>CM072816.1:1200000-1800000 GCA_036937905.1 Salvia rosmarinus | reverse complement strand
ATAAAAAATGGTTATCGGTTCGAAAGACCGATAAGCACCCCTTACTATAAGCCTAGAAGTACGCTCACTATTGCTCCAAAAATCATTCATATAAATATTGATGATTTACTTTGTGACTATCAGGCACGTTAGCAGTTTTTTTGTCAGCCGTGTAAGCTTTTCCTAATATTAAATATTACACGTATATACTTCCTCAATTCTTTTTAAAATATTTTATTAACATTTTTTAATAATTGGGAATAAAATTATGATATATATTTACTCTTATTTAATATTTTTAAAATTTGATAATTAATTGTATGAATATATTTATAATGATAATTAATAAGATTATAAAGGTAATTTTTTTTTATTTTCTTGATATATATAATTTAACGACAGTAAATATACTTATAAAAAAACGAAAAAATTAATGCTTTGGTATGTTAGTTACAAGTCAACTACAAAACTAATAAATTACTAATAGATACCCCACCCTCTGAGTCTGAGCACAATTTGAGCCACTTTCCCCATCACTAAAAAATTGTTCGTACGAACCCGTGCGGCCGTGCCTATGTTTCTTGTATATAAGCTCAATCAATCTCAGTTTTAAGGCTATTTTCAACTTCCAATATTCGGCTTAGCTCGGCTCGACTCGACTCGTATCTTTCTTCAATAGTCTGATCAATGGCGACCAACGCTTGCCTTGTGGTTTCAGTATGGATTTCGTGTTTGATGGCCACTACCTACGCCGCCACCTTCTCATCTCTCCAGAGAACTCTCGTCCTCACCGCTTCACCTCAAGCCGGACAAGGTAACTACTGATAGAGTGAAACACCAGATTTACCACCAGATTCATGCATCCTGCACACACCGCACATGTTTAATTAGTCTTAATATTCCATAACAACGACGCAGTTTTGAAGGCCGGAGAGGACAACATAACCCTAACATGGTCCCTCAACACCACCTACGGAGCCGGGATCGACTCCACCTACAAAACAGTCACAATCGAGCTGTGCTACGCTCCGATCAGCCAGAAGGACCGTGGATGGAGAAAAACGGTCGACGAGTTGGCTAAGGACAAGACCTGCCAGCACAAGATTGTCACAAAGCCATACGCTTCTTCTAACAACACATTCACTTGGACAGTGAGGAGGGACGTTCCAGGTGCGACGTACTTTGTCCGAGCCTACGCCCTCGACTCTTCAGGCAAGGAGGTAGCCTTCGGACAAACCACCGATGCTCACAAGATGACCAATTTGTTCGAGGTTGAGGCGATCACCGGACGCATGTCACTGGACATTGCCTCTGCTTGCTTCTCTGCCTTCTCTGTTGTGTCGTTGCTTGGATTCTTCTTCATGGAGAAGAGGAAGGCCAAGGCAGCAAAATGATCAAGCATATTTGAGTTGTGATTCTTGTCTATTTTAGGATATACTAGAATCCTAGGAGGCCTACTGATAATTAAGGAGATCATGTGTGATGAACGAGGTTTCTGTTAATTTCAAGAAATTAAATGAAATACTTTTTATATCTTGGTTTTAGCAAAAATTATGACAATTACGTAATATTTTATTTTGCCAGAGAGGTGCATGCCACTTTCCTAAAGTCAATGATAATGAAGAACAATTATATGGATCTGCGATATGCTGACCAGAAATATATAAATTATATTTAATAATCTGACCTATATTGTTAAAAAAAATTATCTCACCTCCCAATGCTTTCACCAACTCTCAGATCAAGATCACTCCCAATGTAATTTCATATATATTAAAGATTTATCACTCCAATATTACCAGTAATGAGCTTTCAAGCACTAGTTGTACATAATCTTGCAGCTTCACAGAACAACTAAGAACAGACGTCGCAAACCAACGATATATGGTAAACCTAACTAGAGAAAACCATCTCCAGACTCTCCATTCTATCTGAACCAGAGAGCAATAACCTATCATGGAAAATATCAATAGATCCAAAAGCATTAGTGCCTGAAGGGCACTCCAACGCTGCTTCCAGAACACGATGGTGCACACCGTGGGAGTCGACTGAATGCCCACCTTGGTGATCATGTCCACCTAGACAGACTTTCACACAGTTGTATCTGTGTATCACTTTCATCACTTCGTCATAATTCCACAACAGCGATTCAATAGACGATGCACGGGGTCTAGAGGTAGATGACAGCAAACCACGACGTTCTGGTTTGACTTCGTAGCATCCTGAAGAATGCTATCCAACCATTCCATCTGTTCTTCCCCGACTGCTCCATTGAACATCAGAAACCTTCGTTCAAGACCAACGAGTCCACTGGGACTGTTCTTGTCTGAATTTGGATTCCTTTCTTTAAGAAAGCTCACAGCTTTTATGGTGTTTGGGTGATCCTGTGGCCACCCTATAGCGCTGATATCATAACCATCAAGGACTACAAATCGGACCTCTGGTATTGGAGAAAAATCATAATAGGCACGGCTGTTATGACTAGCAATGCTCAACAATGGAAGTAACTTTTCGCGAGGGAGATTGTAGAGACAGTGATTGCCAATCATGTGATACACAGGGCCATCAAAAGCACCAAATTCATCGAGAACTTTTTGAATGGCGGATAGGGAATGCTCTTTTGGACAGAAGCCATCAATGGTGTCCCCAAAATTGATGACGAACTTCACCTTCTTCTCATTCCAATGCCGCACTGCTCTTTGCAACACGAGCAGGCTGTGCCGGTAATAGCGAGGCACACCAAGAAAGGAGCGGCCATCTGGAATGTCCGCATACTGGACGTCTGCTATCACCCCAAAAGAAACAAGAGGCTGCTTCTCCTGTGCACCGACTTTCCCATTTTCTTGACTCATTGAGGAGGAAAAACTCCAATCCTAATAAACTCTGAACAAAAATAAAATAAAATCACAATTATTGTTCAATTCTTCTTTCAAGATCACATTCACAACACCAAAATTAAGCTGAAGCCTGAAAGTAACAATAGAAGTGTTCAAATCTTGAATTTTGTACTCTCCAGGTCTCTCCAGTCTTATGAAATTTAGAACACTAAAATCCGAAAACCAAGAGCAACATGCATCTAACTGGCAACAAAACCATACGAAACAGCATTATACATTCATACTGGTTCTCGAACTCTCTCTTATTCGCCATAAAATACCAGTGACCAATGTGCCTTAAGAAAACACACTTTACCACATGATAAACAAGTATCAATTAGCAGCATGCCCAGCTCCACAGCTTAACTAATAGCAAAAAATTGCCTCTGATTGTCTAAAACTACCCAGACCCAGAACGCAGAACAAACATAATACAAAATAAAAATTTATAACGTAGAATATGAACCAACGAAAACAATGTAAGCATGAACGCAAAACACAGACAACTCGTATACAGCGCGATAACCCTAGATTTAAATTGAGATAAAAGTATATAACACAGGAGAAATTTAGTACCTTAATGGAATGAAGAAATCTAATGCTCCAATGATGATTCTGGGAAAGACCGGGAGAGGCGAAGAGGGAGGGGAAAGAGAGAAAGAGAGACGACAGTCTGAGAACAGAACGGCGTCGTAGTTTGATTGTTTTGATCGTCGTCTTTGACGTTGACCATGTTTTAGACGGGTAGCCGTAAAGATAAATAGACGAAGAGTAAAGAATTATAAGGTCAAAAATCTTTTGTTTAAAGGAAATAAATAAATAAAAATTATTTTTGGATTTTGGATGCAGTTGTAGGTTAACTTGGATCAAGAAAAAGAAGTCCTGTAAATATATATAACTCACAGTATTTTATTATATTAAAATAATTTAATATTGTGTTATCCAATTTATATTAAAATATTTATTTATGTATATATAACGATTTATTAAATTATATTAACTCATTAATAATATTATCGAGCCTGCTCGCATTTTATCAGTTCAAGAATTCCATTTCCACCAGCATTAACCATAGTTTCCATCAAAATACACCAGTTAATCAGTTATTTCCAATGGAGCTGGTGTTCCACAGCGACACAACTCACAAGCTATAGCCAGTTAAATCCCGAAAAATAATTCGGACCGCTTTAGAGCGAAACAACAATAATGACCATTTTCCGGATCTATTCAGATACAATTGAATATATATAAAAGATTCGCACAATATATCATTTATAAAAGTTTATTATTTTTACAAAATTTGGACCCCGAAAGTTTATAACAAAATTTTGGGACATTGAAAATTTTATTTTTCCAGAAGGAATATTTATATTAATATAAGAGGATATATAAAATTTTGGTTCGATCCGGATAAAATGATCATTGCACATCCCTGGTTCTACAGCCTCACAAGGGCCCTGGCTATAGCACAGTTCACAAATCGTAACAAATGTATTATTATCATACAGACGACAATATAAATCATAGATAACCAAAAAAAAAAAATTCAAGACACTCCTGCTGAATCGGACCTCTCTTTTATATTAATAACCCAACTGAAAACTGGACAAAAAAAGAAATCTATGAAGCTGAAGTTGAGCTTGCATAAAGTAGAGCAAGTCGTACTAGACAAGCTCTGTGCAACCAGAAGTCCATGCCTGCGTGTTACATCTCATGGAAGACTTGCATGTAGTGCGTTACAGAGTTCTCAAAAAAAAAAATAAAAAAAAAATCAGCAGCTGTTCCTGATTGATTTGAGTAAGCATCAGAAACATTTTCCACTTTAATCGACATATGGTCTTGTTAAGCGTCAATAGTTTCATCTTCCATCACAAATCATCGCAGCCACGACTAATTTCCTCAAAGTAAATACAAATTAACCAGCGAGAGTTGATATGCAAACCTGAAAATTGTCTCTTGCAGTACTGGCTCACAACCTGCATCAGCGATTTGTTCTCAGTTTGGCTCTGCAGACTAGACAAATGATATGATATTAATTGTAAACAATAGACTATCACACTTTCGACTATGAGTAATGAAACCGAATTGCAATTCAAGAGTAAACAGCACGAGCTGCAGAATAGTGTTGAACATGCAAACCTTCATGCAAGGACATGATGCATCCACCATTAAGAGATCAATCCTCTGCTTTGCCCAATGATGAGCTTGGTATCGATTCTGATGAGACGGGAAAGGCTATCTCAACAGTCACTTTAGCCCCCTCCTGTGATTTTGAAAGAGGCTAATTCACAGACTGCATTTACAAGCTGAAGATGCTCATCGACATTTCTATAGAAATGTCTTTTGTACCTTACCCTCTCTTTGATATATTTTGAGTGGAACTCACTATTCTGGTTCCCCTTCACTTAAATTGTCTTGCTTCCATTGCAAGGGAGACGACATTTATCGAGAAACTTCAACTTCAGTAGTTAGAAATGGGACTGTATCTATAGCTTTTATAACAAATGAAAATGCAATTGTGCAACTAAATGAAGAAAATAGAATAACTCAATACATAAAGTGAAATGGTGGAGAAATGGCATAAAGCAAACTAGGTAGTTAAGAACTTGTGTTGGAATATTTAACATGTGGTGGTCTGTAACATGACGAAAGACATCTCATTATTCAACCAACTTCTTCATGACCAAATAAGAGATTACATACAGTAGTGATGAGTTCCATTCTTGCTAATACAAGGAAGAAGTCAATGAATTTGATATCTCAAATAACAAGAACAAGAATATTTGATATCTTTAGCAGTGGAGTACCTATAATTAATTTGGTTCTGTTAATGCCCACCTCGATATTTCAGCAACTACCCGAGTTAGCCAGGCTGCAGCCAAGCCAAAGGGATTTGTCCAGCAAAGAACAACAACAGCAGATTTTTACAAGCAACTTTATGGTGAATCTAACAATTGAAAACAATTTCTTGATCCCCCATTCTGTCTGTACCAGAGACGAACAAGCTATCGTCGAATACATCAACCGAGCCAAAAGCATCAGTTCCTGGAGGACACTCCAAGGCTGCTGCAAGAACCCGGTGGTGCACGCCATGGGAGTCCATCGAGTATCCATCTTTATGAGTGTGGCCAGCCAGACAGACCTTCACACAATTGTAACGGTGTATCACTTCCATAACTTCCTCATAATTCCACAAAAGTGCAGCAAAAGACGTTGCACGAGGCTCCAAAGGTAGATGGCTGCATATCACGACTTTCTGGTTCAACCTTGTCGCATCTTGAAGGACACGATCCAACCACTCCATCTGTTCTTCCCCAACTGCTCCATTGAATTGAACAAACCTTCTAGGTGGCCCAACAAGTCCCTCAGGACTATTCTTATCTACATTTGGATTCTTCTCTCTAAGAATGTCTATGGCTTTTATTTTATTTGGATGATCCTCAGGCCAGCCTATAGCACTGATATCGTACCCATCAAGTACCACAAACCGGACTTCTGGCACCGGAGAAAAATCATAATACGCATGGCCATCACGAGTAGCAATATTCAGCAAAGGAAGCAATTTCTCGCGAGGAAGATTGTAAAGACAATGATTGCCTATCATGTGGTATACATTGCCACTAAAGTTACTAAATTCATCAACAACCTTCTTAGTGGCACTCAAAGATTGCTCTTTTGGGCAGAAGCCATCAATAATGTCACCAAAATTAATAACGAATTTCACCTTCTTCTCGTTCCAACTCCGCACCGCTCTTTGCAGCACGAAGAGGCTGTGCCGATAGTAGCGTGGAACACCAAGAAACGAGCGGCCATCGGGAATATCAGCATACTGTACATCTGATATCACCCCAAAAGAAACAAGAGGCTGCTTCCCTTGTGCACTAACAATCACATTCCCATAACTCATTGAGGGGAAAAACTTAAAATCCTAAAACACGAGAGAAATAAGAGATTATGATTAAAAGTTGAATCTTCATTTACATTGAAATTACACCAACACAAGGAATGTTATGCAATTTAGTTATCCCTAAAGGCCAGTAAATTCACTATCAGAACAATAAATCAGCTGCAAGCAAGTACTAATTGAGTTTTCCAAGCTCAAATTTTCGAAAATTATTCTCTTCAATTTCTCTGGTGGCATGAAATTTCGAGATTCAAATCCGCTGCATTAATCGGCTAATTGCAACAGGCATCTGGAAATTGAGATTAAGGTGCGCCTAACAAGGAAAAAGGAAGCGATTTATGCAAATCCTTGCATCAAATTAAACATTCCCAGCCCCATATTGAATTTTCCAAGCTCACACTTCAAATTATTATGTTCAAATTCTCTGGAAGCATAATTTATTAAAAAGTTATTAGAAGTAAGGTTCCGTCAACCAGGAAAAAGGGAGCTAAAATATATGCAAATTCTTGAATCAAATCAAACAGTTCCGGTCTTCAACCAAAATCATCAAACGCTCAAAAAGTACATCTTGATTTTCTGAAGTGCCTAAATTTAAAAACATAACCAGACAACTACAGAAAACGGAAAACAATACGAATCCACCAGTTACAAATTTTTATTAACAGCATCATAATGCTTGCAAGAAACTTCAATAGAACCATATAGACGCGAAAGTCACTACCTCTGTAGAGAATCTACTGCTCCAATCGTCTTTCTCCTAAGACAGACTGAGAGAGAAGGCTCGATCCCTTTGACGCTGACCACATGTTTTGGTTGGTAAATAGAACATCGCAAAACGGTAGAATATGGACTAAGATTTACTAAAATAATTTAGGAGGTTCTTTTTAGTAGAAATAAACAGGAGTTAAGTTGCTTTTTAAGATTAAAAAATTGTGTCTATTTGAACTTTTTCCTATACCAAATTGTGTTTATATTGTAAAATATCAAACTCTCTCCGTCTGATAATAATATCATAATTGTTTTATTCAATGCATAAAAATAAAATATTAGTTTTATCACTATTTATTTATTAAAAAATAATTCTTATTACTCACAACCTATATGATGAGATCATTTTTTTCACTCAAAACAACATCCACTAATAATATTATTAAAAATCTTGTCATCCACATGCGATCGTTCGCAAATTTGCATTATATTATTTATTCGTAGTGTCGAAGATGACGGTTACAATATTTCTAAACCAACTAAAATAGTTACCATTCAATAAATTGATAAATACATGTAAACAGGGACTGGGCCAACATAAAATTTTCTTGGGCATACAAAAGCCCAAGGCCGACCTGATCAAGAATTGGGCCGGCCCGTTTTCGACGAATCTTAGTCATAAGATGAATCTGCCTCCAATTATCAATACACAACTGCAGCAGAATTTCTAACTTCACATAAGTTTATTCCGAATTCCCCAAGCAAAACTATGAAGCTTTTATTCCCAATGGAGCTGTTCTTTTCCACCATCACAAACAAAAACAATCAAAACACACCACTAATTCTAACATCCTACTGTATCAATTTCAGAACAAAAAACAGAAAAGAAAAGAAAAGAATTTAATGCAGCTGAACTCGAGCTTCCATAACATTAGTTCAAGCTTCCATAACATTGAGGTTGTATATAATAGGCGAAGGCTGTGGATGAAGAATCCATCAAGACTTGCGGTTAAGGTTCCTTTGACACATAGTTCTTATCAAAAGATTAGCAGCTCTGCTTGTACCTGCCCGTTTTTCAAATGGATCGACATATGATCTTTCTCAGTGCAAAATTTTATCTTCCATTGCCAGGATTGTGGAGGATCTGCTGGATCAGCTTCTCTGGCAATCTCTTTGTAGCCTGTAAAAACGGGCATTGATTGCGATTTATATCCCCAAAGAGTTTATATGTACAACACAGAAGTGGAAGTTGAAATGCAGACCTGAAAATGTCTCATGTGTAGAATAGGCTCACAGCCAACGTCTGCAATCAGTTTCCCATTCGGGGTCTGCAGACTGAACCGCCCAGCTTCATAAGACGAAAGATCATCTTTGTTGTGAGGCAAATTGTGGCAAACTTTGAGGAGTGATTCTAGGGAATTCATCTAGCAAATCAACCAAGAAAACAAGATTAGGTCACTTCTAGAGTACTCAAATTGGGATAAATTAGTAAAAAAAAAAGCTATTTCATTGTTAACTAGTATAATGGAAAAGAATTCAGCAAAATGGGATTTTGAGGTAGCTAACCTTCATGTAAGGACATGATGCACAGCCTCCATGAAGAGAGCAACCCTCTCCACTTGCAGCTCCGGGTATTATTGGGAGGTTCGAGAAGTCCCCTGCTTCACCCTGTGATGAGCTCGGTGTTCTGGTTATTGACTCTGATGAGACGGGAAAGACTATCTCTACGCTCACTTTAGCTCCATTTTGGGGTGTCCGGGATTGCAACAGCTCACGTACTGTAGCAACGATTGAGGTCACCATTCCTGATTCGGTTCCTAAAACAAACTGAAGATGCTCATCAACGTTTCTATCTAATGCCTCTTGCACCCTCTCTTTAATGAAGTCCAGTATATTTTGGGTGGAGCCCACTACTCCCATCCCTCTTCGCTTTGCTTCCATTGCTAGGGCAAACATTTCACCAGGAACTTCAAAGTGTGCAGTCAGAAACGCATCGCAATACATCTCGTTTATTTTGCCAACAACTTCATGACCAAAGAGGTGATGAACAATGCATGTCCCGTCCTGGCAAAAGAAACAGTTTTGAATTCGTATCAAGGGAACTTAGCTAAGCAATTAAAAGACTATATGTTAGTATTAAAAAAAAGGCTTTTGTGCAGTGATAATTTTACCTGAAAATAGCGAAGACGGGGTATTAAAGATCTGATAGATCTGCTGTTGTGTTTTGGATGTATATTGGCAATTTCTTCATCACTCATCTCAGTCATCTGTCTGAACAATTCCATAATATTTGCTCCCATGTAGGTGTCGGGGCCATACCATATATTTAAATAAGGAATTTCTGCAAATGCCTGCAAAAAAACAAGATATAGCTTACAAAAGATGGAGTAGAAAAGCTAGGCCAATACCACAAAGTAATGATTACAGCAAAGCACGAGAATTGCCAACCTGTAGAATGGTTTGCACAACATTAGAAGAGGTGCAAGTTATCGTAGGAACTACTTCGTGAGTATAAGCTTTCGTCTCCAGAGAGGTGTTAATGTAGACAACGTGTAAAGAGGGAGAAGTAACAGAAGATGTGGCCGCCGCAAGGTAATCCATGTATGCTGGACTGGCTGCAGCATCAGCCAAGGAGCATCCGATGTGCTCGTTCGACATCCTGTATACCCCTACCTAAATAACATTCATAGTTCACACAAATCACAATCACTATGACATAGCAGAGAAACATAAAAATCATGTACAAATCCTGACTGCAACATTGCCCATTAGTCGGTTATTACTTTGTAAGTGACAAGTGGAGAGAAAATTGAGAGATATGCAGTACCTCGGGAAACCCGGCCTGATCGAGGATTGCACGCACATTTTCTGACATGAAATCTACTCCTAGGACAGTGACGAATTTGCAGCCAGCTTTAGCCATATTGACAGCAGAATCTGCCATGACCAGTGAATCAGATATATGAATATGAGGCCAGAGCTTCTGGGCAGCAGTTAAAACGCCTTGAACCTCGGGGTCCATGTAGAAATGAGCAACAACACCAATCTTCTTCTCCTCTAGCAAATTCACTAGCTCTTGAATTTTTACCAGATCAGGAACAAGAAATCTAGCCTGCAATAAACAATATTCAAACTTTTAAGAGTTAGAAATTCACAAAAAGGAAAAATGCACACTTTTCCTGAACCAACAATATTAGAACTCCGCTTTTTTGGAATAACAGAGACAACCTAGGACCCTATTCTCTGGTTATCACCTCTTCTAGACTAAATTTAATAAAATTACAGCACCTAAGAACCAAAGCAACATATGATCTAATTATTAGCTTGAATGGAGTAATCAAACACGAAATAAACAAGAAATAGTAACATGGGCAACCCGTATGCATCAAGCAAAAAAACTAGGATCATTCTGTTTCATTTCAAGAAATTCGTTTCCATCCTTGACTGCTGACTGCTCTAATATCCATTCACGAAAACCAACACTTTTCTTAACTTTTTTTGGGAAAGCAACAATTATTGAACAATGTAACAGTATGACCCTCGAATACTCATGAAGCAAGCATCCGTTGTTGCAAACTTAGTCAAAAAATTGAAGAGATCTGATCTGCAATTGATGTAAAAATATTAACAAGCATAACAGTCCCTAATGTTAGTTTATCATCTCATCCAAACTAAAAACATTTATGGGATTGAAAGGATACATGATTGAGTATTTTTATCCTCGTTACTAGGATTTCTCCAATTCTACATTTCAATGAGATATGAATCAGATCAGATGAGCTCAAATGCTAGAAATTATCTAGGGTCTTGAGATATCTCAAAAGTTCCAATCTATCAAAATTAACAAGGAATTAGCCTATACTATTTTTATCTATATAGGCTAATCCAAAAAAAAAAAAAAAAATCGTCTCATCAAACTGAATCAAGAGATGAATAGTGAAACCCAGTAGCAGAATATTCCAAGTTGGTAAGTAGCGGAAACATTATATTTTGAATAGTACCCTCCAACATTTTCAGCTAATAATAACAAATCCCTAACAGTATAAAGACAGTCACAATCTTGTCAGTCATCCAGCTTTTTTATTACACATTCACAGTTATTCCTTAAACATGTCGTCCTAGTGTGACTCACATTCAGCGGAATCTATAATCATACCGTACATCACCAACTCTCCAAGAAAAAGACTTTAAATATTGAACCAAACTTTTCCACATAACAAACAAAAATAAATGTTTAATCATACTATACTACCACCCAAAAAAACAAAATCAAACCTGAGCTTCGGCGTAGCTTCCTTTCGCTTGAATTCCATCAGCAGTCACAATCAACGACGGGAACGGCTCGCCGCGGGGGCGGCCGTCGCGCTCCGCCACCAAGGCCTTGGTCCTCTTCTGCATACTCATCAGCACATTATGCCAAGTATTCGACCTGCTGCTGGAATAACCACCGCTTCTTCCATTCACAGCCACAACGCTCAGCGCTCCAAAATCCTCAGATTTGAAGGCTAAAACCTCCTCCGCCGTGGCGCCGTCGAGCGCCCACACCAAGCACGCACAGAAACCTTTTGTTATCTCCGAATCACTCTCCGCAAAAAACCTTATTCTGCCGCCATCGTCCATTTCTACATGCAGCCAAACCTGCGCAGTGCAACCCGGAACACGGTTGTCCGAGATTTTCATCGAATCGTCGAGAGTAGGGAGGAGCTCCGCGTAGTGCAAGAGCCTCTTCACGCGGTCGACCGGATCGGTCAGCGATTGGAATTCTTGAATGAGGATCTGCACCTTTGCTTTAGCTGCGGCGGCGGTGGTGAGCGTATCGCCGCCGAAGGTGACGGCGGAGCAAGCAAAACCAGCTCTAGCAACGGGTTTGAGGGGATACCAAGAATTCAGATGCGGGCTCTGCGAATGAACGCATCTGATAATCGGCGGCGAGGCGGGTTTAGGGGTGGGTACGTGGCTGAATTTAGGGTTTGTGGAATTGCAGAAGAAAGATGAAGAGACTGCACTCATCGATATGGCGGCTGCGTCCATCCTACACCTAGATTAAACACTAAACAAGCTCGTATCTTTGATTACAAGGTGTTTGTTAAATGGTCTGGCTAGATTTCCTGCGATTTAGGTCCGGATTTGGAGCGGCAAAAAAAGCACAGATAAGAGAATAACAGCTGAGGGCAGCTGAGAGGGGTGCGACGGCGGAGGTGGGAGGAGGGAGGGTGAAGGTGTGGATATATGGAGGTGGAGGAGGTACAGGTGACGAATTCGCGGTGGTGATAGAGCGCCCAATCACGTGCCAGAAGAGCAAAATAGTGTGGAGCGTGGAGGAGCCGACCAAAAAGAATGGTGAAGAATAAACTCCATAAATAAATTTGGGTCAATTTTGATTATTTCGAGTCGAAATATAATTTACTTTTCCAGATTTCGCAGAAGTTGGTCTGAACTTTCGATTTTGGTACGTCACATCCAACCTACTTTTTTTGTTGATTTTTTTTAAAAAAAAATATTAGAATCATGATATATGGTATAATTTGGCAACAATTAATGCACAAAACAGAAAGCTGGTTTCAATTTTCGAATTGGGTCGATCACGTCCAACTTCTCATTCGTCCATTATATATATTCATTTAATTTTATTTTGATTTGTTCATAAAAAATATTTTTTTTTTGAAAACATTAAATTCATAATTTCACCCTAAATATTTCCACTTATTTATAAAAAAATCACCCATGATCCATATTTTATCCCACAATCCATTTATTATCTTAATGACCCACATATACTTAGGGATGAGCAAAAACCGAATCGAACCAAACCGAACCGAAATTAGTGATTTGGTTCGATTTTAATAGTAAAATGGTTCGGTTTCAAAATTTTGAAACCGAAATTAATTCGGTTTGTTTCGGTTTGGGGAAAAAAAATTGATTTTCAAACCGAACCGCCCGAACTTTTTATATATATTATATGTTATTTATATTATTAATATTTAAATTGGTTAATATTATATATATATATATATATATATTATATATTATATAATATTATAATATTTATATTAATTATATTTTAAATTGGTTAAATCGAACCGAATATTTCGCTTCGGTTTGGATATATAAAACGATTTGGTTCGTTTGAGTTTTAGAAAAAATTTGATTTTTCGGTTTTTTGGGTTCGGTTCGGTTTTGCACCGAACGTCTAAATGCTCACCCCTACATATACTCATTACAATTTATTAAAATTTATACCACCAAAATCAAGGAATGAATATGATGAACGGAGAGAGTATTTATTTTTTAGAATCGTGATATGATATAAATTTGATAACAGTTAATTTAGTAAACATAACATTGGTTTCAGTACGATATCTAATGATCAAGTAACCATTATATTTTCTACGACTGAACTAATAGATAATTTGAGGAGGATAAATGAGTACATATACAATTCGATGTAAAAAAAATGTATTTTTATTTTAACGAGCTTAGCTCAATTAATTAGAAACTTGATAAATTTGAATCAAGGAATTTAATCTTTGATTTAACTTCATTTGATTTTATTGTTGTATTTTCAATGCTCTAGAAAGTACCTCTACTATGATAGAATACACTAGCTACGAAAATAATAAAAGTAGAAGAAAGAAAGATTGTGGGGTAGGATTTCAAAGGTTATTCTTCGTTCTTTTTGGATAAAGTATTCGAAGTCGATTTGATTTCTCCATCTTGCCCCTTTTTCGTGGAATCTAAAATGAAAATGGCAGTCAACGTCCAAGATTGCTGACACGACCAACTGTCCAACCAGATGGACTTTTATAGCTTCAAAAATGAGATTTCTCCTTCCAAAGATTCCCAAAAATGCAAAGAGATGAATTACTGTGATTCAGTGGTTAAGTAGAATATTCATTTAGACTCTATTTGATAATCTTGTTTCGTCGAATAATAAAGTTATATATATTATTATTAATTTAATTATATCCTATATTTGTTTGGTAGCCTATTTATTTATCCTTCTACCTTTGTTTTAAATTTATTGTTTGGTGGTTTATCGTGCGTTTGGTAAAATCTGTCTATTTGTTCGCATTATTTCTTTAGAATTTGTAACCTACCTAAATGGTGGGTTACGAAACCTAACGATCGCACAATATATTTTAAATAGACGAAACCTAATTTTATAGCTTCACATTTTAACAAAGATTCCTAAAATGCAACCTAAATTACTAACCTACCATTCGACGAGTTTAATGTTTACAATAAGTCATGTAGATAAAACTCCACATTATGAGTATTATAATTAAATTATTGATTTTTATTTCAAATCTACCATCTCTTAATCAATATCTTTTAATCAATTAAACTAAGTTGGTGGAACATCACACCCAATTTTTTCATCATTGAGAAATTCAAGAAGAAAAATCAAACATCCACACTGCTAGAGATCAGCCCATTTTTTGAACTAATTGGAATGATTTCGGGCCGGCCCAACTTGATTCCATGTGTAGGCACAATGGGATAGGCCATAGTTAGACGTTTTATAGCAAAGGCACATGGCACGGTCCAAAATGGCTTACTTTACTTCGGATGAGTCTATGAATGTGTTTGTAAGTTTATAAACTTCTAAATATCACTCCCTCTATCTTCCAAATCCATTCCTAAAAATTTTGAACATGAGTTTTAATAAACACTAGTGTGTAACCCGTCGAGTTTCGACGGAAAATATTTTATATTGTATTTATGGTCATTGTAAATGAAATAATCTTTATATTAACGTAATATGTTTTAATTTGATATGTATAAGTTATATTATGTCGAATTCTGATAGAAAATCACATCATGAATAAAAATATAAACATTCGAGGCATATTGATTCTTGATCATACCCATCTAAAATGTATATATCCGTACTCATCTTAAATCCGATTATTTGCCCGAACTTATTTAAAAATAAATATAATTTATTATCCTGATTGATTATCGATAAAAATCAAATACTACAAAGTAAACATTAATAATATAAATAACAAAATATCAAAAAATAGAAAAAAAATCATGTAGAGATGTAAATCGATGTTAGGATCCCTTTAAAATTTATATGGTCGTATATATCTCAAATATGATTAAAAATATTTTTACTACTCATTTAATTAACAACTGCTAACTACCCACATATATTTAAATTTTGTACATATAAGTTGTTAAAGTAATTAATTATCTGTCTCAATAATAATTCAAACATTATAGAATAAATATTAATAATAAATAACATACATAATAACAAATTACAAAATGAAGAACATGTCTAGAATTTATAATTATAAGGTCGTATATATGCCAAATCTGATTAAAAAGAATTTTTTATTATTCGTTCTAATTCCAAACTCGTGTAATTAATTCCTACTAACTATCCACATATGTTTAAATTTCATACATATAAGTTGTTAAAGTAATTAATTATCTGTATCCATAATGACTCGAGCATTATAGAATAAATATTATTAATAAATAACATACATAATAATAAATTACAAAATGAAAAACATGTCTAGCATATATATACCTGTACCCGTCCAAAATTTGATTAATTATCGAAACACATTTAATTTATAAATATAATTTATTACAGTAATTACTTATTCGTTTTAATAAAAATTTTAGCATTAAAGAGCAATTATTAATAATAAATAATAAAAATAAAATAGAGGAAATTTCACATAGATATGTCGATTAATGTCTTAACATGTCACAAATCAAATCTATATTGGGAGCACCACATTCATTTGTGTGCCCATGTGGCATCACCTCTCTTTATTCATATTTATCTTATATCCCTATTATATGCATTCATATATTATAAAATTATATTCTAAGATTATATTCTTAATTTATCATAAATAATATTATCAATAAAGCTATGCGGCCACATTGTAGCTGACCACACACCCTTTTCCCATCTATTCTGAAAAATATTAAATTATTAAATTTAAATTTAAATTTAAAATTTTCTTCGATAGGTGCAAATTGTAATTTCATAAGATAGTTTTAATGTAAAACCAATTTTTAATAGATCAAAAATTAAATAAATAATTTTTCATTTAATAAAGTTAATTATGGACGACCACATTATGGTGAATAGCATCACTCTAATATTATTTATGATTGAATTCATTAATATCTTAATCTGAATTTATTATTATTTATGATTGAATTCATTATTGATGAATCTATAAGTAATTTTAATTGAAATTTATTATTATTTCCAATTTGAAGCTCAATCATATACTTACCTCAATATAATCTTAGACTATTATTTATGGTAAATTCATTAATATCTTCCAAAATTCATACAATCATTTATGTATAGCATTAATTGAGAATAATAAATAAATAAATAAATAAATATTATAATATATGAATGCATATAATAGGGATTTAAGATAAATATGAATAAAGAGTAGAGGTGATGCCACATAGGCACACAAATGAATGTGGTGCTCCCAATCCGTAACGGTATTATAGATTTATAGATTGTTGAATGTACTGTGAGTTGAGTAAGGATTTCACATTAGTATAATATTAAATTAGTTAGTTGTGAACCATGAGGGGTAAAATGTGTAAATAAATGAGTTGGTAAGGGTAAGAAAAAGAAATAGTGATGGACCATGAGTGATAAAAGTGTAAATAAATGATATTATTAAGGGTAATAAATTGGAAAGATATTTACCATAATGGATAGCAAGAAAATTAGGGAACGTCATAAAAAAAAACTAGGAAGAAAATTGGGGGCAGAGGGAGTAAAGTATTTGAAAAAAGATATTTTTAAATGATTTATAAGTTATGAAAAAACATTTTATAAGTTATCTCAAAAATAAGTTTTCTAATCCCAATTTAGTTTTTTTTTATAAGCTTATAATTAAGCAATAATATATTTATCAAAATAATTTTACGATACTATATCCTATCAATTTCACTTTTCATCAATTTTCTCTCTATATATGGTTTGCTTACTCTATCTCATGATTATTTCTCTATCTTATAAAATCAATTGTCGAAATATTTTAATAACTTATAAGTTTTTGAAACATTATATCGTATAAACTTTAGGAATTTATAAACTTTCTAAAATAAAGTTACCAAACACCCTCTATATACTATAAACACCGATATGAGAATTTTTGGGATGATCCGACCCGACTCGATATCTCATGTTGGCCCGATGGGCGTTGGTGGGCATCGTCTAGCCCGCCCAACACAATGTCGGCAGTTTTTGGGTCAAACTAAAAACGTAACCTTTCATTTAGTGACAATCAAAGCTAGATAACGATACCTTGAACTTGAAGCATCTGATTAAATATAGAAATTCATTAGAATATATAATACTTTATATTTTTCGAAATTTTATTACACTAGTACTCGTAAAAAATTAACAAAACACAATATAATAGCATCTTATGGAGCATTAAACAATATCCCGAAATGACAATTTCCCAAATGCATAAATTAGATTTGAAATATAAATATATATTTTAATACAATTTTTTAAAAATATTATTGTACTTTGTTTTGGAAACGTCCACCAGCTTGGCTTACTCCCCCACAGATCGATCCACTCATTATCCCGCCGCTACGGCCCGCTCATGCTGCTTCACTTCGGCGGCGTTCCCGTCCTCCTCGACTCGTCGGACGAGGCGGCGAGTGAGGTCATGAAAAACCAGGACCTAATATTCTCAAACAGGCCCAAACTGAGCATCCCCGGCAGAATGTTCAACAACAAAGACGTGGCGTTTGCACCGTACGGAGAGTATTAATGGACGCAGATGCGCAGCATATGCGTGCTTCAGCTCTGAGCAACAAAAGGGTTCGATCCTATCGTCGGGTGAGAGAAGATGAGACGTCGCTCATGGTGGAGAAGATCATGCAGCTGCGATGTCCATCGACGGTTGTGAACTTGAGCGACGTGTTGATCTCTCTGACGAGTGATGTGATTTGCAGGGTGGCGTTGCGGAAGAAGTACGTTGGAGAGAAATTTTAACGAACCACCGCCGCCGTTTGCGGTTCTCCTCGCCAAAGCATCTCCTCCATCAACCTTCACGGACCGCACTTCCTTCCACATCTCGACTGAAGAGCCAAAATAGCCTTCGTCGTTGGCCTCGTCCGCCGTCAACAGCCGGGACGCCATGTGATTTCCTATGATGGTGGTGAATTTGATAAATTCTAGTGGGACGGAGGATATGGGGGAGGAAGACAAAGCTTTTTTTCTTTTTCTCTTTTTGTTTCTATTCTTGTACTGAAACGGAGATGGAGATGATGGGGGCATGTGTGTCTCGCCTGAAATTTGCTGTGGGAAGTAAATTTGGAGGTTCAAGGAAGAAAAATAGTAGAGAGAGAAGAAAAGCTTTGAAAACAAAGCTTATTAAATTATTTATTCTGAAAATGAAAAGAGGAATATAGGTAGGGTGTGCATCGTTCGGTCAGTTAGACCAACTGAAAATTGCAAATCGAAAAACTGACCGGTCATTTATATTTTCAATCGAACCGACCGTCGATTGAACTGAAATTAGATGTCGGTTTTCTATCTATTGACCGAACCGATCGAAATTAGTTGGGAGAAAGATACAATATTTGGAGCATCATGTACTTAATGTACCAAACCGATAGCTCATTCTGATAGTAACAATGCTCCAAATATTCACATGAATCAAAATGTACAAAATCTACAAATGCGAAAGAATACGAACACCAAACAACCCAAAACAAAGTATTTAATGTACAACAAAACCTAAAAGATAAGCACATTTCCTCCAAAACTAAACTGTTGATATGCTTTGAAACTATCTCCCGCTTCGAATAGTTAGTCGGGGGTGCCTTAATACTCGTATTGGGCTGAGCCCAACTAGTTTATTCTCTTAGTAGTATATATATGGTATTTGAGAGCTGTAATTGTAATATAAAACCCTAGCCGCCTAATAAAATCTGTTCTCAATTTCTGTCCGTGGACGTAACCAACTCATTGTTAGTGAACCACGTAAATTTGTGCTTCCTTTACGTTTTCTGTTTATTAATCACTACAAGAATACAGCCGATCAGCGACGGATTAGCGACGGCCGAAATGCGGGTCGTGTATCAGCGACGGATTAGAGACGGATTAAAAAGGAATTTTTTTTACGACGGATCAGCGACGGATCAGAGACGTAACATGGCGGGGATTTCTCGCGCGAAATATTAACAACGGCATTTCCGTCGCTATTCCGTCGTTAAATTTAACGACGGACACCATCCGTCGTTAAATTTAATTTTTTTTGTTATTTTTTTAAATTGGATAAAAAATCCGTCGCTAATCCGTCGTAAAATAAGCGGATTTTTCTTAGTTTTTTTTTAATTTATTTTAACGACGGACAAAATCCGTCGTTAATTTTAATTTTGAATTTTTTTATTCCCAAAAATTTTAGCGACGGAATATCCGTCGTAATGTAATCGTAATTTAACGACGGATTGTAGTCCGTCGTTAAATTAAAATGTTTTGATTTTTTATATTCAGACGTAAATTAACGACGGATATTTATCCGTCGTTAAACTTATTCCGTCGTTAAATGCATTATTCCGTCGTTAATCCGTCGTTACGATGTTTTAAATATAACGACGGATAATTCCGCCGCTAATCCGCCGCTAAAAGTTTAATTACAACGGGCTTTCTTCCCATTTCATATCCGAAATTGCGCATCCTCCCAACCCCAAATCCCACCCAGCCCCCCCCCGCCGCCCGTAGTGCACGACCACCGCCGCCTCGTCGCCGCCGCCGCCGCCCACCCCCGACCCCACCCTGCCCCACCCCACCCCCACCCCGCCGCCGCCCACACCCACCTCCACCCCCGCCGCCCTTTACCCCCACCGCCCCACCTGCCGCCGCCCCACCGCCACACCACACCCATCCCCACACCATGCCCCACCCCACACCACACCCCACACCCCACACCACACCCCCCCCCACACTCTCTTATTGACCCTTGCTGCCGCCATTGCATTCCACCGCATGCCGCCATGCCTGCTCATTGCGCCTCCCGTCTCCCTCCCCGTCAGTCCGGTTGGTTTGTTTGTTTTTTTTTATTTTTTTATTTTGTTATATATTTGTTATATATATTGAATTGATAGTTAAAATTATTATATGATGTATTGAATCGATAGTGAAAATATTATATATGATATTGAATTGATAGTGAAAATATTATATATGATGCATTGAATGTTAGTCTTGTGATTTGGGCTTGTGAAATTATGCATATGGTGATGAATTGGTGAAATTTGGATGAGTTTGGTTGAATTGGGAATCAAATGGCGATTAATTTTATAAAACTTACTCTGCCGAAATTTTGTTAGAATTGTTATATGAATAAAATGTTTTATAAGTGTTTATCTGTCATATAAAAATATTGACCAATTTGCTGTATAGTTGCCACCTAGCTAGTAGTCAATATTTTTAGGATTAAATAAATTTATATTATAGGCAGCCAAACGACGTTCATTTAATACTAGCTCATTTTTTAATATTTTTCAATAATAAAAACTTGAATTTAGGGACATTTTTATCATTTTGTGATAGTTTAAAAATTTAATTGTAATTGTGAATAATTCGATATATTTTTATTAAAAGGTCAATAATTTGGGATATTAAACTGCAATTTTCCCTTATAATTATAAACATGAAATAAATAAATTTTCTTACTCATGTACGATGAAAGGATTTTGGGTCTTGAAATTTTATGAATTAATAACCCAAACTCATCTCCATTTTTTAAATAAAACAAACCCATCTCCTTATTCTTCCCTTAAACGTCGCAATCCATCATAATAAATTTCATATTTCATAATTATTTAATAATTAAGTGTGATCATATTTTCTAAATGAGTGTGGTCCATATATGTCCTTGTATGAGGATGTCATCACAAGAAACTACTTCATAGATGAATTAACATATTCCTAAGTTATGAGTGTATAATTAGTTTATATTGTACAACTTATGTTGAACATATTTAATTAATTATTTATAATTAGGAGCTTGAAGAATGAATGACAATCGTGAGTGGATGTATAAGAGGTTTAGTTCGGTTGGTGGATTAAATATTGAATTTCGAGATGGACTTGAAAGTTTTATTGAATTCGCTAGTGCTCAGTTTTTATTCGCGGATGGAGAGAAAATCAAGTGTCCGTGTAAAGTGTAAGAATATACCTTATCGAAGAAAGATACTGTGCGATTTCACTTATCAAAATTTGGATTTATTCCAAATTATCACACATGGATATTTCAAGGAGAGACAACCACAAGTAGGCACAATGTTGTGGATTCAGATGTTAACCGTCAACCAAATACGTATCATACGATGGTAGTGGATGCTGCTGGTCCACAGTTCCAATTTGACGAGATCGAAGAGGAGCCAAATTCTGATGCAAAAAAATTTTACGATATGTTGAATGCTGCCGATAAACCTTTGTGGCCGGGTTGCTCGGATCATACACAATTATCATTTGTGGCTCGACTTCTGAGTTGGAAAGCAGAGAACAACATTACTGAGAAGGGTTTTGATCAAATATCGAATCGATGAAAGAGTCGCATCCGGATGGAAATTGCGTGCGATGACTTCTACAAAGACGAAGAGATTGTTGCGTGGCATGGGGTTGCTGTACACAAAATTGATTGTTGTCCATTTAATTGCATGATTTATTGGCGCGAAGATTACGAATTGACGAGCTGCAAATTGTAACCATCCTCGTTTCAAGAGCAATACTCGAGTGGTGGAAGTCGACGGAAAGCACAAGTAGCATATAAAAGATGTATTATTTTCCTCTAACTCCTCGACTACGATTATATGCATCCAATGCTACAGCCGAAAATATGCGTTGGCATGCATCGTCGGTCGATGATGGGGTCATCGTCATCCGTGAGACTCAATTGCATGGAAACATTTGAACACAGTTTCCTTATTTGCATCGAAATTGTAACGTGCGATTGGGACTCTCAACGACGGTTTTCAGCCATTCGATCAATCGAAAGCAATATTCATCATGGCCCGTTATATCGACCCCTTATAATCTTCCCCGTGGCGTGTATGAAGGAGCAATACATGTTTCTTACGATCTTAGTGCCGGACGCGTAATCCGAAGGAGAAGATACCGATGGATGTATCCATTTGAAAGGTACTGCTCGTACATTATCACATATATATATATATATATATATATATATATATATATATATATATAAATTGAAGAACAACGTTCTAAATTTTGTAGATACTACGTAAGTTGAAGAACAACGTCGAAATAAAGCCGGGTTGAGGGTTCTATCGCAATGCTTACTTAGTAGAAGAAGCATCGACATTTTGCTCGTATTATTTTGATGATCACGTAAGAACGAAGTTCGATTTGCATCATGGTCAAGCGGAGATTAGCACGAAGACTATCCGGATATGCTTCAAATCTTCAAGCAAGATGGCGGACCTTTGGAAATATGTCAACGAGATATTTGGATAGTAGAGAATATGATGTTTGCTCGTTTATACGTGTTGCTCAACTGTGTTGAAGTTGCGACATTTACACGTAAAGTGTCGAGTTTTCTTAGAATTCATTCCACATTATTATTATTATTGTTATTATTAACTAGGCTCGTAAATATATGTTGATGTAGTTTATTCACAGAAGATGTGAAAGATCAAATCCACTGATCTCTAGCTCTGATATTCAAAGGTCGATTGAAAGAGACTTCCCGTTTTGGTTTGAGGCATATGTGAGTGTTCTGATGATTATTAGTAGAAAATATTTAATATGTACGTTTAGTCATTCTAATCGTTTTTTTACTAATAATAGGTCAAAGATCATACTAACAACATTGTGAATCCGTTCATATTGTCTCTTGCCAAAGGGCCTTCAGCTCTAATTAAGACGTACCCAGGGTATTATATAAATGGTTACAAATTTCACACATTAGAACATGGGTCACAAAGATCAACTATGAATAGTGGAGTGTGCATTAAAGGTGAAACTTATGGTACCAACGAAGAACTCGATTTTATGGGCGATTATTAGAGGTTTGTGAGTTGGAATATCCGGGCTACCAACGAAGACCACAACATTGTTTAGATGCGAGTGGTTTGATCCTTCACGATTGGGGTTATCAATTCATTCCAGTACAAGTTGGTTTCGTAAATCATACCGAAGATATAACAAGTTCGAACCGTTTATCCTCGCCAATCAAGTCATTCAAGTATACTATTGTGCATATCCAAGTTTAAAACAATCTAAGAAAGAGTGGTGGGAAGTATGCAAAATTAAAGCTCGATCTAATGTGGAAGTTTCAGATGAGAGTTCTGCATCGATAGTACCTTCCCCTTTTCAAGAGGATGCATTAGGTTCGATTACTAATGTCGTTGTGGATGAGGACACGACACTAGTTCATCCTGATGGTACACTCATGACATTGAAGAGACATCGATAATGAGGATGATGAAGTTGAATTGTCGAGTCGAAGATAATCATACATTGGATGATGATGATGACGACGACGATGAATAGGGTTTGAATTTATAGCATTTTTTTGTATGCACACAAAATATTATGATATGCATTATTTGTGAATTTATAGCATTTTTTAGTATGCACACAAAACATTATGATGAAGACGACGATAATTGTCACTAGTATGCACAAGAAACGTTTTATTTTCTAGTATGCACACAAAACGTTATGATATGTATTATTTGTGAATTTTAATACGATTTTTTTACATTTGTTTGCGATGTCATCACGTAGGAGGCACTCGGGATCATACACGCCGTCGCCTTCACCCGCCACCTAGAAGAAGGCATGGAGGCACTCTCTCACGATCCGCCCGAGCGATGGTGGAGTGCCATCTAGAGAGGATGAAGAAGATAGCCATTGTGAATGGGTATGACGTTATCTCTTGTATGTCTCGGTTTAAATAAATTGTAGCATTCGATGTCTTTATTTCCTATAAATTGAAGTATTTTGTGTCCGAGCAATGATATAGCCGCGTGATTACGGAGTCATTCCGTAGATTCATGAATCACAACGGCTTCAATTGAAAATTGGTACCCCAAGAGTTCAAGCGATTTATTTCGATCAATTCAAGGTTCGTGTTGTTTATCTGAAGTAATTTATGATTTGACCTTAATTTGCATATTGTAATCATATATTTTTGCGTAAACATTTTTATTGGGATGATACGATGGATGATGCCCGTCTATTCCTCTTGGTGCGCAAAGGCACGAACGCTATAAAGATCTTGTTCACAAGATCAAGCGAAGGACTCGCTTACCCACCTCCATTTATCCCCGAGCGAGATTGGGATAATTGGAAGGCATATTGGCTCCGACGGGCGTCCAAGAGAAGGCGGCAAAGGCCCGCAGCAGCAGGATGTCCGAGCCGGATGGCGAGGGTACCGGGATAGTCAAGCATCGGGGTGGCTCACGCCTGCACTCGAGTATCACGAGAGATTAAAGTACTTTGAAGTTTTAGATATAGTAAATTTATTTAAGAATCGTGATACTTATTAATTATTTAATTTGTTTGACTTATTTATAGGCGAGGCGTGGAGTGGCCGTAGAAGATGTCCGGTGGGATGTATTCCGAGTATCATGCCACCGACGACGGGAGCTATCTGACGGAAAGCTCGGAGTATCGCGGTAAGTATATTCGTTAGCGCAACAACGAGCATTTAATTAAATAATAATTGTATGAAATTATATTACGAGGCGGGTTGAGGAACAGGTGACCCAGTTGAGCCAATCAGGGGAGTGATGAGACGCCGAGATAGGACTCAAATTCTCAAAATGTCCTTGGGAGCTCCTCAAAGAAAAAGAATAGGATGTTTGGGCTGGTTCTCTATCACGGGCATACATGCGAGCGGCGTCGTCTCATTCGGTGGAGAGTGCCCACCACGATCCCACCGCTTATCAACAGATATTGGATCCGGAGGCCCGATTGGCGGTGAAAGCAGCAGCGCATACCGCATCTGAGGCGAATGCAAGCGAGTGAGAGCGAGATAGCGTGCAAGAACAGATTCGAGCTCAAAGGCCAGCGAGGAGGCCCTAGAGCGCTTCATGGCCAGCTCCGCTTCCCCACGTGATATGAGCTCCGCTTCCTCACTCGTCATATTCGGGTTGTATTATGAATTTGTTAACTTATCGCATGATTTAGAATTGTTTTTTTATGGGATTGTTTGGATATTACTGTATTTTGGATTGAAATGTTTTGTTTGGATTGAAATGCGCCGCCGTTTGGATTGAATTGGTTTATTTCGATAGTTTGTATTATATGGATTGAATTGGTTTGTTTTCATAGTTTGTATTGTATGGATGGAATTGGTTGGAGGTTGGAATTGATTTGTTTGGTTGGATTGAATAGATTGAATTGGATGAAATTGGTTGTTTGTATATTTGTTTGGGTTGGTTGTTTGAAAACAGGTTTGGCTGTCAAAAATTGAAATTGAAGCTGTGCAGAATCTGTAAACATAGCGACGGATTAGCGACGGATTAAAGACGGATTAGCGACGGTTTAGAGACGGATTAACAACGTAAAATAACTGAACCAACAGTAAATTGCGACGGACTTGCGACGGAATAGAGACGCCTCTACGACGGATTTACGACGGAATATTTTTACGCAATAGAAAAAAAAACTATAAATTTAGCGACGGACTTTATACCGTCGCTAATTAGCGACGGATTAGCGACGGACGTTTTAGCTACGGAATAGTTGTGTCGTTAATCCGTCGCTAACTACGACGGATTAGCATCGCATTAACGACGGTATTTATATCAGACGACCGTTCTTAGGTCGCAGATTAGCGACTGACTTTTCCGTCGCTGTTCCGTCGCTATTTTTTAGCGACGGACATAATTCCGTCGCTAAACGTTTTAGCAACCAGGTTTCCAGCGACCCCCTTATTCCGTCGCTAATCCGTCGCTAATCCATTTTAGCGACGGATCGAGAGAGGTTTGGACGAATTTTCCGTCATTGTTCTAACAGATTTTTTGTAGTGAATTGCTCAATAATCATAATCCGTTACAACATAAACTTATGTCTAGCCGAAGACCATTTGTAGTGAAGGTTAAGATTAATTGCTCAATGACATAATTTGCATCATCTCATATCGATTTGATCGGTCGATTCATTTTTTCATACACTTAAAAATAGGTCAACAATACACCTGAAAATAAACCATTTAAAACTACTTTTCACGTGGCATCATCTGAACGGGCTCATCCATTGAAAACGTCCCCAATTCCACATATCTTCCCGACATCTTTTCCCTTTGTGATTCTCTCATGCATGTAGACATTGTAGAGATCCGCCAATTCATCGAACCAATCGGTCATATTATCATAACTAATTCCGTCCACATATTTTTTGGGTTTAATTTATTATTAGTGTATTAAAATATAAAGTTGGTGGTTATGAGTACATAATAGTAAATTTATAATTATTTTTATTAATTTTTCAAATGAGAGACTATAGTGAAAAAATTAAGGGTTACATTAAAAAATAGGGTTTACATTTAGAATTATTGATGCTATTATTGTATATATAATTCATATATTTGAGGCCCAATCATGAGTGGCCCTAATTTTTTTGGACAGTTCAGTGGTCTAAAATTTTTCAGACGTAATAAATGTGGCACGTGACGTGTCGTATTTAATAAAATGGAACTTTATTTGGATTTAGATTTATTTCAATAAAATCTGATGGACCATTAATCAATGTAGTCCAAAAATGACTATTTCGGTACCGACTTATAGGGGTGAGCAAAAATCGAATCGAATCGAAAAATCGAACCGAATCGAACCGAAATTAGCGGTTTGATTCGGTTTATACAGTAATTCGGTTCGGTTTCAAAATTTTAAAATCGAAATTAATTCGGTTCGGTTTCGATTTGGGGAAAAAATTCGGTTTTCAAACCGAACCACCGAATTTTATTTTTTAATTTTTTTATATATTTATATATATATATTATATATGTTATTTATATTATTATTATTTAAATCGATTAATATTATATACATTTATATAATTATATATATATATATTATAAATATTATAATATTTATATTAATTATAATTTAAATTGGTTAAAACGAACCGAACCGAATATTTCGGTTCGGTTTGAAACGGTTCGGTTCGGTGACAAACGGTTTCGGTTCGGTTCGGTTTTCAAACCGAACCGCTGAATGCTCACCCCACCGACTTAGCTTTTCGGTGACAAAAATTATTTACTGGGTTCAAATTATCATAAAATTCAATTCTGTAGGTTTGATTGAAGTATTATTGATTTATTAGACTAAAACTACACAAAGTCAATTTATTAGGCTAAAATTATTTATTTTTCCTTAAAAATACCTATTAATAGAACATTTTTGGTGTGATAGAGAATAATCTTTGTGGTGGTCTCACAGCGCGCAAGCACAAAGGAGACCACCTTAATTAATTAATTAGTTAATTAATTTAATTAAGTAGTTAATTAATCTTAATTAATTAATTAAATTAATTCTAATTAAAATTAATTAATTTAATAAATTTTAATTGTAAATTAATAAATATAATTTTAAATTAATATAACTTAATTTTGAATTAATAAACTCTAATTTTGAATAATAAAGCCTAATTATAAATTAATAAACCCTAATTTTGAATTAATAAATCCTAATTTTGAATTAATAAACCCTATTTGGAATTAATAAACTCTAATTTTGAATTAATTAACCCTAATTGAAAATACTAAACCCTAATTTTGGAATTAATAAACCCTATTTGGAATTAATAAACCCTAATTTTGAATTAATAAACCCTAATTGAAAATAATAAACCCTAATTTTGAATAATAAACCCTAATTTTGAATAATAAACCCTAATTTTGAATTAATAAACCCTAACTTTGAATTAATAAATCCTAATTGTTAATTAATAAACACTAATTATGAATTAATAAACCATAATGAATTAATAAATTATAATCAAAAATCTAATTATCCTTAATTGCTATATTTAATATAAGTTTTTGTCATAAAACAAAAGACATAATATTAAATAATAATAACAAAACAAAAACAAGTGTGCGCGCCTACACAAGTTTTTGCCATAATCTTTTTATCACAAAAAGGTCTATACCACCAATTTTTGTTTGCCCTTTTGCATGTTGATCCGGTTGCCGACAGAATCAAATGTAAGATGTTGCATGTTTAAGTCGAATACTATTTTTTTTACATGAAATACTATTTGAGTTCTGGTCCAACGTCCCAAATCGCATGACATTGAATACTTGAAAAATCGAATCATATCGAAATCTAGAATTTGGTTATAACCGAATTACAACTTTGTTTTTTACTTTTCGATCGGTTTAATTTTTTTTGACCCAATAACCGATAACCAAATTATATATACATATATATATATATATATATATATATGTGATCATATCGAAATATAGAATTTTGTTATAATCTTTACCGCAAACTATGTAGATATTTTCAGAGCACTCTCTATTTAAGTTCTGGTCTCTAGCTCTACAAGCACCCTTGCCATTCCAGTTGCTTCTGTCTACAAAGAAAATGGTTTCTGCCTCACATTTCTTGATTGTGCTACTCTGCACATCTCTCTTCCTCTTCTTCCTCCACAAATGGCGCCGCGATCGAGCTCTAACATCTGGGAAAAGGCTGCTGCCGTCTCCACCGAAGCTCCCGGTGGTCGGGAACCTCCACCAGCTGGGTTTGTACCCCCACAGATCGCTCCAGTCGTTATCCCGCCGCTACGGCCCGCTCATGCTACTTCACTTCGGCAGCATGCCCGTCGTGGTCGCCTCATCGGCCGAGGCGGCGCGTGAGATCATGAAAAACCAGGACTTAATCTTCTCGAACAGGCCCGACTTGAGCATCCCCCGAAGGCTGTTCTACAACAAAGACGTGGCGTTTGCACCGTACGGAGAATACTGGCGGCAGATACGCAGCATATGCGTGCTTCAGCTGCTGAGCAACAAAAGGGTTCAATCCTACCGCAGGGTGAGAGAAGAAGAGACGTCGCTGATGGTGGAGAAGATCATGCAGCTGGGATCTTCATCGAGGGTTGTGAACTTGAGCGACGTGATGCTGTGTATGACCAAGGATGTGACTTGCAGGGTGGCGTTGGGGAAGAAGTATGGTGGTGGGAGTAATTTCAAGAAGACGTTTGCTGAGTACTCGGAGTTGTTGGGGACTGCACCTCTGTGGGAGTACATTCCATGGATGAGTTGGACCAGAAAGTTCGATGGTGTGGATGAGAGAATCGCCAGAGCGGCTAAAGCTTTTGATGAGTTTCTGGAGAATGTGATTCAAGAACACAGAGTTGGGGAGGAGAGAGAGAGTGATGGTGGTGGGTTGGATTTTGTAGACATATTGCTTGAATTCCAGAGAGAGAACGAGAGTCACTCCCCCATTGAAGATGATACCATCAAAGCTGTCATCCTGGTAACACTTCTTCCATTTGGTTTTTTGTTACAATATGTTTCCTTATTTTTTTGTTCTTTTCATATTTCTGAGGTAGGTTGTTTTTATGTATATTCATGATGTGTTTTTTTAATCAATTAATACAGAAATTTTTAAGGCTGCATCACGGTGGACTCGAACCCGAGACCTTTGGCCTCGGGCATATGATGTGTTTTTTATATTCAGTACACGTAAATTCGTACATCGTCTCTGAAATAATTGAGATGAAAATATAATGTTAGAAATTAAAAATTGCAAATAATAATAAAAATTATAAAAGCTAAGAAAAAAAAGACTAGATCTATGGCTCTCTCTATCTCCCGAGTTCCATTATTAGCTTTTTATTGTTTATTTTTTTATTAAGTTTAAATTTATACTGTTTTAGTTTAATTTTTTAATTATTAATTAGAATGTTATGATTTTTTAATATTTAATTTGCAATATTTTAATTAATATATTGGTTAGTAGGATTTTTTATTTTAGAATTAGGGTAAATATTTTTTAAACTTCAATTTCTAGTAAAATATGCAGATTAAGATTCATTAACAATTTATTTCTATAGTAAATAGTAAAAATTGATAGTGGGATATGGTGGGATCTGGACGGCTCTCTTCCACAATCACATATATATCCTCTATCTCTTTTCTCTAAAATATGTAGATGGGAAAATAAAATGAAACATGTAGGCTTAAAATTAAAAGAAAAATAATTACAAAAAAATATATGCTTCGGAGATATCTTAAACTAAGCACAAAAGTAAAAGAAAATTCTAACTCAAGTAATAACATATTAACATATATATTTGAATGTTTGATTATGTAATACATTATATATATTTATCGACTATTTTAGAAGAAAATATTATATTATGATATTATATTTTAATAAAATGTACTCTGTCTGTCTCCAAAATATGTTTCTGGGAATCTTCGGTGTAGATTTTAAGAAAAAATGTTGAATAATTTGTGAGTGAAGTAAGGATCCCACAGTATTGTAGTGTTAAAATAATTAGTGGTGAGTCATGTGTGGTAAAATATGTAAATAGTGGTGTTATCAAAGGTAATAAATTGATATAGTGGTGGGTTATGGATTGTAAAAATATTAATAAATAGTATTGTTTAGGGTAATAAGTATTGAGTATTTTGTAATATAGTTTCCATAAATGGAAAATGAACAAATTTGGAAGAGTATAAAAAAAAAATTTATGAAAAAAATTTGGGGACAGATAGAGTATTATAGTTATATAATAGAAGGATTTAATTGTAATAAATCGCATATAGTTCTTATTATATAGTTGACTCTTTCATTATGTTATTCAAGAGGACTAAGTATCAATAATAAAGAACATGTACTATATTTTTTAATATTTAAGTAAAGAGTGATGTTATTCGATCATAATGTAACCATCCATAATCAGCTTTATTGAATGAAAAACGGTTTATTTAATATTTGATTTATTAAAAAATTGATTTTATATTAAAATCATCTTATGGAATTACATTTTTATCCCTATCGAATGAAAAATTTAAATTTAAAACTAATAAATTTAATATATTTCAGAATAGGTGAGAAAAATGTATTTATGTAAAAATAATTAACACATTAACGTAATAATATTATTTTGTTAATTATTAATGAGTGATGCTATTCGGCCATAATGTGGCCAGCCATAACAAGTTTTATTGAATAAAAAAAATTTATTTAATATTTGATCTATTAAAAAAATAGTTTTACATTAAAAAATAGGTGAAAAAATGATATTTATGTAAAAATGATTAACACATTAATTTAATATTATTATTTTATTAATTAATTACATTGATAATTACTAAAATATTCTCGTGTGGCCAGCCATAATGTGGCCGCATAACTTTATTACTAATTATATTGGTAATTACTAAAGTATCTTGTGTGGTCAGCCATAATGTGACTGCATAGAAGTAAATGCCCAATAGAGATATGATAAACAAGACTCTTTTTCTACAAATATAGATTACTATTGAAGAGGAAAAGCCAGTAAAATGGATTGTAAGTATTTGATAAATCTTGTGCAGGACATGTTTTTCGCTGGAACTGACACTACATTTACAGCTCTTGAGTGGACGATGGCAGAGCTTATAAGAAATCCAAGAACCCTAAGAACTTTGCAAAATGAAGTGAGAGAAGTGGCGGGAAGTAAGGTCGAAATAGAGGAGCAAGACTTAGAGAAAATGCCCTATCTCAGAGCCGTGTTTAAGGAGAGTCTAAGGCTGCATTCACCAGTCCCATTACTAGTCCCTCGAGAATCAACTCAACATGCAAAACTATCAGGTTATGACATTGCATCGGGCACGCGTGTCATGATCAATGCTTGGGCTATTGCCAGAAACCCATCGTTGTGGGAAAATCCAAAAGAAGAAATAAGAACACTCAAAGATCTCGTCGCCTTTATAGACAGATTACAAAGAGATTAAGTTATTGGCAGAAGGCGCCAACTTGTGAAAAACAAACTAACAAGAATAACTGCATTCAGTTTAGCACCTAACAAACATTTTAACTAACTTCTAACTACTTAACAGAAAAACTAAAAATACATTTACGTGTACATAAGCATGCAGAATTTAATACAACCCCTACACAAACAAGACTACCCTTTTTCAATGGGAAAACTGCCAAGAAGATGATTCAATCGAACAGTAGTAACAGATTTGGTGAAGATATCCGCAATTTGATCCACGGTAGAAACGTGACATACATCGAGCTCCTTTTTCTGAACTTTGTCTCGCACGAAATGAGTGTCGATCTCGATATGTTTCGTGCGCGCATGATGAACAGGATTGGAAGCAATGGCAGCCGCACTTTTGTTGTCACACCATATAACGGGTTTTGGCAGCACATGAATACCAATTTCATGAAGAAGAGATTTAATCCATATGACTTCAACCGCTGTGTCGGCAAGAGCACGATATTCAGACTCAGTTGAGCTCCGTGACACAACATGTTGTTTCTTTGAGCTCCAAGAAATGAGATTTGAACCCAGAAAAACACAAAAACCGCCTGTTGATTTTCGATCGTCGATGGAACCTGCCCAATCTGCGTCCGAAAACGCTTTGAGACAGAGATAGGCCGAAGGATGAAACGCAAGAGCATGAGTGATAGTGCCTTTCAGATATCTAAGGACCCTACGACACGCTTTCCACTGAAGATCGGTAGGATTTTGAAGAAATTGACTAAGTTTGTTAACAATAAAAGTAATGTCAATTTCATCCCGGAGATTTCTCGACTGAAGGTGTCCAGAAATCTACCCGACTGTTGTTGAAACCCTTTGCCACAAGACGTGCCTTTAGTCTGTCAAGAGTACCATCGGCATTGGTTTTTACACGAAAAACCCACTTGCATTGTATAACATTCATGTCATCAGCATACGGTATCAACTCCCATGTGGATTTAGAAATGATAGCTTGAAACTCTTTTTCCATGGCCTGTTTCCATTCTGGCTGAGCAAGAGCTTCAGAGGTGGTGGTGGGTTCTACAACTGTGAACATAGTGAAGCCAGATGAGGTTGTTTGAGCAGTGAAACATTTTGGTTTAAAGATGCCACTTTTGGCTCTAGTGGTCATATGATGCTGATTTTCGGGAAGAGATGAAGCTGCAGGTTGTGGTATTCCCAATGAAGACGAGATAGAGTCAGATGAGTGAGAACTAGAATTTAGAGTATGTAACAGTGGTGAGGATTGTGACTCATGATGTGAAGTGGAGGTATCGACAGCCCTTGAGGTGAAGCTTGCGACCGTAGACTTCAGAGGTCTGCATTTCGAGTTGATCCAGTTCGGGTGAACAGGTTTTGTGTAATTTGCGCAGGCTTGCAGGGTTGCCCGGTGTTACATTCGCTATGGCGGTTGATGAGTTGGCGGTTGCCAAGTTGGTGCACAAGTTCGACTTCGGATTGCCTAATGGAGTCAAAATGGAGGAGTTGGATGTGAGTGAAACTGGCAGGCTCACAATCCATAAAAAGTTCCCTTTGCTCGTAATCGCTACTCCACATGCTTGTTAGATCTTCTAATTTCTTGCGATCGCAATCATATATAATCTATAGCTATGAAGAATGTAGAATTTTATTTTAAAAGAAGCATGTGTGACCGAGAATGAAGTTGTTAACTTTGATTTTTATAGATTGGTTGAGTCGATGACTGGACTTCATTTCTCGTATTGACATGATGGGGCCGGGTTGGTCCGGCGGCCTGCCTAATATCACCTTGTGCAGTATATTGATTAGAGGTGCTAAAAAAATTGGGAACCGACGGTTTGGAATTAAAACCGTGGTCAATGGTTCGATTCTGGTTACAACTCCTAACCATATCTTAGGCGGCAAATTTGTTTCAACTAAAAGTGTACTCTTAATTGACTCATAATCGAATGAGGTAATCGTAGAAGGAAAGTTAACCCAAGCCGTCTCTCAAGAAAAACTTAATAGGGCTTATTGTTCGCGTCACACACAAAAAACGGTAAATCCTAAACATTCTAATACCAAATGGGGTTTTGGAACAACAAGAATTGAAATGCGAAAAAGTAAATATAAGTAAAAACAATCCTAGCTAGGGGTTGTCAATCCATAATTGAAATTACGGAAATTAAAATACGAAAAAGTAAATATATGTAAAAGTAAACCTAGTTAGGGGTTGTCAATTCCTAGCTGATATCTAAAGAAATCACGAATACATGTAGCTAAAAGTGTCGAACAAAACTAAACTAAATTCATCAATCGGAAAACAATAAAATGCGATGGAGAAAGATTCAACACAATAATAAATTCCATTATCAAACTTCGTGAAATGCAAATAATGATTCCGAACACTAGGAACCGTGGAATCGATGATTCACATAATTAATTTTCTTTATTATGATATATGTTGTATATATTGGAAATACACTAATTAAACACACACACACACACACACACACACACACATATATATATATATATATATATATATATATATATGAGTGAGTTATGGTGAAAAGCTCCTTAATGTAAGAAATAAGAATAGTGACACATCTTTCATATTTGTGTAGCACAATCGAATTACAATGTTACACATGTTAATTTAGCACATATTTCATCCATTCGTAGCACATATGCTAAATATATTAATTTAGCACATCTTTCATTCTGATGTGACAAGAAGGGTTCTAGTCTTTGCGCGAGTAATCAGTAGAAGACACAAAACACAAAATTGTAGCACAACCTAAATTAAATCTATTGATCCATCAAATCAAAGGCCCAAATTGTTCTCATTTCTATCAAATTATCATTTCCTACTGAACCATCTTATATATATATATATATATATATATATATATATATATATATATATATATATATATATATTGTAATGTAAACACAAGAATTGAGGTAAATACCCAAGAAAATTGAATTTTGAACCTCACGAACCGGCTGTTTTGGTTACGAACCATCGGAACCGCCTTGAATTCGACGGTCTAGATTTAATATTTTGAATCTACAGATGAAATTGTATTATTTTTTACACCAATTCATCTATAAATACGTCTTACCTAAATAACTTTGACATATCAATTCATACTTTTTTTCATTATTGATAATCTTGTGAAGTGTATTAATTTTTGAGATTTTCAACGATGAAAGATTTATTTCCACAAGATTTTAGTTGCTTTATACTTCATTTACTTAATTATACATACTTTAACCACATCTTAACTTGTATTTGAATTAAAGTTCATAAAAAAAATTATTTAAAAAAAACCGATTGTTCCACAGTTCGGAATCGGAACCGTTGGTTCATAGTTTTGAACTGGAACCTCATATCCTACTACACAGTCTGGTTCCGATTGTAGTTCCAAATTTCGGAACTGTGAACTAGAAATTTCAATTTTGTTTCGAACTGAAACCAAAACCGTGAACACCTCTGATACTAATATACATTGAATGTATCCATAATCTTTTATGGACACTACCTCACAAAAAATCCAATAACACCACTTATTTATACATCTTACTATCCACGATTCATCACAACCCTATTTATTTTCAACAACATAATTTATTTATATATTTTACTATCCATGACTCATCAATTAAATTAACACTACACTAATGTGAGACCCTTTCTCCACTCCCAATATACTCCACAACTTTTATTAAAATAGGTTTCTAAGATTTTCAAGCACAAATTTGGGGACCAAGAGAGTATATGGTAATAATTGACATTACAATAAAAGGAATGATATAAACATAGCACACACAAATTAAGTTGCATTAAATTAATTACTTTTGTGGAATATATTTATTAGTTTTGCCTATTTACGATCATGATCAAGTTCCATATTTGCAATAAATATTGTTCCGATTATCGAATTATTATATTTTGCTTAGTGTATGCAAAAGCACAATTAACCCAAGTCCCTGCAACCGAACTCATATCCAACTCCTCCACTCAAACTTCATGATGCAATCGGTAGTCGAATTTACAGACCAACGTAGACTCTCCTTGATCACTGTCTTCTAGCGATACTGTCAAGTCTCTCATCCAAACCGTCGAACCTTCTGGTCCAATTCAACCATGGAATGTACTCCACAGAGGAGAAATACCCAACAAGTTCTCGAACTCAGCTAAAAATGTATTGAAATTTCTCAATCCACCATACTTCATCCCAACGCCACCTTGCAAATCACATCATTCGTCAGAGACATCAACACCGCAAGTTAACGACCGTCGACGAAGATCGCAGCCGCATGATCTTCTCGACCATGAGCGACGTCTCTTCTTCTCTCACGCGGCGGTAAGATTGACCCCTTTTGTTGCTCAGCAGCTGAAGCACGCATATGCTGCGTATCCGCCTCCGTACGGAGAGTTGATCACGTCTTTGGAGTTGTAGAGCAACCTGTCAGGAATGCTTGATTTGGGCCTGCTCGAGAAGGTCGAGTCCATGTTTTTCATAATCTCACGCTCCGCCTCGGCCGACAAGGCCACGAAGACGACACGCCACGGATGCGGTGCATGAGAGGGCCGTAGGGTCGGGATAATGATAAGCTAAAGCGCCTATCAAAGTCAAGACGGACGCGAGGAATCCCCGTCGTACGCGTCGAATTGCAATAAAACAAGAATTCGTGAAAAATAGGGTTTGTATTATCATCATCTTTGAATAATACAATGCTAACCTCAATTTATACTAAGGACCCTAGGGTTGATTCGACCTACGATTAGGAAAGAATCAACAAGAAAACCCGAAAAGGAGCTCTAACGTTGGACCCAATAATAAGCGGGCTAAGCCCAACAATAATGCAGAAAATAAATTAATCAGCGATGAGGAATGAAGTCGTCAGTATCTTGGGCGGACGGACCCGGCGTTGTGGTCGACTTCTCTCCCGACGTTAAGTCCATCCTCATCTTCACCTCCATTCGTGTCGAAGGATACCTCTTCTCTCGAGCTTCTCCCATGCATGTCGTCACATCGTGGCGACTCCATGATCTTTCAGATCAACCCCTCCGTTAGAAACACTCTTGTCCCCAAGAGTTAACGAAGGAAACTTCTTAGTAATGACATCCGAAGGTTCCAAGAAGGCACTCTTCCAGCATCATCATCCCACTGTACCGATACTTCTTCCACAACCGCTCCATTCCGCCAAACCCTCCTCTTATCCAATAACTTAAGAGGGTGAGATACCACGCGACCGCGAGCAAACTCCGAAGGAAACACCGTCACCACCTCGCCTTGCCCCTCCACAAACGGCCGAAGCAGGCCCACATGAAATACATCATGGATCTTACTCCCATCGGGAAGTAATAGACGATAAGCAACCTCACCAATTCGCTCCGTAATCGTAAACGGCCCATAATAACGCCTTGCTAACTTCGAGAAGAGGTTTCGCCACCGAATGTTGGCGATACATTTCAATTTAAGCAACACCTTATCACCCACCTTAAATTCTACGTGGCGTCGATGCTTATTCGCCAAGCTCGCATGCTACATTGAGCTTTCTAGATTTTTCTCAACCACACAAGAAGCTCCCCTTTGTTTAATCACTTCCGCCACGGATGAGGACACGTCGGCGATGGGCTGCCGCTACAAGAAAAGGTGGCTCACGGCCATACAGAGCCTTATATGGAGACATACCCAAACCTTCCGTGGTGGTAGCAGTTGAGTGCCAACTCACCCCAATCAAGGAAATTGGTCCACTTTGTCGGCCGATCGGACACGAAGCTCTCAAATATTGCTCCAATCCACGATTGCGAACCTCGGTTTGCCCATCGGATGCGGGTGATATGCCGTTGAGAAGTGTAGTTTAGTTCCACTAAGGCGGACAAATTATCCCAAACCTCGTTTAAGAAAACGGAATCTCGTCGAGACCAACGTCTTGGGAAGCCGTGATGCTTCACCACCGTGTCGGCGAAGACATTAGCCACACGCCATGCATCAAATCTAGGCGGCGATGGCGCAAAATGGGCATATTTCGAGTCTATCAACCACCACCATGATTGCCGTAAAACCTCTCGATTGAGGTAATCCCGTAATGAAATCCATTGATAAATCCTCCCAAACACGAGACGGAATGGGCAACGGTGAAGCAAGCTGCCGGCTTTTGTGTCGAATATTTTGTGGTTTGACAGACGAAGCAAGCATTGACGAAAGCCTTCACGTCCGCCGCATACCGGGCGATAAAATGCAGCGGCTAGGCGGCGAAAGGTCCGTTCAACTCCCGGGTGCCCTGCTGACGGAGTTGAATGATGCTCGTATAATAGGGCCTGTTTCGCTATGGACGAAGACGCCACCACGATCTGTTGGCCCTTAAAGATCAGTCCGTCACTTTCCCGGTAGACAGCGGACGTCTCCCGATCCGATTTTGTCCCGCAACTCACACAACTCCGGCACCTTGTTCGTATCCCTCTCAAAACTTCTAAAATGTCCGGAAGAGGGTGCGCCAACGCCATAAACAATGCGCCATCCTCAAGAGAAGTAGCTTCGATTCGTCCGGCGTGAGAAGGCGTCGGCTCTCGTATTTGTTGCCGCTTTCTTGTACTCAATTGAAACTTATACCCCATTAACTTTCGAGCGTACAATTGTTGATCCGCGTCTGTATGACTTATTGCAATAGCTCACGGAGCTCTTTTGATCCGAGCGAATGGCGAACTCACGTCCTAGTAAATCGCCTCCATTTTTAACGGCTTCAGCGATAGCATACAACTCTTTGTGATATGTAGGCGCCACGCGCCGTCGAGGCCCTACTTCTTGCTAAAGTAAGCAATAGGATGCTTATCTTGTAGCAACACGCCCCAATTCCAAAATCGGGCGTCCGTTTCAACATAGAAGGTTTTGAAAATCCGGAGACTCAATATAGGGCGACGACATGGCCTTCTTGAGAGCCCAAGTCTGTCCTCCGCGGCGGTGTCCATACAAACGCCTCCTTTTTCAACAGATCGGTCAACGCGCGCTAGCATAGCATACCCCAAATAAACCGCCTATAATACCCGTCGATCCCGTAAATCCACGTAGCTTCTTAGCAGGGATGGTGTTGGCCACACCATCATTGCTTCGATCTTGGAAGGTCGGCCTTTAAGTTTCCGTCGCAATGATATGTCCAAGATATTCAACCGATTCACGTGAAGAGCATTTAGATAATTTAATAAAAATTGATGTTGCCTCAAGATGGAGAATACCTCATGCAGTGCAGCGTGCTCGGGAACGTCTCGACTATATATGAGTATATCGTCAAAGAAGACGATCACAAAACGACGGAGGAAAGGCCGGAAAATATCGTTCATCGCCGCTTGAAAGGTTGAAGGAGCATTCGTAAGACCGAACGGCATCACTAAAAACTCGAAATGCCCGTCGTGTGTCCGGAAAGCCGTCTTATACACGTCCTCTTCGTGCATCCGTATCTGATGATATCTCGATCTCAAGTCAAGCTTCGTGAAAACCCTCGCTGCTCCCAGTTCGTCAAATAATTCGTCCGCCGTTGGAATGGGAAAGTGGTCTGCCACCGTGACAGTGTTAAGGGCATGGTAGTCTATGCAGAAACGGAATGTTCCGTCCTTCTTGCGTATGAGTAACACCGCAAGAAAAGCGCTATGGCTTCGACGAATGATCCCCGCTTGAAGCATCTCCCGCACTTGTTTCTCGATCTCATTCTTCTGAAAGTATGGGTAGCGGTATGGTCGAATATTCACCGGTTTTGTATGTGGTAACAAATGAATTTTGTGGTCGAACGGACGAGATGGAGGTAACCTCGACGGCACATCAAACACCGCCGTGTGTGTTAGGATCATCTCACGCACGGCCGAAGGTATATCTCTTGGCAATTCCAACTTGTCATTTCCGCTCGGCTCCTCGGTATCCAGTGCCATAATTTCGAAACAATCCACCTCATCTCTATGCATCATGATCATAGCCACGATGTTCTTTGAAACCACGGGAGGTCGCGGTGTCACCTTCAATGAATCGGACGTCCCGCCATTGAAATTCCGAGTCCGGCCTCATAATCACTAGTAACACGCCAACGAACTTAACCACGCAAGCCCTAATATCACCTCCGGTCCATGAATAGGCAACACATGAAGGTCCATGCATAATGTGTGACTTTGGATCCGTATTTTGACTTGGAAACTAAATTAGCGCAAATAATCGACTCGCCATTCCCTACATAGACACGAAAAGGCCGAATAGCGATTAGGGTAATTTCGGTTTTCGACAACTCTCGGATGAATAAAATTGTGAGTACTTCCGTGTCGGCGAGAATAGATACTTCATTGTGCGAATAAACCCTTGAAATTCCAATGCGGGCGTGCGTGGGCGGCCGTCCATGTTGTGGGCGTGCTACAAATCTGCGTGACTACCTCCGAAGGCGGTTTGTTGTGTCTCTGGGCCTCCTCATCGATGTCTTCCTCATCATCCGAGCCCATATCGCCAAGAAGCGACCTTTGCACACGTGCCCTCTCTCCACTTCTCGGAGCAATACCAACAAAGCCCTAACTTGGACTTCTCTGCTCTCTCGGCCGCCGTCAACCTGACAACCGGTAGCTTCGAGTAATCACGAGGTCTAGAGTTCTATCGTGCACTGGAGCGCCGAGGGTGGCCCAGCGACGTCGGTGTAGATGTCGGCTTGCTCCGTTGGTCGCGACTCTCCTCGCCATGGCTGCGGCCTGCATCGCACCCTATCCACCGATGCGTCAAACTCCAAAGCCAACGACATTGCGGAAGCAACCGAAGCCGGGTGCTGAAACCGGACTTGCGTTCTCACTGAATTCCTCAACCCACTCATATAGATCGGTAGAAGTGTCGATTAGGCACTCGTGTATTTGATTGAGCATTCTTTCAAACTCTTTGTTATATTCGCCACCGACCCGTTTGAGATAACTTCGCAATTACTTCGATGGAGTTTACGAAATAATTCGGATCAAAACGACGTCGAACGTCGTCCAAGAATTGCGGCCAAGATACCAAAGGATTGTTGGCACGATAAGAGAATATCCAATCCGTTGTCTGAGGAGCAAAAAGCATTACTACGTAATGGAGGCGTTGTTCTTCCGGGCGAATATGATCAAAAAAATATTGTATTCTTGTCACCCAACTATGGGCATCGGATCCATCAAAAAGTGGTGGTTCCAATTTGAAGAAACGGGTTGGGTCCGAGCCCGAATACGGCGTCGTGTGACGTTGCTCGAACGGCGACCGTTGATCCACGTAAGGCGCGGCGGGGGCGAGATCCCACGGCGATGGGGTCGTGGTGGCGGAAGCTCCCACGGCGGCTATCTGCGGTGTGACCGGTGACTCCACGCGGCGGTGATATGGCGGTCGGGATCCGAGATCGACCGGGCGGATGTATTTGGGAATTAAACCTAGCGGCGGTTGTTGGAGCGAACGTAGCAGCATACTACCTCGCCCACGCCCGCTATACATGGCGATGTCGTCGTGGCGACGTGTATGTTAGGGCGGACATGTGGCGAGGATCCACTGGATTCCCGACGAAGTCTCCAATCCTTGCATCCCATAGATAGGGTTGGAATCTTGCCTTGATGCGGCGTCGGCGACTCTTCTTTTCATCTCTCTCATCGAGGCGAGCCTCGGCGATGAAGCATCGTGACGATCACCTCCATAGAGATCTCCGATTGTCCCTCCACCAACGAAATAGGGTTCGGCGTCGGCGATTTGTCCATGTTCGGGATGAAAGCACCGGTTGATAAGCTAAAGCGCTATCAAAGTCAAGACGGACGCGAGAAATCCCCGTCGTACGCGTCGAATTGCAATAAAACAAGAATTCGTAGAAAAATAGGGTTTGTATTATCTGTCATGCTGAATAATACAATGCTAACCTCAATTTATACTAAGAACCCTAGGGTTGATTCGACTTACGATTCGGGAAAGAATCAACAAGAAAACCCGAAAAGGAGCTCCTAACGTTGGACCCAAATAATAAACGGGCTAAGCCCAACAATAATGCAGAAAATAAATTAATCACTGATGAGGAATGAAGTCGTCGTATCTTCGGGGCGGACGGACCCGACGTTGTGGTCGACTTCTCTCCCCGACGTTAAGTCCATCCTCATCTTCACCTCCATTCGTATCAAATGATACCTCTTCTCTCTCAGGCTTCTCCCCATGCATGTCGTCACATCGTGGCGACTCCATGATGCTCGTATCAGATAATGACTCGAGCGATTTGTGGGGGAATCAGCCTAGCTGGTGGAGGTTTCCCACCGCCGGAAGCTTCGGCGGAGAAGGCAGGGACTTCTTCGGGATGTTGGAGCGATACGGCGGCGCAATCCTATATGGTGCGTGTAGATATCTCGGAACATAAATCGATGAGTGTCCAGTGGCAATTTCGGCGGAACCATATGGAGATACATCGGTGTTTATGATTTTTTCTTTTTAGGGTAGGTTTATATGATAATAAAAACACATAATGTATGTCAATTGGTTTAGGGAGTGTTTGGTTAATTTTACTTTAGAGAGCTTATAAATGTTTCAAGAGCTTATAAGAGGTAATGTCCCAATAGCTTATAAGTTGTTAAAATGTTTGGATAATTGATCTTATAAGCTAGAGAAAGAATCGTGAGTTAAAGAGAGAAAATCATAGTTAGAGAAATAAAATTGACGAGGGATAAAGTTGATAGTATATGTGTAGAAAATAAGAAACTATAATATGATTATTTTGATAAATTCATGGTTGCTTATAAGTTTATGGCAAATAAGTTAAGGTTGACCAACTTATTTTTAAGGGAACTTATTTTCATAGCTTATAACTATTTATGAGCTTATTTTATCAAACACTTTGCAATAGCTTATAAAATCTAAACAGCTTATAAGTTGTTTTAAAGAGCTTATAAGCTCAGTCAAACCCCGCTCCTCTTAGTAATAAAATATTACACAAATCTAACATAAGTCACACCTCTGGAAATTAGGGTGGGCGTAATTCCACCAAAATTAAGCATTTGTTGATTCTATACATAAGCTATATAGTAGGTTACAGCAGCCACCAACTAATGTAGGGTGGGGGTAATGCTATTTCCCAATCTATACATAAGTTATATAGTAGGTTATGACAAAATTAAGCATATGGTGATTCTATACATATTTTCCATATTTGACTATAGCTATTATTTTTTCTTACTATAGTCTCCATTTTTTCCTTGTAGCCATTATTTATCCTTAGACTATAGCCATTATATATTGATACTAGGTATTCAGTTTTACCCTTATAGCCCCATTTAGTTATGGGGTGGTCTCCTAATGTATGGGCATGCACAAAGTGAAACACCCATAATTAATTAATTAATTAAATTAATTTTAATTAAAATTAATTAATTTAATAAATTTTAATTTTAAATTAATAAACTCTAATTTTGAATTAATAAACTCTAATCATGAGTTAATAAATCCTAATTTTGAATTAATGAATCCTAATTGTGTATTAATAAACTCTAATTTTGAATTAATAAACCCTATTTAGCATTAATAAATCCTAAATTTGAATATAAACCCTAATTAGAATTAATAAACCCTAACTTTGAATTAATAAAGCTCAATTATGTATTAATAAACCATAATTATGAATTAATAAATTCTAATTTTAAATTAAAAATTATAATTAAAAATTTATAAATTTAATTATAAATTAACAAAATCTAATTATCCTTACTCACCATAATCAATATATAATTATTTTAACAAAAAACAAGGGTGAGCTCACGGTGAGGCGGAGCTCATCCAAGTTTTTGTCTTTAATTATAGAACCCTAAAGCGAATGTTACATTTTTTGCACTTCATCCATCACATATTGCAAGTGTTTATACAAAGGGAATATGAATCACTTTGATGACTGTTTTGTGGTTGGACCGTTCTTGGAGAAATTTGTTCAGAAAATAATGTTCCTCAAAAGGATCACTGGATATTTTGGTGACAGCTGTTGGTATAATGCAATCAAGAATTATTTTCGGTTTTAATAAGATGACTGCAGCTTTTGTAATCCCATGTTTTGACCATAGTGAATTCAAAATTTCTTTTCTTGCTTTAGCCTTTTAAATTTTACATTGTTAGCCTCCAATTTTACACAATTATTCCCCGCTTTCCCCACCAGCTGCATTCTACCTAATTTGCAGTGAAATAGTTTAGTCACAGAATGATTGAGTTTGCAGCAGACAGACAACACAAAGATCAAACTCTTGTCATGATTTTCCAAATTTTCTCGCAAAATTATCAGTTTTTTTTCTTAGGGATATAAGGGATGTTAATCAGGCTAATATCCAATCAGATTGTCAAGCTATTCGATTCGGGTGATTCGGGTTGCATTTTTCGGTTTATAAATTTTCTATTCTAATCCCAAATTCTCAAGGGCTAATCCATTGGACAAAAATTTACAGAAAAAATTAACCCATACATATTTTTTTCTTGATAATCGTATGTTACAACAGACAAATAGAGATAAAAATGTAAAGATATGAGTCATATGACAAGAATAAACTTACTATCAAATTGCTAAAATAAAAAAAAAAAAACAAAATACTTGCTAAAAGTCGTTGATTGCTCTTTTTCGCTCTTTTTTCTCGAACAACAATTTCAATTAGCAAAAATTATCAACCTATGTGTGTTTGTTTGTGAGTGTGAGCTATAAATGGCGGATGAATTAAACAATTTTGAAGAAATATTGACACATTTTCACCGAACAATTTCTGAATACTTCGATTCTCTAAGATTGTTGATATATATATATATATATATATATATATATATATATATATATATATATATATATATATATAGCGTGAGGTTCAAATAAGAACCAATTTTAACGTGAACTAAGAACTACAAAAATTCTTTACGAACAAAATGAATATGCTATGAAAATAAATGAATACTGTTGAAAGTTAATGAATCCAAAATTGAATTTTCACGGGGTTGAATCTCATGAGACAAAAATTCTATTTTTTTATTCATTAACTTTCATGATATTCATTTACTTTATAACATATTCATTCTCATGTTCTCATGATAAAATGGTTCTCACGTTAACCCTTCCCTATATATATATATATATATATATATTTTTTTTCTTAATTTTATCATTGTTGTCGTGTGTGCATGTTTATCGAGGTTGTATAACTAAGGTAGATGATTGTTTTGCACATGAAGCTAGAGCACAAACCCCAAAATAAAAAGTAGGTTTGATTTTCTAAATGATGTCATTCTTCTTAGTTCATAAAAATAAAATAATAAAGCTATGCGGTCAAATTATGGCTGGTCACACACACCATTTTTTCACATATTTTGAAAAATATTAAATTTAAATTTAAATTTAAAATTTTTATTAGATAGGTGCAAAATTGTAATTTCATAAGATGGTTTTAATGTAAAATAAATTTTTTAATAGATCAAAATTAAATAAATAGTTTTTTCATTTAATAAAGTGATTATGACCGAATAGCTTCACTCAAAATAAAATTCCATCCTATCGGTCAACCTAAAATCGGCCGACTGGCTTAGCCCGTATAACCCAATGGGCCTATCGTTCCAACCCATATAGCCTGATTTTGATTTTGGATTATAAAATCTCGATCCTAATCCTCTATTTTTTTTTTGGTTTATTTGAGCTAACAATGTTGTTCAAGTTTGACTGACATCCCTTAAATAGAAGGGTATAAAGTAAAACAATATATCTATCAATAACTTATTATTATTTTCGGAGATACACATTGTTGGATTCCCACTTTAAATTGTCGCTGGCGCATTAATCGCATTAACTAAACTATAACCGGAACAGTTAAGCTAATTTTCCTCATTGGTTTTAAGGCTGTTTTAGGCTAAATATATCTAATCACAAGGTGATGGGGTCAACAATATGTTCTTTTACATAGTAATTGTCGAAAAGAAAGAGGTACTTAGTTTTCGGGTCTTAGAGTAGAGGCTACTGACTAGTGATGGTCTAACTATGGCCGGAGGTTAAAGCCCAAGCAGAGATGTCAATGAATGAATTTTATCCGGATCAAAATCAATAAATAAGTAATGGTTCTAGTTCTGGAATCGACCCATTAGACACTAGATCTAGATCGGATCCGGACCATCAACTATGAATCTTAAGCTGTCCGGATCTGAGCGGGTCTGGAACCAGAACTGGATAAGAACCAGAACTGAAACCAAAACCGTTTCTTTATAATTTAACGGGTTATGAGTGATTTCGAATTGATATGGATATAACTAGCTCATTGACAAGTCTATTTAAACTTAGGCTTGTCAATAAACGAGTTTTACTTGGATCAGAACCAATAAATAAGTATTGGTTCTGGTTCTGGAACTCGAACCAGATCCGGACTGGACCGGATAATCAAACTATGGATCTAAACTGTCCGGGTCTAAAGCGGGTCTAGAACCGAAATTGGAACCGCTGCTTTAAAATTTAATGGGTTTTGAGCGATTCCGACTCGGTCCGGATAAAACACACCTATTGGTCCAAGTACTATAGAGCAAAAATATGGAAACCCATTATGTTATTTTATACATATGATGAATATTAAAATTATAGTTTAGGAATTTGTAATACCCAGAAAAATGATGGATATCTTGATTTGAATTTCATTTATTTATTTATTTATTTATGCCCGATTGAGCTCATTAGTCTTGAAGCCTAAAATAATGTTCGAACACAATTCAATTAAACGAGGCAAGCTTCACAGTCCACAATGCTTATACATTAATCCATATCATATCTATTGTACATCCTTGAATTAATTCTAGAGGCTGAGTTGATTCGTTTAAACTTATCCAATTAATTATAACATTTTCAATGTTTTTTTACTTTGGAAATGATATTATGCAGCAATTAATGATACAAGTTCTAAAATCAATATTTAACATGATTTTTTACATGCACATGATATCAATCCACAAATATTGGTAGGATTTAGTCTATTGCTTCCCAGTTAGGGATTCGCCGCTCCACTACGTCCCTCCTAGGGGACATGTAGCAAGAAGAGAGAAATCTACCTTGATTTAGATGGATCAGAGGTAGATCCGTTGAAGAAGAAGAAGGCTATTAAGCTATTCAGGGAGTCGAGAGTCTGAATACAGTAAGTTCGGTTGATGCGAGTACTGCAAAACAAAGCTGGATGGGTTCTTCGGGAAAGGATTCCAACGCTTAGGTCAGATTCCAAATCGAGGAATACTTAAAAGTACAAGTATGATGTTTGAGAGCAAATAGTACGTGTACTTCCTTGCAAATAAATGAGTGGGATATTTATAGGATGTCATGCATAGAGGACATTTTAGACCTATTATCTTATCCAAATGGTGAATATATCTTTTGCTAGGGGGACATGTTTCCAGATGCACATTGTAGTCTTTAAGTTTATTCGAATATTCGTACTTATTGTAATTTGGAGATGACACGTGGAGTGATTCTCAAGTTAGATTTCATACGTTAACTAGTATGTGTTGAAAATTAATTCCCTAGATTTGTTTGAATTTAATGTAATACAAAAGGTAATAATATATAAAATTAATTTAAATTTTCGATAACTTAAACTAACATGATACCTATTTAACACCTAAAGAAAAGATATTTAATTAATGGGGTATTGACGCATAAATACACAAATTTTGGATCAATTTTGGTTTTTTACACGAACTTTAAAAATTGTCACAAAATATACAAACTTAAACTTTAGTGTTTTTACCATGATTTCAAATTTAGGTTAAATTAGATCTAACTTAGCATATCGAAAATTTACTATAGACTAAACAGTTAGTAATATAAATGACATCGTAGAGAGATGACATAAAACATCGTCGTTCCATCAAAATAACTCAATTTTTTTATTCTATGATTCATCGCGTCAACCCTCATTACAAAAATCAAATATTCTCCTTTGTTTCATCGTCTGGTTCTAGTTGGGATAAAAAACAATCAATATCATATCTCTACGATATCGTTTATATAACTGACATTTTTGTCTATGGTAAATTTTTGACATATCAAGTCAGATTTAATTTGGCTTAAATTTGATATATTGGTAAAATCACTAAAGTTATTAAGTTTGTGTATTTAGGCGCCGCGCCAATAACACTTAATTAATTACAGTTATAGAGTATTAACTTAAAACAAAAATGTTATAGATTTTTTAGAAATGTATTCATGATTTATTACGCAAAAACGATCATAAAATCATATCACTTTGCTAAACTAGTGTCTTCACTTTAAGTAGGGGTGTGCATGGATCAAACCGAACCGAAAAAATCGATCGAACCGATCGATTTCGGTCGGTTCGGTTCGATTTTGAGTGTCGGTTTTGGTTCGGTTCAAAATTTTAACTAAAATCGGTTTCGATTCGGTTTTGATTTTAGGTTGATCGATGCGAACCGAATGCGAAACTATTATTTTTATATATTTATATATTTTATATAATAATTAAATAATATTTTAATTAAATAATTAGGATAAAATATGTTTATTTAAAAATATATATATATAATTTATATTTCGGTGCAACCGAAATCGATCGATTTTTTCGATTCGATTTTCGATCGGTCCTAAATTATAAATCGATTCGGTTCGATTAAAAATTCGTTCGATTCGGTTTTCGATTTTGAAAATTTCGGTCGAATAAACGATATCGTTTGACTCACTCTAGTACTCATACGCCATCTCCAATTGCCAAATGTGCTATATCCAATCCAACATCGAAAACAATTCCCAGCCAAAATCGATACAGATTTGTGACGTAAATAATGTATAAATGGTTTATTATGTTATAGGGTTACAAAATCATATTATCACACTACACTATATAATGTATTTTCTCAAAATATATATAACAAAAATTAGATTAATATATTTTATATTTTACGAACTAGGCGTGAACAACGTACAAACTCAGGCAGATCTTCCCTCCTTCTTCCGAATATATTCAAATTTCAATTTCTGGCCATCTATTTAAAACGTGTGAATTCTTCTCACTGTTTGCCCTCAGTTTCAAATGTTCTCATTATAAATTCTGAAATCTGTAACTTGCTTCTCTCTACAAATTAAGCAAATGGATTCTCTCTCACATCTCTTGATTGTGCTACTCTGCGCAGCTCTCTTCCTCTTCTTCCTCCACAAATGGCGCCGCAGTCACGCTCCAACATCCAGCAACAAGCTGCCGCCGTCTCCACCGAAGCTCCCGGTGATCGGAAACCTCCACCAGCTGGGGTCATTCCCCCACAGATCGCTCCAGTCATTGTCCAGGCGCTACGGCCCACTGATGCTGCTTCACTTCGGCGGCGTGCCCGTCCTCGTTGCCTCGTCGGCCGAGGCGGCGCGTGAGATCATGAAAAACCAGGACTTAACCTTCGCGAGCAGGCCCAAATTGAGCCTTCCTGACAGGTTGCTTTACAACTCCAAAGACGTGGCGTTCTCGCCGTATGGAGAGTATTGGCGGCAGATGCGCAGCATATGCGTGCTTCAGCTGCTGAGCAACAAAAGGGTTCACTCTTATCGTCTCCTGAGAGAAGAAGAGACGTCGCTCATGGTCGAGAAGATCGAGCGGCTGGGATCTTCATCGTCGGCTGTGAACTTGAGCGAGGTTCTGTCGTCTATGGCCAATGATGTGATTTGCAGGGTGGCGTTGGGGAAGAAGTACGGTGGACAGAGAAACTTCAAGAAGCTTTTACAGGAGATGGATGAGTTGCTGGGTATTTCTCCACTGTGGGAGTACATTCCATGGTTGAATTGGACTAGAAGGTTCGATGGTTTGGATGAGAGAGTTGATAGAGTCGCTAAAGCAATCGATGAGTTTTTGGAGATTGTGATTCAAGAACATAAAGTTGGAGAGGAAAGAGAGAATGATGGTGAGTTGGATTTTGTGGACATATTACTCCAATTTCAGAGAGACAATGCTCAAAGTAGCTCTCCTGTTGAAGATGATGCAATCAAAGGTATCATCCTGGTAAGAATCCTTCTTTCTTCCATTTGGTTTTCCAAACCAGTATCCATTGTTTTAATTAGATGATAAAATTATGGATATCTTCACACTTATTTCAATGTATTTTTATGACAGGACATGTTTCTTGCTGGTTCTGATACCACATTTACAGCTCTTGATTGGGCGATGGCAGAGCTTATAAGAAATCCGACAAGCATGAAAACTTTGCAGAATGAAGTGAGAGAAGTAGGAAGAAGCAAGTCCGAAATAAAGGAGGAAGACTTAGAGCAAATGCCATATTTGAAAGCAGTGTTGAAGGAGACTCTAAGGCTGCACACACCAGTCCCAGTAATAACCCCTCGTGAATCAACTCAAGACACAAAATTACTTGGCTACGACATCACATCTGGCACGCGTGTGCTGATCAATGTTTGGGCAATTTCTAGGGACCCCTCGTTGTGGGAAAATTCGGAAGAATTTCATCCAGAGAGATTCTTGGACACAACAATAAACTTTGGAGGTCAACATTTCGAGTTCACCCCGTTCGGGGCAGGCCGGAGGGGCTGCCCCGGTGCTACATTCGCTATGGCGGTTGATGAGTTGGCGTTAGCCAAGTTGGTCCACAAGTTCGACTTTGGATTGCCTAATGGAGACAAAGTGGAGGAGTTGGATATGAGTGAATCTAGTGGACTCACAGTTCCTAGAAAAAATGATTTACTTGTAATCGCTACTCCACGTATTTGTTAGGTCCTTAAATATCTAAGTATGAACTCATGATTTTAGAATAAGTATGTATCACTAGAGTTTGTAATAAGCATGAAGTCATGAGTTTGATTGTTGGAGGTGCTCCCTTCATTTCTAGTTGATATGATTAAGTTTGCCTACCTTTGTTCTCCTTTGTTGTCAAAATTAAGTAATGAAAACCTTTACATGATTGTGTGTGTGTGTATTTTGGTTATTTACTTTAGTTGTATAATTTTTTTAGATTAAGAAAAGTTCTAGTAAAGTAAATAATGTCTAGATATTTTACAAATAATATTTTTAGATGGGTGATTCTACTCATAGTCTTCATTTTACTTACTATAGTCCCTATCTAATAAAATAATAACAATTTTACTATTTTACCCTGTAGCTTTTCATTTAACACTACAAGAAAACAACCAAATAGAGCTTTTAATTTTACCGTCTTTATTTAGCGAACATGATTCGCAATGTTTCCGTAGCATGATTCTTGATTTAGCGAACATGATTCTTGATTCGCAATGTTTTCGTAGCAATTCCGTCGTTAAAAGGTTTTAGCAACGGATTTTTAAGGATTAGCAACGGAATTTTCCTCGCTATTCGACTGCTTTCTTGTAGTGTAAAATCATAAGAAACCCCTGTACAAATTAAAACTATATTTGTACAGCCGCCAACTCAGATCTATTTAAAAAAATCCGTTACCTTCTCATTATTCTCTTTAATTTTGAAATTCTGAATCTTTTTAAACACTTTTATTCAACATCCAAATTTGATTCGAGATACACCATGAAATTGAAAATCAACTACTAAGACATAAGAATCATGAAATTGGGGGAGATTTAATAGCAGCGAGGCTCCACTCGAGAAGAAAATTTCTTGCAGGACTTCAAATTCTTGGAGTTATGGGGGCCTTGGAAGATAAAATAGCCATGACCGGATATGGCTTAACACCAAGCATATTACGAAAAACACACACTACATGTAATGTTACATTATATAATGCAAGATTATTTACACTTTCTTTTTCTTTATATGATGTTTGGTTTGATTGATAGAATAATCATATTCTATCACATGTTTAGTTTGTATGATTAGACCTGTGCTCCAATCATCATTTGAGTGATAATTTACCACCCCAAATTTGGGTTGATTATTTAATCATCATTCACTCTATAATGAAAAATTCTAAAAACATCATCACCAAAATTATTTTTGATCATTTTTGCCTCGATCTTTTGCATTTTTGTTATACCACAAAGACGATTTCAATATTATACTATATTTTAATCATAATCCTTCAATTTATCACACTTCACAATTAATCAATTCAAACACAAAACTAAATAATCCAAAAAATCTCATCATACTCTATCCATTTAATTTTACCTATCGTATCCACTAAACTAAACGCCCCCAAGAGAATAAAGATACTCAAAGCCGCCATTTATTTTGGTCGTCGCTAATCCATCGTTAAATCACGACCCGTATTTTGACCGTCGTTAATCCGTCGTTGTTCGGTTGTATTTTTGTAGTGAATACGCTTAAATATTTAAATCTAAAAAACAAAAAGCGTTGGTATAATTAGTAGTCACGAGTACGTCCTTCGCCAATTAATTAAGTTATTAAAGCATCCATTGAGCAATTATTTCAACTTCAATATCATGTAAAAAAGTTAAATATATTATCTAAATTGTAAAGAATAATTTTTTTTTTGCAAGGTAAATTGTAAAAACTATTAAGATTGAATCTTTAATGCTAAGTTTCAAAGATTTGACAACTTAAAGGGTATATCCGTGGCATTTAAATATAATTATATTCGTCATGATATGTCGCTACATTTTTTTATCCAAAATAATATCGATAAGCTCGTAAGCATCGCGCAATTTACGGCTTTGTTATGTATACTACGGCAATTATTTTCACCTTTCGACGCATTTTCCAATGGGAAAACGACATTCACATTCTGAATCTTCATTTTACCAATTACCAATTTTGCTACATCTTTTATTATTATTATTATTACTTAGTACATGTTTGCTATAGGTGATAATGACCGTCAAACGTTTGGGCGATCCGTTGGAAACATCATCTTTATAATTTTATCCTAAACATATCTACTTATTTACAAAAAAAAAACACATATGACCCATCTTTTTACACTCACTATCCATTAATATATTCATTTATTATCCCCGTGTCACACATTTTTATACTCACTCACTTTACACTCATTACAATTTATTAAAACTTGTGCCACCAAAATCAAAGAACGATTTGGGTGGACGGATGTGGTATACGATAGAGAAGTAGTTATTTTTTGTTGTAAATTCTAATGATGTATTTGCTATTTAACTCTTAATTGTATTTTTCATCCAAATTTTAAGCTTCATTACAAATGTTGATGACCTATAAGATGGACTCGGCCACTATTCAATAAGTCTTGTGTTGCATATGACATGTGACTAGATACCATAGAATATGGTATATTGGATGAATTTATTAAAATACATCTATAAAATATACTGATGATAATATTAATTAAATAAGTGTAAAAAGAATAATTGACACAAAAATAAAAATAGTGGTGTGACTAAACAAAGCAAATAAAGCGGGTTATATAGGTGGTTTTAGGGGTGGGGAAATGTTCGATTTCGGCTAATCGAATTGAATTTTTTGTTTAATCGAACCGAATTTGTCCGAAAAAATGGAACCGAAGCCGAATCGATTTAAATTTTTGGTTAACCAAAAATACTCGGTTATTACAATTTAGTTTTCGGTCGACCAAAAAATCAAAATAAAACTAATTAATGACTAAAATAATTAAATAATAATTTTAAAAACTAAAATTTATTAAAAATAATAATTGAAAAACTAAAAATAATTAAAATAATAATTGGAAAACTAAAATAATAATTAAAAATTGAGATTTTAGAATTTTTAATTAATTATATAATAATTAAAAATAAAAAATGTTTTTCGGTTCCGAACCAATCCCTAAAAAAAATTTCAACTAGGACACCAAACACCAAACCAGAATCAATTTTTTTGGGTTTCAGTTAGTTGGAACCGCTTCGGTTCCGATTAGAATTCTAATAGAGAATCGAACACCGTTTAAACAGTCATCGGTAAATATATGATACTGTGTTGTACGATTTTTCTCTTTCCACTTAAAATTTTCATGATGTGAACTTAGAGGATTACGTGTTAAAATTATCAACTAAAGTCCAATCAATTAGGCGGTGTGTAAAATCGATATAATCAAGTAAGATGTGATTATTTGAACTATTTCGCTTTATATTTGTTGGATTAATTGGGGTGTAGGATAAATCAAAATATTATGACTAAAATATAGTATGATACAAAAATTATTCTTTTGGTATAATTAAAATGTAAAAAGCTTAGGTAAAGATGACCAAAAATAATTTTGATGAATATATTTTTAAAATTTTGTAATATGAGAAATGAATGGCGATTAAATAATCAATCTAAATTTTGAATAATAAAATACCATTGAAATGAATGATTGGAGGACAGATTGAATTATCTATCAAGAATTCAATCATTAATAAAATATAATTATTTTATCAATCATACTATTCAACCCACGACTAAATTCTTAGACGGCATATTTGTCTTTATCTTCTCGATAGCTCCATCAATTTGTCGAACGTTCAATTACCAATTCTGGCTAGTAATATTCTACTTCTCTCGTGTGCGTGTGTTGGTCTAATGGTAGAATAGTTAATACCTGAGACCAAAGGTCTCGGGTTCGAGTCCACCGTAACGCGATCTTTAAAAAAATTTTGTATTAATTGACAAAAAAAAAAAAATATTCTACTTCTCAAAATTAGACGTGAAAAAATTACACATATATTATGTATAGCATCTGTGCTATTGTTGTTTCGTCGATAGATAAAATGATGGCTTTACACGAGCTAATAGTTCCTCTCTTTTCCTTCATTCTACTCATCGGCTTCCTTCAGAGGCGGCGCTCCGCCACCCAGAAAACGCTGCCGCCATCTCCAAGAAAGCTTCCCATAATCGGAAATCTCCACCAGCTCGGCAAATGTCCCCACCGCTCCCTCCGGTCATTATCCAACCGCCACGGCGAGCTTATGCTGCTTCATCTCGGCAACGTGGCGGTGGTCGTCGCCTCCTCCGCCACCGCCGCACGCGAGATCATGAAAAACCAAGACCTCATCTTCTCAAACCGGCCAAAGCTAAGCATTCCGGACCGGCTAATCTACGGCTCCAGAGACGTCGCGTTTTCGCCCTACGGTGATTACTGGCGGCAGGTGCGGAGCATATGCGTGCTGCAGCTGCTGAGCAACAAAAGGGTTCAATCCTTTCGCCGCGTGAGAGAAGAAGAGACGTCGCTCATGATCGACAGGATCGGGAGGTTGGGAGCTTCATCAGCGGTCGTGAACTTGAGCGACGAGTTGGTGGCGATGACGAACGACGTGATCTGCAGGGTGGCGCTGGGAAGGAAATACGGCGGCGAAGGCGGAGAGGAGAGGAGGTTCAAGAATTTTCTGAAGGAGTTCGTGGAGCTTTTGGGCGCCTCGCCGGTCGGAGATTTCGTTCCGTGGCTAGCTTGGATTGATCGCGTGGGCGGATTGGATGCGAAAGTGGAGAGAGTTGCTAAACTGTTTGATGAATTTTTGGAACAAGTGGTTCGAGAACATAGAGATTTGGAGAAACTTGATGACGATGATACAGAATTGGATTTTGTAGACATATTGCTTCAGTTTCAGAGGGAGAATGGAAACACTTCACCTGTCGAAGATGAAGCAATCAAAGCTCTCATCCTGGTAACTAAACATTTTAATTAATTTTCATGTCTTTCTACTATGATCCAAAATCTGACTAGTCATCGTAATAGGACATGTTTTCTGGTGGAACTGATACTACGGTTTCTGCTATGGAGTGGACGATGGCAGAGCTTATACGAAATCCAAAAACCATGAAAACTTTGCAGAAGGAAGTGAGAGATGTAGCCGGAAGCAAGTCCGAAGTAGACGAGGACGACTTAGAGAAAATGCCCTATTTAAAAGCAGTGATCAAAGAGTCTCTTAGGCTACATTCGCCTGTCCCATTATTGGTCCCACGAGAGGCAACTAAGGATACTAAAGTACTAGGCTACGACGTCGCATCCGGCACACGAGTAGTCGTCAATGCTTGGGCGATTGGTAGGGATTCGTTGTCATGGGAAAATCCCGAAGAATTTCGTCCACAAAGATTCCTTGATACGACCGTAGATTTCAAAGGGCTTCATTTCGAGTACATACCATTCGGAGCTGGCCGGAGGGGCTGCCCGGCCATCGCCTTCGCGATGGCCGTTAATGAACTGGCAATAGCCAAATTGGTGCACAACTTCAACTTCAGATTGCCCAACGGAGGAAGAGAAGAGGATTTGGATATGACTGAAGCCATTGGAATCGCAGTCCACAAAAAGTTTCCACTGCTTGTTGTCGTGTAAAATTCTTGCTGGCATTTCGATTGTCAATATTTTTTAGTGATACTAGAAAATTCCATCTTGTTTGAAAATTAATGAAGCTCGATGTCAAGGGCAGTGTCATGGGTTGACACGGCAGTCTGTCCTTTATATACAGTCTATATTTCTATGAGTACTGTTAAAATATAACCAACCGAGGCACATTGTCAGCTATATAGTCCATACAATTTATATAGTCCCTGTAAATGATTTGCAGCGGAGATCATCTTACTTCTCCCATATGGCAATTTGGTGCTCTTTCCCAGAATGCACTCTTCACATGAATCAATCTTGAAGCTCCTGATGTGCTTCAAAACACCTTGTTTAAGTAATTCATTCAGGCCCTTTTTCCCCAACATGGCCTAACCTTGCATGCCATAGATGTGATTCATCCACTATATTCACTCCTGATTCTCCCAAAACAACCTTAGCATCAAGATAATAGAGGCTATTCTTCCTAACACCTTCCATGACAGTAACAGAGTTCTTGGTAACAGATAATTTTCCATTTGTAGAATGGAAAGAATAACCTTTTGATTCCAACATACCTAATGATATAAGATTTCTTTTAAGGTCAGGAATATACCTCACATCCTGCAGAATCCTGGTGGCTCCATCATGCATCCTCAGCTTGATGCTTCCAGTTCCCTTGACCTGGCAAATTTAATCATTCCCAAGCAACACTGGTCCATCTTCTGCAAGTTGCAATTCAACATATGGAATGTACACACTGAATCTAGAATCCAGTCTTCACCAACGTGATAGTTTACCACATTCAGCATCTCAACAAGTTCAAGATGCTCGGCAACCTCCGCAGTATCTTGTTGTTGACCCTTTTGTGCCTGCTTCCTTTTCCAAGAATAGCAGTCCTTCAAATAGCCCGGTTTCTTGCAATAGTGGCATTTCCTTGTCTCCTTTTCATCATTTTCCTTTCCCTTATTCAGAGAAAACTTCTTAGCTTTCGCATTCGGTTTCTTGAACTTCTTCTTGAATTTGCCCTTCACGTTCAGAGCCTCTACAGCAGAATCATGCTTACTTTCTGACGCCTTTTGGAGCTCTTTTGCCTTCAATGCCGATTGAACCTCGTTCACTATTGTAGTGGCTTCTTTTCTATAGAGCATAGCATCCTTAAGATGCTTGAAAGATCTCGGCAAGACATTGAGGAGAATGATCACTCGGTCTTCATCCTCAATCTCCACCTCAATGTTTTCCAAATCATCTAGGATTTATTGAAATCATCAAGCTGGTCCGAGATCTCCTTGTCCACTGTAATTTTGAAAGAGTATAATCTATGTTTGATGTACAAACGACTTGCAAGAGATTTCTGCATATGGAGATCTTCTAATCTTTTCCAGACATCCGCAACTGTTTTCTCCTTTGCAACTTCCTCAATACTCTATCGCCCAAATAGAAATTATGGTGCTATCGCCTTCTCCAACATCTCGGCCCTTTTCTTCTTGTCATTGCTGCTTTCCTAGCTTTTACGGATTAAGAGCATCGATAAACCTGTTGTGTCAGAATTGCCTTCATCTTTATCCGCCACGATCGAAATCATTTTTTCGGTGAATTTCTTAGTTTCGTATTTTGTCATCGCCATCACGTTCAGATCTTATTCACTCCGCTGCGATACTCTTCGATTCCCACAGACGGTGCCAAATGTTAATTCAATCGCGATCAGAGACCAAGATTCACTTGAGAACTCAGCCCAATTGTAAAATCACAAACACAATTGACACCAGATTTTTACGTGGTTCGATTTGAAATGAATCTACGTCCACGGGAGGTTAACCGATTATTTTCACTAAGCTCAAAAAAGGAAAATTACAACAGATTGCTGGGCAAGAACACTCCAGTTCTCTCTCTCTCCCATATATGCTATTATCTCTCTCTATCTATCTTCTCATACACAAATGAATGAAAACAGAATGAGGAAAAAACAACTGCAAAACAGCAACATAAAGTTCAGCTGCAAAACTAATCCTCACCGTTGATCTAACGGCTAAGATTAAATCCCACTTAAAGGAATAAGCATACTCAAGCTAGAATTGCCACATTCGCATCAAGAAACCCTTATTTGCATTAAGGTCCTTCAACTCTGTAAATATTCATTCCAACAGTTCACATACTCACACGAACCTTCTGGTCCAATTCAACCATGGAATGTACTCCCTCAGAGGAGAAATACCCAACAAGTTCTCGAACTCAGCTAAAAAATGTATTGAAATTTCTCTCTCCACCATACTTCATGAGTTAGCTAGTTAGAATGTTCTGCAGAAAGAGTTGCATGCGACGTTGCATGACAATCAATGAAGCTGTTAGCTAGTTAGTTAAGCAGTTAAGAAATCTGTTGCCGTGTTATTTATTCTGTTAGGTAGTTAAAGTTGTTTTAGTTTCCGTTTTATCTTTTGTTATATATATCCTTTGTAAAGCTCTCCATTGGTTTAATCAAATCTATTCCATTCCAAAAAAGAAAAAGAAAATACCAACTTAGATGTCCATTTTCAACATCCTTGTCCCTATATTCACTCACAAAATGGCAAGGTCGAAAGAAAGCATCAACACATTGTTGATCTTGGACTTACCCTTCTCAGTCAGGCATCTCTTCCCTTTAGTTACTGGTGGCATGCCTTTGAGGCTGCTACTTATCTTATAAATAGGTTACCATCATCTCAACTCCAACTGAGCTCTCCATATAAAATTCTCTTTCAGAAACAACCTCTTTATTCTCAGCTTAAGGTTTTTGCCTGCACTTGTTACCCATTTCTCAGACCATATAATAGGCATAAACTTGAATATAGGTCAGCCAAGTGTGTTTTTCTAGGCTATAGTTCTCATCATAAAGGCTACAAATGCTTAAGTGCCTCAGGAAGAATTTACATTGCAGATACAGTGAAATTTAATGAGCATGAATTTCCTTTTTCTTTTCTTTTTCCAAACTCCTCAGATCAGTCATCTCCTCGGGTTTCAGTTCCTTTGCTCCCTCACTTACCTGTCACCTTATCTATTCCTCTTCCATCTACCTCAAATTCTACATCTTTATCTCTTCCTCCTCCCTCACATCTCCTTCCCTCCTTGCCCTCAGAAACAACATCTACACATTGTTCTATTCCTCCATCTCCAGCTTCAGTTACTTCTAGTCTACATTCCTCTCATTCTCCTTTGTTGCCACTTATTACAAATGATCATGCTATGACTACCCGAGCTAAAAATGGTATTAGTAAACCAAAAGTTTACTATGCTGTCATTACTTCTCCTTCAGCCTTTATCTCAACCTTTTCCTCCTTGCCTATTCCTGCCTTACCTTTATCACTTGATGATGCGCTTAAGGATCCAGGTTGGTTGGCGACTATGGAGAAGGAAATTAATGCTATTACTGGGAAAGGCACATGGAGGTTAATTCCTCCAAATCCTGATCTCAAGGTTATAAGTAACAAGTGGGTGTTTAGAGTCAAGCTCAACCCGGATGACACTCTTGACAAGCTCAAAGCCTGACTTGTTGCTAGAGGTTTTGAACAACTAGCTGGGGTCGATTTTCTAGAAACTTTTAGTCCAGTAGTTAAACATCCAACTATTAGATTGGTTTTTTCTCTTGCAGCAACAAATGGGTGGAAAATTCAGCAAATCGATGTTAATAATGCTTTCTTAAATGGAGAGCTCACTGACAACATTTATATGATGCAACCGCTCGGTTTTGAAGATTCCAACCATCCTGATTATGTGTGTCAGCTCAAGAAAGCTGTCTATGGTCTCAAACAAGCTCCAAGAGCCTGGTATGATACACTCCGAACTGAAATCTACAATCTTGGCTTCCAGCGGTCAACCTCTGATTTTTCTCTTTTCTTCAAAAGAGATGGTACTGTTTTAACCTTGATTATTGTCTATTTTGATGATATATTAGTTACGGGTGATGATCCTACTATAGTATCCACTATTGTTGATCACCTTCATGCCAAGTTCTCAGTCAAAAATCTTAGCAACGTGAACTATTTTCTGGGAGTTGAAGTTCAGAAATTTGGCAGTGGTTTTGCTCTGGGTCAACAGAAATACATTCATGATTTATTGTCTAAAACAAAAATGGTTGACTCCAAACCTTGTCTCACCCCAATGACTCCTGCTACAAAGTTATCTAAAGCTGCTGGAAAAGTTTTTGATGATCCTACGCTATACACAAGTACCGTGGGGGCTCTGCAATATCTTACTCTCACCAGACTCGATATAGCCTTCACGGTTAACAAGTTAAGGCAATTTCTCTCATCTCCGACTGATCTTCATTGGGCTGCTTGCAAGAGGTTACTTCGATATCTTAAAGTGACTGCTTCTATGCGTCTATTATTTCGACCCTCCGCTTCCTCGAAACTTGAATGCTATGCTGATGCGGATTGGGCCAGTTGTATTGATGACAGGCGTTCAATTGGTGGCCATTGTATTTTTCTTGGATCAAACTTGGTTACGTGGTCTGCTAAGAAGCAAGATGTTGTGTCACATAGTAGTGCGGAGTCGGAATATCGCAGTTTAGCTACTGCTTCAATGGATGTGGTTTGGTTGAAATCTTTATGTGCTGAATTAGGGATCACTCTCTCATCTCCTTTACAAATATGGAGTGACAACACTAGTGCAATAGCTATTGCTGGAAATCTCGTCTTTCATGCTAGAACAAAACATATAGAGGTTGAAGTTCATTATGTCCGTGAAAAGGTAATGGATGGTACAATTGAAGTTGGTTTTGTCCCATCTCAAGATTAGGTTGCTGATCTATTTACGAAGCCATTACCTGCTCCCCATTTTTGCAAGATCAGGGATCGGTTAAATCTTGGCGAAGCTGATGTTGGTTGAGATTGCCAGGGGTGTATTGGATTATCTAGAATGTTCTGCAGAAAGAGTTGCATGCTCGACGTTGCGTGGCAATCAATGAAGCTGTTAGCTAGTTAGTTAAACAGTTAAGAAATCTGTTGTTGTGTTAGTTATTCTGTTAGGTAGTTAAAGTTGTTTTAGTTTCCGCTTTATCTTTTGTTATATATATCCTTTGTAAAGCTCTCCATTGGTTTAATGAAATCTATTCCATTCATATCTGTTTACTTTCAATATCTTAATACCCAACGCCACCTTGCAAATCACATCATTCGTCGAGACATCAACACCTCTCAAGTTCACGACCGTCAATGAGGATCGCAGCCGCATGATCTTCTCGACCATGAGCGACGTCTCTTCTTCTCTCACGCGGCGGTAAGATTGACCCCTTTTGTTGCTCAGCCGCTGAAGCACGCATATGCCGCGTATCCGCCTCCATACGAAGAGTTCATCACGTCTTTGGAGTTGTAGAGCGACATGTCAGGAATGCTTGATTTGGGCTTGCTCGAGAAGGTTAAGTCCTGGTTTTTCATGATCTCACGCGCCGCCTCAGCCGATGATGCCACGAAGACGGGCACGCCGCTGCTACATGAGAGGACCGTAGCGTTGGGATAATGACTCGAGCGATTTGTGAGGGAATCAGCCCAGCTGGTGGAGGTTTCCCACCGTTGGAAATTTCGGTGGAGAAGACGAGGGACTTCTTCGGGATGTTGGAGCGAGACGGCGGCGCCATTTGTGGCCGAAGAAGAGGACGAAAGATGTTCAAAGTAGCATGATTAAGAACTGAGAGAAAGAAACCATTTTCATGTAAGCTAGAGAGAGAAGCAACTCCTATGTGGTGCCTGTTTATATCTCGGAACATAAATCGATGGATTTCCAGTGGCAATTTCGGCGGAACCATATGGAGATACATTGGTGTTTATGGTTTTTTCTTTTTAGGGTAGGTTTATATGATAATATAAAAACTGTTGAAAAAAGAATAAACTTGATTTGTATAGAGAGTTCTAGAAGAATGGAGAAATAAGATGATTTGTATAGAGAGTTCTAGAAGAATGGAGAAATAAGAAGAATTATGTAGAATATGTGAGAAATGAGTAGAATGGTGTAGAACATTATAGAAGATAGTGGAAGGATGAAGAAAATTAGAGAAGATAGAAGAAGAGTGTAGAAGGTGGAAGAGTGTAGAAGGTGGCATTGAGTAGTATAAATAGGGGTACTTGTGTGTTGTAATTTGTAAGAGTGTGAAGAGTGAAAATTGAGAAATAAGTGACTTAAGAAATTCTATAAGCTTCTCTCTCTAAATCACAAATACACACACGTCCACACACACACAAAATCAAAATTTTCCTCCAACAAAAACACATAATGTATGTCAATTGGTTTAGTAATAAAATATTACACAAATCTAACATAAGTCACACCTCTGGAAATTAGGGTGGGCGTAATTCCACCAAAAAACTGTTCAACAAGATAATAGGTTAAGACAAAGTTAAGCATATGGTCAAGCTATATATATCACTACAAGAATTTCGGTTATAGACCACGGGGAATCCCCATTGTCTATTACAGAAAACCCTGTTGTCTATCAAGATATAGTCTATTAGGGCCGGCTATAGACCACGGGGAAATACCCGTCGTCTATCACAATATAGACAACGGAAAAATCCCCATGGTCTATCATGTTATAGACGACGGAGGCCTTGTAATATACAATGGATATTCCCCGTAACTATATATAGTAGGTTACAGCAGCCACCATCTAATGTAGGGTGGGAGTAATGCCATTTCCCAATCTATACATAAGCTATATAGTAGGTTAAGACAAATTAAGCATATGGTGATTCTATACGTATTTTCCATATTTCACTATATATAGCTATTATTTTTTCTTACTATAGTCTCCATTTTTTCCCTGTAGCCATTATTTACCCTTAGACTGTAGCCATTATATATTGATACTAGGTATACAGTTACCCTTATAGTCCCATTTAATTATAGAACCCTAAATCCCCAACTTAGAAAACGTAAAGCGAAAAAAATCGGTGACTTCCAAAGTGAATGTTACATTTTTTGCACTCCATCCATCACATATTGCAACCCTGTTTATACAAAGGGAATATGAATCACTTTGATGACTGTTTTTTGGTTGGACCGTTCTTGGAGAAATTCGTTCAGAAAATAATGTTCCTCAAAAGGATCACTGGATATTTTGGTGACAGCTGTTAGTATGAGGGATGTTAATAGGACCAATATATAATCGGGTTGTCAGGCTATTCGATTCAGATGATTTGGATTGTATTTTTCGGTTTATAAATTTTCAACTCTAACCCCAAATTCTCAAGTTTTGGACTAATCCATTATACAAAAAGTTTATAAAAAAATATTAACCCATACATGCTTTTTTCTGATAATCGTATGTTATAATAAACAAATAAACACAAATAGAGATAAAAATATAAAGATATAAGTCAAATGACAAGAATAAACTTTCTATCAAAGTGCTAAAATATAAGGAAAAAAAATACTTGATAAAAGTCGTTGGTTGCTCTTTTTTTGCTCTTTTTTCTCGAACAATAATTTCAATTAGCAAAAATTATCAACCTATGTGCGTTTGTTTGTGAGTGTGGGCGATAAATGGCGGCTGAATTAAATAATTTTGAAGAAATATTGAGGCATTTTCACTGAAGAGTTTCTGAATCCTTCAACTCTCTAATATATATATAAAATTTTATCATTGTTGTAGTGTGTGCATGTTTATCGAGGTTGTATAACTACCCTCCGTAGATTGTAGATGATTGTTTTGCACATGAAGCTATCGTACAAACCCCAAAATAAAAAGTAGGTTTGATTTTCTAAACGATGTCATTCTTCTTAATTCCTAAAAAAACTTTCCATCCTATCAAGCGGACCCGCAATCGGCCGACTGGCTTAGCCTGTATAACCCAATGGGCCGATTGTTCCAAACCATATAGCCTGATTTTGATTTCGGATTATAAAAACTCGATCATAATCCTCTATTTTTTTGGTTTATTCGAGCTAACCATCATGTTCGATTTGGATGACATCCCTTGAATAGAAGGTTATAAAGGTAAAACAATATATCTATTAATAATTTATTATTATTTTTGGAGATACACATTGTGGGATTCCAACTTTAAATTGTCGCCGGCGCATTAATCGCATTGACTAAACTATAGCCGGAATAATTAAGCTATTTTTCCTCATTGTTTTTAACGCGGTTTTAGGCTAAAGAAATCTAATCACAAGGTGATGAGGTCAGCAATATGTTTTTAACATAATAATTGTCGAAACGAAAGAGGTAATTAGTTTTCGGGTCTTAGAGTAGTGACTAGTGAGGGTCTAACTATGGCGGGAGGTTAAAGGCCCAAGTGTTATAGAGTAAAAATATGGAAACCCATTATGTTATTTATACATTTGATGAATATTAAAATTATAGTTTAGGAATTTTTAATATCCAGAAAAATGATGGATATCTTGATTTGAATTTAATTTAAATTTTTTATTTCATATCATATCTATTGTACATCCTTGAATTGATTCTAGAGGCTGAGTTGATTTGTTCAAACTTATCCTTTTTTATGTTGGAAATGATATTATGAAGCAATTAATGTTACAAGTTCTAAAATCAATATTCAACATGATTTTTTTCATGCACATGATATCGATCTACAAATATTGGTAGGATTTAGATGAATCAGAGGTAGATCCGTTGAAGAAGAAAGCTATTAAGCTATTTGGGGAGTCGAGTCGAATCTGACAAGTTCGGTGATCTGAGTCTTGCAAAACAAAGCCGGACGGGTTCTCCAGGAAAAGATTCAAATGTTTAGGTCAGATTCCAAATCGAGGAATAAACTTAAAGGTACGAGTATGATGTTTGAGTGCAAATAGAATGTGTACTTCCTTGCAAATAAATGAGTGAGATATTTATAGAATGTCATGCATAGAGGGCATTTTAGACTTATTATCTTATCCAAATGATGAATATATCTTTTGCCAAAGGGACATGTTCCCAGGTGCACATTGTGGGCTGTAAGTTTATTTGAATATTCGTACTTGTTGTAATTTGGAGAGAACATGTGAAGTGGTACTCAATTTTAGGTACCTACACATATTAGATAGTCCCAGGTGCACATGGAGTGGTCCTCAATTATACATGAACTTATCACATAGTTACAAGTAGGGGTGAGTATTCGGTTATTCGGTTGGTTTCGAACTAAAAAATAACCGAACCGAATTAACTAAATTTTTAAAAAAAATAATCAAACCGAATCCAATTTTATACGGTAACCGAACCGAAATAACCAAAATATATTTTGGTTATTTCAATTAAACCGATTTTTAACAAAAATATATTTTTCAAATAAATAAATAATATTATATGTTGATATAATATATATATATATATATATATATATATATAATATTTTGCAAAAAATAATTAATAGTATTATATAATAAATAAATTGAGAGTATCCATTTTAGTAATAGACCCAAATAAATCTATGAATGTTTATTTCATATCATGACACTTTGACAACTCTATTTACTATCCTAGTTATTCAACTCTTTAAGCCAATTCATAACCCTTGACTCTAAGTAGCTCTAGATTTCATACGTACATGTTAGTAAAGTATGTGTTGAAAAATAATTCCTAGATTTGTTTGAACCGAATGTAATACAAAAGGTAATAATATATAACATTAATTTAAACTTTCGATAACTTAAACTAACATGATACCTATTTAACAACCGAAGAAAATATATTTAATTAATGGGTTATTGACGCATATATATACCAACTTTAGGCCAATTTTGGTTTTTCCAAAGAACTTTAAAAATTGTCACAATATATACAAACTTAATGACTTTAGTGTTTTTACCACGATTTCAAATTCAGGCCAAATTAGATCTGATTTGACATCTCGAAAGTTTACTATAGACTAAATGGTTAGTGATATAAACGACGTCGTAGAGAGATGCCATAAAACATCGTCGTTCCATCAAAATAAATCAATTTCTTTGATTTATATGATTCATCGAGTCAACCCTCATTACAAAAATCAAGTCTTCTTATTTGTTTCATCGTCTGGTTCTAGTTGGAATCAAAACAATCGATATTATCTCTCTAAGATGCCGTTTATATCACTGACCGTTTTGTCTATGGTAAATTTCGAGATATATCAAGTCCGATTTAATTTGGTTTAAATTTGAAATCATGGTAAAATCACTCAAGCCATTAAGTTTTTGTATTTTGCGATAAATTTTTAAAGTTTGTGGAAAAAACCAAAATCGACTCAAAGTTGGTGTATTTATGAGCCAATAACCCTTAATTAATTACAGTTATAGAGTATAACTTAAAACAAAAATGTTATAGATTTTTTTAGGAATGTATTCATGATTTATTACGCAAAAACGATCATAAAATCATATTACTTTGCTAAACTAGTGTCTTCACTTTAAAAACAAACGAATGAACGATCGAAAAAATCAATTCCCAGCCAAAATCGATACAAATTTGTGTCGTAAATAATGTATAAATGATTTATTTTGTTATACGGTTTCAAAATCATATTATCACACTACACTATTTAATGTATTTTCTCAAAAAATATAATATTGTATTTATTAGATATTGAAGGATGCTATTTAACAAAAGTTAGATTAATCTTCCGAATATATTCAAATTTCAATTTCTGGCCATCTATTTAAAACGTGTGAATTCTTCTCACTGTTTGCCCTCAGTTCATATGTTAATATTATGATATTTTCAGAGGACTCTCATTATAAATTCTGAAATCTGTAACACCCTTGCCGAATTGCTTCTCTCTCCCTACAAATTAAGCAAATGGTTTCTCTCTCGCATTTCTTGATTGTGCTACTCTGCACAGCTCTCTTCCTCTTCTTCCTCCACAAATGGCGCCGCAGTCACGCTCCAACATCCAGCAACAAGCTGCCGCCGTCTCCACCGAAGCTCCCGGTGATCGGAAACCTCCACCAGCTGGGGTCATTCCCCCACAGATCGCTCCAGTCATTGTCCAGGCGCTACGGCCCACTGATGCTGCTTCACTTCGGCGTCGTGCCCGTCCTCGTTGCCTCGTCGGCCGAGGCGGCGCGTGAGATCATGAAAAACCAGGACTTAACCTTCGCGAGCAGGCCCAAATTGAGCATTCCTGACAGGTTGCTCTACAACTCCAAAGACGTGGGGTTCTCGCCGTATGGAGAGTATTGGCGGCAGATGCGCAGCATATGCGTGCTTCAGCTGCTGAGCAACAAAAAGGTTCACTCTTTTCGCTTCCTGAGAGAAGAAGAGATCTCGCTCATGGTCGAGAAGATCGAGCGGCTGGGATCATCATCGACGGCTGTGAACTTGAGCAAAGTGCTGTCGTCTATGGCCAATGATGTGATTTGCAGGGTGGCGTTGGGGAAGAAGTACGGTGGTCAGAGAAACTTCAAGAAGCTTTTACTTGAGATGGCTGAGTTGTTGGGTATTTCTCCACTGTGGGAGTACATTCCATGGTTGAATTGGACTAGAAGGTTCAGTGGTTTGGATGAGAGAATTGATAGAGTCGCTAAAGCAGTTGATGAGTTTTTGGAGACTGTGATTCAAGAACATAGAGTTGGAGAGGAAAAAGAGAATGATGGTGAGTCGGATTTTGTGGACATATTGCTCCAATTTCAGAGAGACAATGCTCAAAGTAGCTCTCCTGTTGACGATGATGCAATCAAAGGTATCATCCTGGTAAGAATCCTTCTTTCTTCCATTTGGTTTTCCAAACCAGTATGCGTGTTTTAATTAGATGATAAAATTATGGATATCTTCACACTTATTTCAATGTATTTTTATGACAGGACATGTTTATTGGTGGTGCTGATACTACATTTACAGCTCTTGAGTGGGCGATGGCAGAGCTTATACGAAATCCGACAAGCATGAAAACTTTACAGAATGAAGTGAGAGAAGTAGGAAGAAGCAAGTCCGAAATAAAGGAGGAAGACTTAGAGCAAATGCCATATTTGAAAGCAGTGTTGAAGGAGAGTCTAAGGCTGCATTCACCACTCCCAGTAATAACCCCTCGTGAATCAACTCAAGACACAAAATTACTTGGCTACGACATCACATCTGGCACGCGTGTGCTGATCAATGGTTGGGCAATTTCTAGGGACCCCTCCTTGTGGGAAAATCCTGAAGAATTTCATCCAGAGAGATTCTTGGACACAACCATAGACTTTAGAGGTCAACATTTCGAGTTGACCCCGTTCGGGGCAGGCCGGAGGGGCTGCCCCGGTGTTACATTCGCTGTGGCGGTTGATGAGTTGGCGTTAGCCAACTTAGTGCACAAATTTGACTTCAAATTGCCTAATGGAGACAAAGTGGAGGAGTTGGATATGAGTGAATCTAATGGATTCACAGTTCATAGAAAAGATGATTTACTTGTAGTCGCTACTCCACGTATTTGTTAGGTCCTTAAATATCTATGTATGAACTCATGATTTTAGAGTAAGTATGTATCACTAGAGTTTGTAATAAGCATGAAGTCATGAGTTTGATTGTGTGTTTTTATTTATTTGGTTATTTACTTTAGTTGTATAATTTTTTTCCGATTAAGTAAAGTAAGTATTTTACAAATAGTATTTTTCAGATGGGTGATTCTATTCATAGTCTTCATTTTACTTACTATAGCCCCTATCTAATAAAATAATAATAATTTTACTATTTTAACATGTAGCCTTTAACTTAAAATCATAAGAAACCCCTATACAAATAAAAACTACACTTGTATAGCCCCCAACTCAGATCTATTTCAAAAATACGTTACCTTCTCATTACTCTCTTTAATTTTGAAAATTTGGATCTTTTAATTTAAAACACTTTTATTCAACATCCAAGTTTGGTTCGAGATACACAAACGCATTACCAACAATTCTTTTTTTTTTTGTATCATGGGAAACTCACAGTCGTTACATATGATGCGCACTGGATAAACCTCACGTTCATATGTAATAGCCTGCAAACCACACGGAAAACCGTATGTGATAGCTCAAACCCATAGAGACGTTTGGTGGAGTTCGAACCCGTGACCTCTCGGCCATAGAAATCCACCTTAACCATTGGACTATCCCAATGGGACAATTCTTACCAACAATTCTTACTAAGACATAAGAATCATGAAATTGGGGGCGGATTTAATGTCGGCGAGGCTCCACTCGAGAAGAAAAATTCTTGCAGGCCTTCAAATCCTTGGAGTTATGGGGGCATTGGAAGATAAAACAGCCATGACCGGAGATGGCTTAACACCAAGCACGCCACTAGGAAACGTAATTAGGCCTCGAGGATTTAAGGGGTAAGAATAATTAGCAAAAAACTTATTATGAGATTGAGAATTCACGAATTTGGTAGAATTCATGTAAGCTAAGCTATCGGTGTAGATGATTAAGGATGTAACCGAGTCGAGCCAAACACCATCATACTCAAGCTTGATTTGTTTACTATCGAGTCGAGTCTCGATTTTTATTTTTCGAATATTTCGAGCTCATGAGCTTTAATCGAACCCAAACAGACTTACTAAATTTAGATATGTGGTTAAAATATTAATTATATTATTTTAATAAACTATTTTATTCACAATAACACAATATATTTATTGATTTTTTATAATAAATAAAAGTAGTTAGAGAATAATTTTATCCACAATAACACAATTACTAATTATATAAAGAAAACAATTGTATCTAGTTAATAATTTTATATTTTCAAGCTAAATCAGTTAACGAACTTGTTCACGAGCTAACGCGCCGAATACTATCATGCTCAAGCTTGGTTTGTTTAGCTAACGAGCTTCACTAAACAAACTCGAGCGAACTTTTATCGAACCGAGCTCCGAATAACTCACGAATAGTTTAATTCATTTATAGCCATATAGATGATATATATGAGTTATGGGGAGAAAGTAAGTGTCCTCAATCAATTCACTCCCAACCAATTTAGAATTGCAGAGAACCATTGCAACAACACAAACTTTTACATCTTCCGAAAAAATAATATAGTGCGTCATTGATTTCACTAGAAAAAGAAAAGAAAAGAAAATTGATATTGGGCCGTGAAGGGTATTTTTCTCTTTCTACTTGAAATTTTCATGATGTGGACTAGAGGATTACGTGTTAAAATTATCAACTATAGTCCAATCAATTAGGCGGTGTTTAAAATCGATATAATAATATGAACTATTTAGCTTTATGTTTATTTGGATTAATTGAGGTGTAGGATAAATCAAAATATTATGACTAAAATGTAGTATAATATAAAAATTGTTCTTTTTGTATAGCTAAATGTAAAAGGTTGAGATAAAGATGATTAAAAATAATTTTGATAAATATGTTTTTAGAATTTTATAATATGGAGTAAATGATGATTAAATATTTAATTCAAATTTAAAGTAATAAATTACCTTCCAAATGGATAATTGGAACACAAATCGAATTATCTATCATGAGCTTAATCATTCAATCCAATATCCAAACATGTAGGGGTGAACATTCGGATTTCGGTTCGGATTTTTGCCTAATCCGAACCGATCCGAAAATCCGAATTTTGTGAAAGAAAAAATTCAATCCGAACCGAAAATCCGAAATCCGAAAATTCGAATTTTTTATACAAAAATCCGAACCGAACCGAAAAATCCGAAATTATGAAAAAATCGAAAATCCGAAACCAATTTTTGTTAATTCTTATATATATTTATATTAAATTTAAACATATTTGAATAAAATATTATTTTTATATATAAATTATATATAATTCGGATTTTCGGATTTTTTCGGATTAAAAAAATTCAATCCAATCCGATCCGAAAATCCGAAAAATCCGAACCGAATTTTAAATTTCGATTTGGTTCGGATCGGATATTCGGTTTTCGGATTTTTTCTCACCCCTACAAACATGTGATCAATCAAACTACTCAATCCAGTCAACTAAATTCTTAGACGGCATGCATATATGTCTTTATCTTCTCGACAGCTCCATCAATTAATATAAAGTGTATATCTATAATGTTTTTGTCAAACGTTCAATTACCAATTCTGGCTAGTAATATTCTACTTCTCAAAATTAGATGTGAAACAATTACACATATATTATATATAGCATCAGTGATATATCCATTGAGCAATTATTTATTCATATTTTAGCGCACAGATAAATTTGTGGCATGCTTAAATTATTTAGTTTGTGGACTATTTGTTGCTTTTGCCAATTTATGATTACTTTTTTTTTTGATCAATTTAATACAGAAATTTAAAGCCCGCGTCACGGTGGACTCGAGCAGGGGCTTTGGCCTCAAGATTAACCACTCTACTACTGTGCCAACAATGACACACATTTATGATTACTATTATGTTCCGTATTTCGTATTGAATTATTAATTTTAGCCAATTCCTACCGACCGACTCAATCTAAAAATACTCGTAAAATTCAATCCCATAACATTTCATGTCACGAACTCACCGCTCTAACAATTCCAGCTAGTCCAAGCGGTTATAAATAGCAGCAAGAATTTCCACTTTCTCTTCAACTCTAAGACGAAGAAAGAAAACATGTTAGCATTTCATGAGCTATTTCTATACCCTGTCCTTGCCATCATACTCTTCCTCCTCCTCCACGGGTGCCGCGCCGCCGAGGCTTCAACGCCGCGGAAAAGGCTGCCGCCATCTCCCAGAAAGCTTCCCATAATCGGAAACCTTCACCAGCTCGGCAAATTCCCCCACCGCTCGCTCCAGTCCTTCTCCGACCGCTACGGCCCGCTGATGCTGCTCCATCTCGGCAACGTCCCGGTGCTCGTCGCCTCCTCCGCCGATGCAGCGCGCGAGATCATGAAGGAGCAGGACCTCACCTTTTCGAACCGGCCGAAGCTGAGCAACCCCGACCGGCTCATATACGGCTCCAAAGACGTCGCTTTCGCGCCTCACGGAGATTACTGGCGGCAGATGAGGAGCATATTCGTGCTCCGCCTGCTCAGCAACAAGAGAGTTCAATCCTACCGCCGCGTCAGGGAAGAAGAGACGTCGCTCATGGTGGAGGAGATCAGGCAGTCGGCGGCCGCAGCAGCGGTGGTGAATTTGAGCGATGCGCTGGTGTCGCTGACGAGCAATGTGGTCTGCAGGGCGGCGTTAGGGCGGAAATACGTCGAAGAGAGAGAAGGGAACTTCTTCAGAGAGTTTCTAGAACTCTTAGGAACTTCTCCTGTCGGAGATTATGTTCCGTGGTTGGCCTGGACTAATCGATTCAACGGTTTGGATGCGAGGAGAGAGAGAGTGGCCAAACGTTTGGATAAATTTTTGGAGCATGTTGTTGGAGAGCATAGAGAGATGAGAAAGAAAGTTGGTGATGATAGTGCAGAGATGGATTTTGTCGACATACTGCTGGAGTTTCAGAGAGAGAGTAGCTCCCCTGTTGAAGATGATGTCATAAAAGCCCTAATCCTTGTAAGAAATCATCAATATCTGTAATTTCCAGGTTTCATGATATTATTTTGATATATTTCAATTAATTATTTATTCTTGACAGGACGTGTTTTCTGCTGGAACCGACACCACATCTGATGCTCTGGATTGGACGATGGCAGAGCTTATAAGGAATCCATCCGCCATGAAAACTCTGCAAAATGAAGTGAGAGAAGCAGCGGGAGATAAAGGCGAGATAGAGGAGGATGACTTAGCAAACATGCCGTATTTGAAAGCTGTGATGAAAGAGAGTCTAAGAATACATCCGCCGGCACCATTACTGGTTCCTCGTGAATCAACTCGAGACACAAAAGTATTAGGTTACGACGTCGCAACCGGCACGCGCGTCATGATCAATGCTTGGAAGATCGGGAGGGACCCGTCAGTCTGGGAAAATCCTGAAGAATTTCGGCCGGAGAGATTTCTTGATACGAGCATAGACTTTAAAGGCTTCCATTTCGAGTTGTTACCGTTCGGGGCAGGGCGGAGGGGCTGCCCCGGCATCGCATTTGCGACGGCTGTTTACGAGCTTGCCTTAGCCAAATTGGTGCACGAGTTCGACTTTGGACTGCCTGATGGAGGGAGAGGAAAGATTTAGACATGACGGAAGCCTCTGGGATTACTATAAATAGAAAGTTTCCGTTGCTTGTACTCATCACTCCACGTGTTTAATTTGTTACTTCCTTTCTATATTTCAGTGATTACTGTTAAAATAAAACCGAGGCACATTGTCAGCTATATAGTCCATACAATTTATATACTCCCCGTAAATGATTTGCAGCGGAGATAAAAAATAAATAAATTAATATAAATATTAAATTAGAAGGTGTATTATGGAAATAATAAAATGAATAAAAATTAAACACTTTCTTTTAGAAAACTTAAAACACAAGGTTCAGTTACCTTGGTAATAAAATAAGTCTCACATTTCGGTGTATAAATTTTAATTAAAAATTAATAAATCCTAAATAAAATTGATGAATTGTAAATAAATGTATAATACATCTGGATATAAACGAATTTTTGCCAATTATATTTTTATATAAAATAATGGATGTGTTGATATGCCTTGAATCTATCTCCCGCTTCGCAGAGTTAGTTGGGCCTTAATACTCGTATTGGACTGAGCCCAATTGGTGTATTCTCTACTATTATATATATGGTATTCGAGAGTTATAATCTGTAATCTGTAATCTGAAATCCTAGTCGCCTAATAAAATATGTTTTCATTTTCTGCCTGTGGATATAACCAACTCATTATTGGCGAACCACGTAAATCTGTGTTTTCTTTATGTTTTCTGTTTCCTAATGGATATACAATTTAAATTAAGATCGTATAAATAGCTAGTGGATCGAGCTATATATATTATTTCAGAATATATATGGAAAACTTCAATGAATATGTGAGTAATGAGTATTAATTATGTACCCACGTATTTATCAATACAGTATTAGGACTGACAATTTTCGACACGACACGAGAACACGACACGAAAACGTACGAAATTAACGGGTTAGTGTTCAGCCTTATTGTGTTCGTGTCCTTATCGTGTCGACACGATAAGGACACGATAATTTCGTGTCGTGTTCGTGTTGGATCCGTGTTGTGTTCGTGTAACCCGATAATTTTCGTGTTGCATTCGTTTTTGTATAATTCGATAATATATTTAATATATTTAATATTAATTTAATTATATGTTATATATATTTTTATTTATTTATTTATTTATTTTCTAATTTTGATTTAAATTTATCGTGTCGTTGTCGTGTCATGTCGTTATTATGTCGTGTCAACACGAAAAAAATCGTGTCATATTCGTGTTAGTATTAGGTAGTGTCGATCATTTAGTTATATTATTATTCGTGACGATCTTTAACTGGTCGTGTTAGTGTTTGGCGCTATCGGTCGTGTCGTTATCGTGTCGACACGATAACTAATTCGACACGCATGAATCGCCAACCCTATATAGTATGCATATATATTAGAGTCAAGTAAAATTTCAGAAGAAATTATTATAAATTAATACATCAAATAAATCTGTAGTTATATATCGAAAAGGGCCATGTTCTACAAAATGTATTTATGATAATCATGTGACTTTTAGGTGGATGGATGAAACGGACATATTTTCGTAAATATGAAGTAAAGTTATCATTCAGCAGTTTGTGGGTTATTGAAGCAAAAGATGGCCACGTTACATGGTGCGTTGAGTTGTAATTTTCATAAAAGGGAATTCTTGGAAGGTATGGTGCCACCAAATCCATTATATGTAAAACATGCCACGTGAAAACCTGATCACAGCTCTAATGCATGGGTTCGAAGATTTGGGATTGGAGGATTATGAGGCAACCAATCGAAATTGCAAACTAGACTTTCACAAAACAAAGAGGCATGTGAGGCCATTCATGGCGGAGAATTGCCACACGAAGCTTTTCTTTATCTATAAATAGAACATTGTTTCATGTGCAACCGGCCATATATAAAGGATAAGAAAAATATTGCACCGTCCGCAAAAAAGATATGAATGTTTTCAATTTTTTGTTATCATAGCTGTTGTAACATATTAGGATTATTGAACAATAAGAAACAGAAAACGTAAAGAAGAACATAGATTTACGTGATTTACTAACAATGAGTTGGCTACGTTCATGGGCAGAAAAGGAGAACAAATTTATTAGGCGGTTAGGGTTTTTCGGATTATAATTATAGCTCTCAAATACCTTAATATAGTACTAAGAAAATATACCAATTGGGCTCAGCCCAATAAGAGTAATAATTCCCAATACGAGTATTAAAGCCCAATACTGCATATCGTCTGGAGATAGTTTCAAGGCATATCAACAATAGCCATATTAAAGGATAATGTCGTGTTAGCAATTTAATTAAAATAACATACTTATTAGTGTAATTATTGGAAATAACACAAAATTTACTTGAATTTATAATTTTTATGGTTTTTAAAATATTGAAATTACAATATCAAGTTATATTTCTTCACAATTGCAACACTCTTAAATTTTTTTTCATCAAAGTTTCAGTAAATTGTAAATTTGGATAAATTGTGTTGTTTTTATAGTTAATCATACTTATTGTTTTAATTGTAGCTAATCATATTAGAAGTTGCTCATTGGCAAATTTATTAGTTTCACAAAAAAAAATATACATCCGTCCGTACAATACGAACATCTCATATATGCCTTGCATATCCCTCACATATGAGGGTCGGAAGTTTATGTACATTCTTCTATATACTCCGAGTCTCTCATATGTGAGAGATATGCATAACACATACGAAAACGCATACACATAAATATGGATGTATAAGAGATCAACTCAACTAGTTTTATTTAGGAAATAATCTTGCAAATCACGGATGCATATCTCTTTCTTTTTAGTATTGAGCATTATTTTCTGCAGGATGCTTGCTAGCTAGCTAGAGATAATTGACGTAGTGTTCTGCTCATGCATGACGTGTCCGAGCGAGACGCACGTTTCTTAACATACCGTGTCCAACTTTCTTTCTTCTTATACCAATCCTATATTTCTTTTCTATTTTATCTTCAATGATGATTTCAAGAAATTTCTTTTTATTTATAAAAATCAAGCTAATGATGGTAAGATGAAATAGAGGAAATAGTCTATTATTTAAAAATAGAGAAACCAGAATATTACTCAACAAGAGAGAAACAAAGTACACTAATAAAATTAGAGACAATGAGTAATACAGAGAGGATTATCTTGGGTATAATTTTTATTTAGCCCAATATTCATGTGATGGAAATTGAGAAAGGATGTGAAATCCAAATCACAGAATGAAAAATTACTTCATATAGAAGTACAATAATTAGTTCAATTGGAAAAACAGTGAAAATAACTGAATAAACCGGATTCTCATCCCTGAAAAAGGAAACTCAGAAAGTTCGATAGTTTTTTTGATGTTGTTATGACTTAACTCGAACTGTAGATTTATGCATAAACTGTTACAACATGTTCCAATTACAAATGACAATGAGTGGTTGGGACAGCAAGAAGAGGATGTTTTCTGTGAAGGGTAACTCCAGGCTGTTCCATTACATCCAAATCCTCACGTTTTGTTCCCTTAGGCAGTTTCCACTCGAACTTGTGCACAAGATTTGCTAGCACGAGCTCCACGCTCGCTACTGCAAGCGAGATCCCCGGACAGCCTCGTCTCCCATACCCAAAGGGGATGAACTTGAAATCTAGACCCTTAAAGTCTAGTGAAGAATTTAGGAACCTGTCGGGGTGGAACTTCTCTGGTTCGTCCCAAGATGTAGGATCTCTACCAATAGCCCATACATTGGTGATGACCAGTGTGGTGGCTTTGATTTCGTACCCCATAACTGTAACATCTTCTCGTGCTACTCGCCCCAATATTGGGACTGGAGGATGCAGGCGTAGAGTTTCCTTAATCACAGCTTTCAGATACTGCATTCTGGACAAGTCATCATCGGTTATGTCGTGTCTGTCTTTGATAATGTCGCCCACTTCAGTTTGCAAGTTGGTCATGGCTGTAGGGTGTCTTAGGAGTTCTGTCATCGCCCATTCCAGGGTTGCAGAAGTTGTATCTGTTCCTCCGGAAAGCATATCCTGGCATGTTGAAAATGTTCAGAGAGATAGAGAGAGAGAGAGAGAGGGAAAAGGGGGGGGAGCTGTACCAGAATTATTGCTTTGATACCATCTCTATCAATGGAAGCATTGAGCAAAATATCAACAAAATTCTCTCTGTTTTCATCCAATGTATCAGTGCTTTCTATGCCTCCATTAAGGTGTTGTTGAACCACTATCTCCAGGAATTCATCGATTTCTTTTGAGACCTTATCAACTCTAGTCGTGAAGCCATTAACACGACTGATCCACGAAAGCCATGGAGCAAATTCTCCAATCTCCGTAGTACCTATTAGCTGGAATAGTTCCTTGAGCAGCATTAGAAACCTCTTGCCACTTTCCCTTCACTATGATTTCAAGAAATTTCTTTTATTTATAAAATCAAGCTCTGATGGTAAGAGTGTTTCGTTCAGCTTCTTATGTGTAGTTCTAGCAGTGGCGTCGATGATGGGCAGAAATTTTTCTTGGGGCCAATTAATTATAATTTTAAAATCAAAATTTAAAAATAATACTCTCTCCGTCCCATTTAAAGTGTCCTTTTTCTTTTGGGCACGGGTATTTAGGAGATAGATATAAAGTAGTTAAATTGATAAAAAATGACCCATACTTTTTGAAAAAATAATTCCTTTTTAAAATTGAATGAGACATTTGTAATGGGACAACCCAAAAAGGAAAGTGAGAAATTTTAAATGGGACAGAGGGAGTAATAATTTAAATAATATCTTTTATCTTATCAATGTAAAACAAATTATAGAAAAAAGAAAAAAAAACTAAAAAGTAGAGAAATAAAAAAGAAAAGAAAATAAAGAGTATAAAATAGAGAAATAAAAGAAAAACGAAAAAAGGAAAAAGAAAAAAGAAATGAAGGACACAAAACAGATAAACGAAAAGAACGGAAAAGGAAAAGGAAGAAAAAAGAACGCCTGAATGGTTTCGAACCCACGACCTTGGAGATGGAAGACGGGATTCTTAACCAGTTACACTACAACATATTTTGAAACTATAAACGGATATATAATAGTAGTAATTTTCTAAAAAAGTTGGGCCCCCCAGGCCCCAATGTAGCTCCGCCCTTAAGTGACATACCGATTTAATGGCATTTTAGGTGTTGGAGTTTTTTTTTTTTTAAGATTCTTCTTCATCAACGGGATTTTTAGGAGATTTATATATATATATTCTAAAAATCGTGAGTTAAATTAAATTAATTTATTCATCGCTAGGATGTCACGAAATACAGGTTGATTATCCATATTAATAAAAAAAACTCTTAACTCGACAATCTTGTTGGGGCTTTTGAACTGATTTAAACAAGTAGTCATATTTAAAACTCCCCCATCTACCGCACACACACCCTACTTACTTGATAACTTTCTAAATAGAAGAAACTAATATTTGCTCCCCATTAATTTCAATTAGTTTATATTCCTGCTGAGTTAATTTCAACATGTTTTGCTAATAATAAACTTTGGGATGACATGACAATTTATTTAGGCTTCAATAGGGTGATTAAACTCAAGATAATTTATAGTCATGGAAATTCAGCAGTCCTGGAAAATAACCTCAAGCCAAATTGATAGCTACGTTAAAAAATATAAGAGAAACATCATTTTTAAATATTGTGAGAATATACTAATTATTAGAGAAAAGTATATACTAAATATTGTGTATATTATGCATAAACTGTTACAACATGTTCCAATTACAAATGACAATGAGTGGTTGGGACAGCAAGAAGAGGATGTTTTCTGTGAAGGGTAACACCAGGCTGTTCCATTACATCCAAATCCTCACGGTCTGTTCCCTTAGGCAGTTTCCACTCGAACTTGTGCACAAGATTTGCTAGCACGAGCTCCACGCTCGCTACTGCAAGCGAGATCCCCGGACAGCCTCGTCTCCCATACCCAAAAGGGATGAACTTGAAATCTAGACCCTTAAAGTCTAGTGAAGAATTTAGGAACCTGTCGGGGTGGAACTTCTCTGGTTCGTCCCAAGATGTAGGATCTCTACCAATAGCCCATACATTGGTGATGACCAGTGTGGTGGCTTCGATTTCGTAACCCATAACTGTAACATCTTCTCGTGCTACTCGCCCCAATATTGGGACTGGAGGATGCAGACGTAGAGTTTCCTTAATCACAGCTTTCAGATACTGCATTCTGGACAAGTCATCATCGGTTATGTCGTGTCTGTCTTTGATAATGTCACGCACTTCAGTTTGCAAGTTGGCCATGGCTGTGGGGTGTCTTAGGAGTTCTGTCATCGCCCATTCCAGGGTTGCAGAAGTTGTATCTGTTCCTCCGGAAAGCATATCCTGACATGTTGTAAATGTTCAGAGAGAGAGAGAGACAGATAGAGAGAGACAGGGGGGGGGGGGGAGGGAGAGATGTACCAGAATTATTGCTTTGATACCATCTCTATCAATGGAAGCATTGAGCAAAATATCAACAAAATTCTCTCTGTTTTCACCCATTGTATCAGTGCTTTCTATGCCTCCATTAAGGTGTTGTTGAACCACTATCTCCAGGAATTCATCGATTTCTTTTGAGACCTTATCAACTCTAGTCGTGAAGCCATTAACACGACTGATCCACGAAAGCCATGGAGCAAATTCTCCAATCTCCGTAGTACCTATTAGCTGGAATAGTTCCTTGAGCAGCATTAGAAACCTCTTGCCACTTTCCCCTTCACTATACCTCCTTCCGAAAGCTGCTCTGCAGATCACATTATTCGAGTGCAAATCAAACAGTTCGCTCAAGTTCACAGGGGAGCAAGATGAACAAGAAGATCCAATCTTTTCCAACAAGAGTGTTGTTTCTTCCTCCCTGATAAACTTGTATGATTGTACCCTTTTGCTGCTCAATAGCTGGAGAATGCATATGCTTTTCAGTTTCCTCCAATACTCGCCATAAGGAGCGATGATTACATCCTTGAGATCATACAGAAGCCGCCTTGTAGATGAGGTGTAGGGCTTATCAGAGAAGATCAGATCATGATCTTTGATGATCTGGGTAGCTGCATCAGCTGATTGGACTACAATCACGGGCTTGCTTGCAAAGTGGAGAAGCATAACCGGCCCGTGTTTTGCGCCTAAGGATTGGAGTGAGCGGTGAGTCAACAGGCTCAGTTGGTGAAGGTTTCCGATCACTGGTAGCTTTGGCGGAGATGGTGGCAGCTTTCTTGAATGATGATGCTTCTTGAATACCCATTTCTTGAGCATCAATGCCGAGAATAAACCGATGAGAAGAACAAGAAATGGATGCGAGAGAAACTGATCATCAGCTTGTTGCTGCTGGAAAATTGACATATTGTTGTTCAAGTAATGTCATTAGTTGGATACATTCAACCATGTTTTAGGGATATTTTTAGTGTAAATAACGCTTTTTAATCAGTGATTGGCTGTTCAGAGGGAGTTGACACGACTTGCATGGATCTCAACTTCTTCTTCAAAGAAAGGAAATGCATCATTGGTTAAATCGAATTCATCTCAACTTTATTCTTCAAATTGATGTATTTCAAAAGTAAAAAAAAAAAAGTTTGATAGAGATCTGCCAACTAATATGTTACCAACTACATTACTAAAATAGGATCTTATAGTGAGCTATATATTTAATAGAACTCCATCGTCAAACTCACATCACATGATTCAGTCATATCCATTTCTGATTCTTTTCATGCCGCTCATGCTTGGTGAACAGGCCCGTGATCGTTATCCAATCAGCTGAGGCAGCTAGTGAGATCATAACAAATACGATCTGATCTTTTCTGATAAGCCCCTATGTAGTCATGACTGATGGCTCCCTGTGGTGAATATGGGAGGAAGCTGAAGAGCATATGCATTCTACAGCTCTTAAGAAACAAAAGGGTACACTTTTTCGAGGTTATCAGGGAGGAAGAAACAACCTTTCTGATGAAACAGATTGAATCGTGCTGTTTGTCTTGTTCGCCTGTGATTTTGAGCGAATAATGTGATCTGCAGAGCGGCTTTTGGAAAAAAGTACTGTCAAGGGGAAGCAGACAAGTAAGTTGTTGAGGCTACTAAGGGAGTTTTCGGAGGTGATGGAGATGGTAAGTGTTCAAGAATTCATCGCATGGCTTGCTTGGATTGATCGTGCTAACGGCTTTGATTATAGAGTTGCCAGAGAAGTCGATGATTTCATGGAGCAAGCCATCGAGGAGCACATCAATGGAGACCTAGAAAGTCATGATGCAGAATTTTAGTGAGATCTTACTTTACGTGCGTTTGTTTGTCTTCCACCAAATTTCCACATTTTACATACGATTTTCAAATCTATAGCAGGATATGCTTGGTGCTGGAACTGATACGACATCTGTAGGACTGGAATGGGCGATTACAGAACTCCTACGACAACCCTCGGTGTCGAAGAAGCTACGGGCAGAAGTCGGAGAAATCCTTAAACACGGGAAGATGTTCGAGTTTTGGGATATGATATTGCAAGTGTTGGAATTCAACCCAAGTCTCACATCGAAATATTAGACCAAGATGGTCTAGTATATATTGAAGAGTTCCACTCCACTTGTATGAGACCTTTTAGGGTTGAGCCCAAAAACAAATCCGTACGAGCTTGGCCCAAAGCGGACAACATCATACTAGTGTGGAGTTGGGAATGGCTCGCTATCCCAACAGCAAAGGGGACGATGGCCATGATCAATGCTTGAGCTATTGGGAGAGATCCTGTCCGGATATAGCATTCGCTATTTCAGAATGTCGAACTTGTTTTACCTCTCCTCTTTCTCTCCCTTTGCAATTTTAACGTAGTCAGTTTGCATCTTTGCACGTCAATTTGTAATTCGAAATAACTGTATTTGCAATCCAATTAATCTATTTGAAAAATTTATTCAACTATACATCATATTTTTATTATATAACATTATTATTTAACCAAAAGATTCCTGTAACTTGCACTCAGCTAAGTGTTGGAATACATAGTTGCAACAACAATGAGCGGAGTATCCTTCCCAACTACGAAGCCCGGACGCTCGGTGACATCCAAGTCTTCCCCTTTGGCTCCACTGGGCAATGCCCAATCGAACTTAAGCACGAGATTTGCGATCGTGTAATCAACAACAGCGATCGCAAATCCAAGGCCCGGGCAGATTCTTCGCCCAGACCCAAACGGGATCAAATGAAAATCAAGTCCTCTCAAGTCCATGGACAGATTCAAGAATCGCTCTGGCATAAACTTTTCGGGCTCGTCCCAATAGGCAGGGTCCCGCCCGATAGCCCACACATTGATCAGAACCATCGTCTCGGGAGCGATTTCATATCCCATAAGATTCACATGGTCCCTCGCAACGCGGGCGAAGATCGAGAGCGGAGGGTGCAAACGGAATGTTTCTTTGATGACGGCTTTCAGATAGGGCATTTTCAACAAGTCTTCATCAATTATAAACTGTTTCCCTTTCATAGCACCTCGTATTTCATCTTGCAGTTTCTTCATCACTGATGGGTGCCTCATCAGCTCCGTCATCACCCATATTAATATAGCTGTTGTAGTTTCAGTTCCAGCAGCGAATACATCCTGTTTACATATTTCATAATGTTATATAGTACGAGATGAAACACGGTTTGAAATAAACAAAGTCGGACTCTTACCAAAATCACGCCCTTGACAGATTCGAGGTCAATGGAGACACCAGGAATGTCACCCTTGTGAATTCCAAGCAAAATACCCATAATATTTTCTTTACTTGTATTCGAACTTTTCAAGTGATCTCCAATAAATTTATCAAGAACCATATCTCTTTTCTCAACAATTCTTTCAAGGGCGGCACGGCGACCGTTCAAACGATTAATCCAAGAAAGCCATGGAATACAATCTCCTATTGTGATAAAATTAGCCAACAATCCAGAAGCTTCCTCCAAACCATCTAGAAAGATCTTCCCATGTTCCGTCTGACTGTACTTTTTCCCGAAAGCAGCGCTACTGATCAAATCATTCGACAAAGACACCAACATCCTCGTCAGGTTCACTGGTTCAGAGGCAAAACTACACTCTTCAATCTTTCTCATGAAAACGGCCATTTCTTCTTCTCTAACGGAGGCAAACGACTTCACTCTCGAGCTGCTCAGCAGCTCGTGGAGTAGGATGTTTCTGAGCTTCCTCCACCTGTCGCCGTAGAGCGAGTTGACCACGTCGTTCCCGTCATAGAAGATTGTCTTGAGATCTTCCGTCTGGGGCTTGTCCGCAAATGCGAGGTCGTGGGTTTTGAGTATCCGCTTCGCCACGTCGGCCGACGAAGCCACTAGCACGGGCTTCTGGCCGAAGTGGAGAAGCATCAGCGGGCCGTGTTTTCTAGATAATTTCGAGAGGGATCTATGAGGCAGCTGGGCGAGTTGGTGTAGGTTTCCGATGACGGGGAGTGACGGCGGTGACGGCGGTGAGGTGTCTCCGCCGCCGCCTGAACTCAGCCTTTTGATGAAAAAGCATGCGTAGAGTAGAGCTAGAATAGTGAGAGAAAGAGTGCAGAAGTGGAAGTCATCCATTTTCTTGGAGTTCTTGTCTGAGAGGGTTTGAAGATATCATCTCTATATAGATATGTATATATAGTAACCGAGATGATGCGAGTAATTAACAAAAACCCTACGATTTTCCACGATTGCCGATGCGTAGGGATGGTTTACACGGCCTAGGTGCTATCTGGCGGCCGGCATTATAACACCATGCGTAAAGTAGAGCAAGAAGAGAGAAAAATTGTGTAGAAGTGGAAGTCCTCCATTTTCTTGGTGTTTTCTGAGATGGTTTTACGATATATATTTTTTTGTACGATATTTTCTATTATATGTTTATTTAAATGCTAGTTTTGTTCAATAATCCTTTATTCCTCCAAAACAAAATATCCTCTTAATCTGACTTAACTCAATTAATTAAGTATTAAAAAATTTGAAATAAGAAAAATCCTCTTAATTTGGTGAATAAGTTTTAGTTTCGTTCAAAATCTCACTGTATTAGCAAAGCCCAATTTATAGAGTAGTACGGTGCGAAACTTAATGTATATAGTTTATTCAAGTATTTATTTTTATCTAAGGAAAGTATTTATACATGTAATATATAAAATCATATATATGGGTGATCCGATTTTTTACGTCCGTTTGAATTGGTCGAACCATTAACCTAACGACCCAGTCAAACGCTCGGTTCGATGTCTGATCCATTTTAAAAATATTGACTAAAGATAATATTTTATCAAATAACTTAAATAATATATTCTTTATCATAACTTTTTCTTTTAAATCCCTAAATAAATGTTGTTAGTAATAGTACATGATAGAGCTAGTAAAATAAACATACTAGAATTAAATTGGGCGACTAGGATTCCACCAAATTCTGCGTTTTTTTCTCTTTAGCGATGCTTAGGGAAAGAAAATTCATTTGATATGCCTTGAATCTATCTCCCGCTTCGAAGAGTTAGTCGGGTGATTAAGGGGGCGACGCCCCCTTGCTTGGGGGTCCGGGGACGGAGATGCCCCCGGTCCGACAGTATACAATATTGGGCCTTAATACTCGTATTGGACTTAGTCCAATTGGTGTATTCTCTTAGTAATATATATATATGGTCTTTGAGAGTTATATTTGTAATCCAAAAACCCTAGCCGCCTAATAAAATTTGTTCTACTTTTCTGTGGACGTAGCCAACTCATTGTTAGTGAACCACGTAAATCTGTGATTTCTTTATGTTTTTTGTTTCTTAATTGCTCAACAATCCTAATCCGTTACAACATCCTTTTAATTATATATAGACATTTAAAATTATTCTAGATGACTGGATACGGCACTATTTACAAAAGAATAAACATATTGCATTTTTCATCGCGATAGATTAGGATACTATAACATTTATAAAATAATAAATATGTTGCACTTTATTTGCAAACACATACATATAGCTTATATTAGTATTTTTATTTTTATTTTCATTTTTCATCTTGATAGATTGGGATACTATAACATTTAAAAAATAATTAATATGTTGCACTTTCTTTGCAAATGCACACATATAGCTTATATTAATATTTTTTTTTTCTTTTTCAGTTTTCATCTCGATAGATTAGGATACTGTAATATTTACAAAATAATAAATATGTTGCACCTTATTTGCGAACACGTACGTACCGACGTACGTATAGCTTATATTAGTACTTTTTTTCTTTTTCAATTTTCATCTCGATAGATTAGAATATTGTAATATTTACAAAATAATAAATATGTTGCACCTTATTTACGAACATGTACATACAGCTTATATTAGTATTTTTTTCTTTTCAATTTTCATCTCAATAGATTAGGATATTGTAATATTTACAAAATAATAATTATGTTGCACCTTATTTGCGAACACGTACATATTATATTATTACTTTTTTCTTTTTCAGTTTTTATTTTTTATATTCTTTTGTGTCTCAGAAAATGAGATCGAGATTATCAAATTTGCAAATTACATGTAAACAAAGCCTAATGTATTAGTTTTATTCATTTATTGATGTGTTAGAGTTGGATGCTTCGCCTCTTTGAGAATAAATCAAAATTTTGGTACATAAAAGGTTTTATCTATGAGATTACAACGATCATGTTAAAGGGAAAAATAAATAAATGAGACTTTAATTTTTATATCATTTGTAGATTTAATGATCTTAATCATATTTTTTGAGGTGTAAAAAAAAAGTCTTATTTTTTAGATATTGGACCGTTCTTACTTAAGGACATGTCCTCTCGCGGATCTGGGTAGGATCGCTCCGACTCAAGTCCTTATGTGTTAATGTTAGTTTGCTAATTCGTAAATAGTACACTTATTCAGAACAAATAATACACTTACTAAGAGTAATTGATACATTTACTCATAATAAGTTATACAATATAATAATCTATTTATTCACAGCAAGTGATACATTTGTTTACAATAAATGATACAATGACATATTTGTTCAAAGCAGATGATACATTTATTTAGAACAAGTGATATATTTATTCACAGCAAATGATACAATAACAAATTTACATACCGGATCGAATCAACCTATGAGATGACCCGGCATTAGGTGGGGTACCCTACCTAAGTTTTTGTGGGCTAGACAGTGGGCACAAATTAAATATTCCATGCGATATGCTAGATTCGTGATAGAATTTTTATTGTAGTTCATTGAATAAAACAAACTTAATCATGACAAGAATTCTTAAATCTAGAGATTATGAAAATTTATCAAATCACTTTTTAAATAAAAATGAACACATTACAAATCTTAGAATATTTCCTTGTACACTAACAAGACATTAATCATTTGATTAGTACTGCAATATCACTGTCACATATCACAATTTTGGAAACATTTCAACTTCGAACTATCGATACAACAACATGCAATTAATATTGATTTTCTTTTTTTTGATAATTTAATACAGAAATTTTAAAGGCTGCGTCACGGTGGACTCGAACCCGAGACCTTTGATTTCGGCATTAATCACTCTACCACTAGGCCAACACACACACTTAATATTGATTTTCTCTGTTGGTTAAGGGCCGATGCATTAATTTGGGAAGAATCGTGTTAAATAGGCAAGAGAGATTAAATTTATGATTTATTCAGCCGTTATCATAGATAATGAGTGACTCATCCCCATTTAAAGGGCAACGGTTAATATAGATATTTTTTTTTGAAAAAATATGAAGGATGAAATATTCAAAAGGATTAAATTGGAGGTGGATAAGATTGTGGAAGATTTCAATTTTGTTTATGGAAGTGGATATAGAGGGTGTTTGGCTGAGTTTATAAGTTCTTTAAAACAATTTATAAGCTATTTAGAAGCTTATAAGTTGTTGCAAAGTGTTTGGCAAAATAAGCTCCAACAACTTATAAGCTCCCCTAAAAATAAGTCGTTCAAACCCAACTTATTTTTTCATAAGCTTATAAGCAACCATGAATTTATTAAAATAACCTTATTATAGTTCGTTATTTCCTACATATACACTACCAATTTTATTTCTCGTCAATTTTATCTCTTTAACTCACGATTCTTTCTCTAACTTATAAGATCAATTATCCAGACACTTTAACAACTTATAAGTTCTTGAAACATTACCTCTTATAAGTTTTTGAAACATCTTATAAGCTCTTTAAAATAAGCTTAGCCAAACACCCCCTTATTCTTTTTTCTAAACATCTTTTCCTTATTCACTTCATGATCGGTGTACCTTCTTGTTTGCTTGTTTTCCATCTTTACGTTTTCACCATGTATGGGTTTTGAGTACCTCTTGTACTCGTTTTTTTAATAATACTTATTTGACTTTTCAAAAAAAAAAAAAATTATATTCTTTGCTGGTTAAGGGCAGAGGCATTAATCCGTCTTGCCAAACTTGCTATAAACAAATATACTGCATGAGACATGAAAAATTAAATGCAAAAGTCTAAATTAGTTGGAGCTCTTCCTATTTGAACCCTTTTTTTAAAATGCTAGGGCTAAGATCGTAAATGGGGAAAGGTTAACCTATTCTTTTGGATAAGTGCAAATTGTAAATTTGATGCTTCTAAAAATTCAGCAACACCGTATTACGTGGAATTCAAATCATCCGATATAATTGTGTTTCCTTCCCAATTAGGAGTCACTCTCATTATTCAAATTATCGTGTTACACGAATACGACACGAAATTATCGTGTCGACACGATAAAAACAAGAACACGATAAGACTGAATATTAACCCGTTAATTTCGTGCATGTTCATGTCGTGTTCTTGTGTCGTGTCGAAAATTATCAGCCCTACAGACAAATCCGGTGCCTTTTTTTTGTACGAAAATCAGAAAAGAAAAATATTTCAACAACTGAATAAACTATGTTGCTTAAAAAACGAAATAATTAGCAGAAGGAGAAAAAAAATCGGTAATGCACATTTAGAAGTCCTTGTAGTTTGATATATTATGGTGCATTCGCTGCTTTAGACATGTAGTGATGTAGATGTGATTTTAGGTCTATAATTAAAGAACATTAAACAAGAAAACGAACAATTTTTTAATGAGATGATCTCTTGTATATCCGTCTGCACATACAGACTTTGATATTTTTTTTAGTGTAAATGATATTTGATTATTTTCTTCAATATAAATGATACTTAAGTAAATAATATTTTTTTAATATAAATAATATTTTTTAATAACAAATGATACTTTTATTTGTCTTCATTATACGAACGGATGTATATGAATTTTTGTGTTTTTGGATTGGAAACTGGAAAGGACGAAAAATATTTTTGCACCAAAATGATCAATTCTTTTGAGGAGGGGGTTCGGCTTGAAACATGCATTGGCCTGACTAGCTCAGACCGAGCAAGGCCGCTCCAATTCATAACACAGGCCCCTTTTTAGTGTGGGCTTGGGCCTCCAAAGCATGAGCCAAGATATTTTTGGGATGACCAATCTCAATCTTTATACTATCTTTAAAGTCTATTCAAGATAATTTTTTATCACTTTAATCATTTTAATTATCTTTTTAAAAGTTATGGATCCTATTTGATTTTTTATTATTTTAATTATCTTATACTTTCTATGTCCCATTTAAAATGTCTCATTTTATTTTTGGGTTGTCCCATTACAAATGTCTCATTCTATTTTAGGAAATAATTATCCCTTTAAAAAGTGTGGACTCTACCCACTTTTTAACACTTTAACTACTTTATACATTTCTTCTAAATACCCGTGTCCAAAAGAAAATGGACACTTTAAACGGGACGGAGGGAGTATCATTTTTCTAAATAATTAAGTTGAAAATAAATAAATTGTATTGGATGAGATGGAGGAGTATTATTTTTGTGGTGGAAAGTATTTGTAACATGAAATCGGACTACAGAAAGTATTTATAATATAAAATCAACTCTACTATTTTACTACCATCAGTTTCGAGATAGCGTTGGAGATAACTTTGCCATTAATTTATGGGGAATCTTTTGGCTTTTGAGTGAGTCCTAACCACATTTTTTAAGAAATGACAAAATCCAGATGAACTTGTAAGATTCATGGTTGGCACCGACAGAGAACAATTAATACGCAACTTCTGCCCTTCACATGGTAATCGGTAAAATACATATAGGATAATAATATATATAGCAGCTACACTTCCTTCGATTATTCTACAGGAACAAGAAAATGGTCGGATTTACAGAGCTTATAGCTTCTCTTTTCCCTCTCATTCTGCTCGGCGTCTTCATTCACAAATGGTGGCGCCCCGGTGGCGGCAAAACGGCCCCGCCGTCTCCATGGAAGCTTCCTGTAATCGGAAACCTCCACCAGCTCGGCGAGTTCCCGCACCGCTCGCTCCTCTCTCTATCCAAACGCTACGGCGAGCTGATGCTACTCCATTTCGGCAACGTGCCGGTGGTGATCGCCTCCTCGGCCGCCGCCGCCGCCGAGATCATGAAAAATCAGGATTCCGTTTTCTCCAACAGGCCCAAACTAAGCATCGCCGACAGGCTGACGTACGGGTCCATGGACGTGGGGTTCGCCCCGTACGGAGATTACTGGCGGCGCGTGAGGAGCATATGCGTGCTCCAGTTGCTGAGCAACAAGAGAGTTCAATCTTTCCGTCGAGTGAGAGAAGAAGAGACGTCCCTGATGATTGAGAAAATCAGGAGGCTGCAGTCTTCATCGCCTGCTGTGAACTTGAGCGACGTGTTCCAGTCGATGACGAATGATGTGGTCTGCAGAGTGGCCCTGGGCAGGAAGTACAGCGATGACGACGGAGAAGGGAGGAGGTTTCAGGAACTTACGGAAGGGCTTATAGGGTTGTTGGGAACTTTCAGTGTGGGAGACTTCGTTCCCTGGTTGGGTTGGATCAATCGGATCAACGGTTTGGATGCACAAGTCGAGAAGGTAGCTAAACAATATGATGAATTTCTTGAGGGAGTGATTCAGCAACATAGAGATCGCCCCAACAGGGATGATGGAACTGCTTTGGATTTCGTTGATGTGTTGCTTCAACTTCAGAGAGAGAGTGAGGAAACCTCCCCTGTTGAAGATTACACCATTAAAGCAGTCATAGAGGTAAGAATCTTTCACCTAATCACACTTTTACACATACCTAGAGTCTTTGTTGGTATGCCTTGAAACTATCTCCCGTTTCGAATAGTTAGACGGACATTAACACTTGTATTGGGCCTTACTAGTCGTATTGGGCTGAGCCCAACTGATTTATTCTCTTAGTACTATATATATGGTCTTTAAGAGCTGTAATCTATAATTCTGAAACCCTAACCGCATAATAAATATGTTCTCCTTTTCTGTCCGTGGATGTAACAAACTCATTGTTGGTGAACCATGTAAATCTATGTTTGCTTTACGTTTTCTGTTTATTAATTATTCAATAATCATAATCCGCTACAATAGTCTTTCATAGTTGGAACAGGTGTACATTTATATGAAAATTTAACTACATAGATTCGTGACAGGACATGTTCAATGCTGGAACACACACAACATCCACAGCTCTAGAGTGGACAGTAGCAGAGCTCATTAAAAGCCCAAGAGCCATGAGAATTTTGCAGAATGAAGTGAGAGAAATGGGCGGAGGCAAGGGAGAGATCGAGGAAGACGACGTAGAGAAGATGCCCTATCTGAAAGCCGCGATCAAAGAGGGTCTAAGACTGCACGCGCCAACTCCGTTGCTCCTCCCTCGTGAATCAACTCGAGACACCAATGTACTGGGCTACAACATCGCTCGTGGCACCCAAGTGATGGTCAATGCTTGGGCGATCAACAGAGATCCTTCGTCGTGGGACGATCCCGAAGAATTTCGTCCAGAGAGGTTCCTGGACTCGAGCATAGACCTGAGGGGGCAGCACCTCCAGTTTATCCCGTTCGGGGCTGGCCGGAGGGGCTGCCCCGGTATTACATTCACCTTGGCTGTGAATGAGCTCGCATTAGCCAAGCTGGTTCACAATTTCAACTTCGCTTTGCCTCATGGAGTAAGAGTGGAGGATTTGGATATGACGGAAGCAACTGGAATCAGTGTGCATAAGAAATCTCCTCTGCTTGTTATCACCACCCCACCTACCTAGTTCATTTCAACAATTCCTTTATGAAGCCTCCAGAATTATACACAATGAAAAGTCTTCTTTGCTTCATTAGGTTTGTTAACTGAGATGTTGTAATGGTTTATTATTATTGAACAATTAATAAACAGGAAACGTAAGGCAGAACACAGATTTACGTGGTTCACCAACAATGAGTTGGTTACGTCCACGGGCAGAAAATATGAACAGATTTATTATGCGGCTAGGGTTTCAGAATTACAGATTCTGACTACTCAAAGCCATATATATATCTTAAGAGGCGCACCAATTGGACTCAACCCAATACGAGTAATAAGGCCAAATACGAGTATTAAGGCCCAATATTACAGACCGTCGGGAGATAGTTTCAAGGCATATCAACATGAGGAATATATGAATATATGCTGAAAATAAAAATGACCGTGAAGCATCAACAAAGCTACCATGCGGCGTTCCGGTAGGGCTACCGTCCCAAGTTCTGACCATTTTTTTTCTGGCGAGACTAACCAAACATGCAAGTCGTGTCAATCGTATTATCAAGCTTAATTGTGTCTAGTTATTAATCGTGGAAAAAATTCTAAATTTTGCAATAAATTAAAAATGTAAAATTGAAAATAAATCGTGCCTATGGGCTATAGTTCCAAATATATAATGAAGCCCAATTGTGCCTACCGTCGCTAACGTATAATTGTATATGGGTAATTCTATTCATAGCCACTATTTTGCTCACGATAGCCCTCATGTTAAATAAATAAAATAAAAGTAATAAATATACTATTTCACCCTTATAGCTTTAAATTTAAAATCACAAAAAAACCTAAACAAATAAAAATTACACTTGTATAGCCCCAAACTCAGATCTATTTAAAAAAACACGTTATCTTCTCGTTATTTTCTTTAATTTAAAATTATGGATCTTAGTAAACACTTTTATTCAATATCCAAGTTTGATTCAGACATAACAACACTTGACCAACAATTTTGTAATTGAAAATCAACGGACGTAAAAAAAGATGGAATTAGGGGTGGATTTCATGGGAGCGGGGCTCCAATCGGGAAGAAAAATTCTTGCAAACCTTCAAAATTTCTGGATTTATGGATTTGGGGCCATTTGGAAGAAATTAAAAGCAGCCATGGTCGGAGATGGCTGAATACCAAGCATGCCATTAGGAGACATTAAGCCTTGTGGATTTAATGGGTAAGAATAATAAGCAAAAGAAATTATTATGGAACTGAGAATTCACGAACTTGGTAGAATTTTAATGTAAGCGAAGCCATCAGTGTATTTGGTTGAGTGGTGGGGAAAAAGTGAGCGTCTTCACTTCCATCTAATTTAGAATTTCAGAGAACCATTCCAATATTAAAATTTCAGGGATTTAAAAAAATATATTATATGAAAGAACTCTATGTGGATGTCGAAGGAGGAAGAGTCGTTTCGGAGTTATAAAGTTTATTTAGAGTTGAAGTTGGAGGCTATAAGTTTGTTTGTTTTGAAAAAATTATTAAAATTTAAGTTGGGGCAATAGGGATAAAATAATATTTACTATTTTATTTTATTTTATTATATATGGGGGGCTATAATGAATCACCCATTGTATATTAATGATGACCAAAACTTGTGAACGCTGCCCCCATGTCTGTATGCTTGAGTTATACATTTTGTAAGTGTTATTTTTATTTTGTTATCTTTATCTTGTTGTTTTAATGTGTTATTTTATTATTTTGTATTTTATTTATTAATTCATGATTAGGGTTTATTAATTTATAATTAGGGTTTATTAATTCAAAGTTAGGGTTTATTAATTCATGATTAGGGTTTATTAATTTATAATTAAGGTTTATTAATTCAAAGTTAGGGTTTATTAATTTATAATTAGGGTTTATTATTCAAAATTGGGGTTTATTAATTCTAAATTGGGGTTTATTAATTCAAAATTAGGGTTTATTAATTCAAAATTAGGGTTTATTAATTCCAAAATTAGGGTTTAGTATTTTCAATTAGGGTTTATTAATTCAAAATTAGGGTTTATTAATTTCAAATAGGGTTTATTAATTCAAAATTAGGATTTATTAATTCAAAATTATGGTTTATTAATTTATAATTAGGCTTTATTATTCAAAATTAGAGTTTATTAATTCAAAATTAAGTTATATTAATTTAAAATTATATTTATTAATTTACAATTAAAATTTATTAAATTAATTAATTTTAATTAAAATTAATTTAATTAATTAATTAAAATTAATTAACTAATTAATTAATTAAGGTGGTCTCACTGTGCGCGGGCGCGCACAGGAGACCACCTCATTAATGATAAGAATTACTAAGACCATCCCATCGTGCCGACAATTAAGTAGACTACATGATAAATTTCTTATTTTTCTGCAGAAAATTTATAATGTGGCGAAAAAATAACCATACAGTAAATAATTTACACAAGTTATATACCTCTAATAATTTTAATGAACGTATAAATCAGTCGACATCCATCGTGAGTGATTTTCGAGTTTTGCTACCGAATAAACTTTTTATTTTTTTTTATTTTTTTTTGTATTTTGTGTGATTTTAGTAGCATAATCTATTTGTGGTTTTGGTGATTTATTTGTGAGAGAACATAAACATCATATATGTATTATGCATTTCATGCTGTGGGGTAATCAACCTTCCCTTTTGAAAAGTTAAAATTTACTGTGTATTCAATCCCTAAATAGTGGAATTCCAAAAAACAAAAATTAAGAGTAGTGCTATTTATACATAATATGTATATATATAATTAGTCATTTTACATACTGATTTAGGAACTACCTATTATACCCTTAGACGAAAATTGAATAGATTAGGTTGATCTAAAATTCAAATTTCGAATTTAATAATTTTCCATAAATACAAAGATTTTATTCCCATGATATATTAAATTAGTTGCACTAATTTAAGAACATGATTTTTGGATTTTTTTTTTATGGGAAGATTTTGCTGACCACATAATGGAAGTAGTGGATCGATTCTTTTATCTATCGTATAATTATGATTTCTATTCTTCCAAAATTAAATTTATTATCATAAAATTCTATATATTTGTAGTATAATATGAATCCATCCATTTTTGCATCAACAAGTGGATCCCCCTGGCCATTTGCAACCCTTTTCTAGGCCAATTAAAGATTCTACCAGCTTCCAACTCATGTTCAAGCAGTACAATTAGATTTTGATACATGTTCGGCAATGATCTATTTCTCTTTTGGATGAATATTTTTTTAAATTGGATATGCACGATATGTGAATGAATAATTTTGTAAATTAGAGTTTGATACCATATCAATTTATAAATATATATGGATGAATATTTATTTCCATGTAAGGAAATGGACGGCTGCTAATCATTTTAATTCAATAATAAGGGTATAAATGTAATCATTTGAAATAAATAATAACATGATCAGATATATTTGAACCGAATCGATTTAAATTATAAGGGTATTATGTGTATATATATTATGTAAGGATAGAATTATCCTTCTTAATTAACAATTTTAGAAAGACAGTATTAGCCATTGTCACTTTTATTGGTGAACAAAATAAAATAAAATAAAATAAAATAAAATAAAACAAGAAAAGATATACTCCCTCCGTCCACCATAACCGTTCAATGATTTTGGTCACACGAGTTTTAATAAATTGTAATTAATGTAAAGTGAATGAAGATAATAAATGAATAGATTAATGGATAGTGGGATTAAAAGGTGGGCTCTATGAATAATAAATGAATATATTAATGGATAGTGTGTGTAAAATGTGGACCATGAGTGATTTTTTTGTAAATAAAAGAGTATATTTAGGATAAAAATATAAATTTGATGTTTCTGAAAAACGAAAATGAACATATTTGGTGGACGAAGAAAGTAAAGGACATGTGATAGGGACTAGGGAGTACAGCTTAAAAGAGCAGAGAGCGATACTTTAAGCCTTTAACCGAGCGATACACTACAATCTCATTAAAATCTTGTGACAAAAACTCTCAAAATACATGTTCACATATTTATAAATGCAAATCATTTCTACCTGGAAATAAAAAGTGCACTAAATTGGGCCGAATAGTGCATTGATTATGCCCATGAACCACTATTTTGAAGAATTTATTCGATTACACGTGGAAAATCTCTATTTCCTAGGTTATCTTAATCTCATTATTATATTATTATCTAACCGAAAGGGTTACTCTAACTTGCACTAAGGTCTAAGCTAAGTGTTGGAATTGATAGTTGCAACAACAATGATTGGAGTTATCCTTCCCAACTATGAAGCATGGTTGCTCGGTAACATATCCAAGTCTTCTTCTTTAGCTCCATTGGGAAATGTCCAATCAATCTTAAGCACAGGATTAGCGACCGTATCAACAGCAACTGTCGCGAATCCAAGGTCCGGGCAGATTCTTCGTCCGGACCCAAGCGAAATCAAATGAAAATCAAGTCCTCTCAAGCCCACAAGGATCGAACAACCCTAAAAATGATGAAACTCTCACTTTTCGGTTCCTATGACTCAATCATTGGTCATCGTTCTAAATCTACTAGTTCTTAACTAACTGAGCTAATCTCGTGAGATTAAATATATCTTTTTACATATGTCATAGTGTTATAAAATACAAGATGAACCACTATTTGAAATAAATGGAGTCGGGACTTACGAAAATAACGCCTTTGAAAGACTTGTGGTCAATCGAGACACCCGAGATGTCACCCTTGTGAATTCCAAGCAAAATTCCCCTAATATTTTCTTTACTTGTATTAGAACTTTTCAAGTGATCTTCAATAACTTTATCAAGAAATGCATCTCTTTTCTCAACAAATCTTGCAAGGGCGGCACGACGACATTTATGAGTTAAGCACTGCACATTTGAGTCGACACCATTATTTTTCGAGCGTAACTCATGTTCTAATATCTTTATATTTAAAAATTATTTTCTATTTGGGTTTAATAAGTCTTTGTGGAAAGATTATATTTATTCTCATTTTAATTATTGAAGTTCGTCATATTTAAGTTACACAAATGTGGCTCTTGAACTTGATATGTAAGAAAATGTTGTAGTATGTACGGGCTAATTTTTTAAAATATAATAATTCCACGATAAATTTTTCAAAATCTCACAACATATGATCACAAGAATAGAAGTTTTTCTTCAAGATAGAGCAATATTGGACCCAACACTCATTATAGTCATTTCATTAAATCAGTACATGATTTTCATGATATATATGATAGCAGGAAATATTTAAAGTTGGACAAAACATGTAGTTTGGATGCAATGCTCGATGTTCTGGACAATTTCTACACACCTGAATTTTTGAATGGTTTAAGATATTCTGGATTACCGAACTACGAGCTAAATCTATAGGTCGATACCCCAATTATGCTGTTAAGAAATATTGATCATTCTCTTTTGGGTTGTTCAACAGAACACATTTGATGGTCATAAGACTTGAAAATCATATTCTAGAGCAACGATTTTGACTGGAAACAATTTTGATAAAATAGTGTTGATTTTGAAAATATCACTAACTTCATTCGATTCTCGTATCCCTTTCAAGTTTGAACGACTACACTTCATTCTTTTTTTTATGGGTAAACACAGAAATTATGGCGCAATAAAAAATCTCCATATACCTCATACTTAAATAAAATTATCGCACATTCTAAATTACTACAAAAAAATGGTTATAAATTTATAAATTATAAGTTTATTGTCAATAATAAATATTTGAATTTTGTTTTGAAGGAAATACCCGTGCATATCACCGGTGAATTACTAGTGGATAAATAATTTTAGCTCCCCATATTTATCTTCATGTAAATGCAGTATACACGATCTTGATAAATAATTTTAGCTCCCTATATTATCTTTTTTTTTTATGAATAAATAATTTCCAAAAAATAAATAAAGATGAATACAAGTGAAACACGGACATACCGAGGGAAAACAACAACATAGCTGTAGGGGAGGAGGAGGGGACCCCAACTCTATGAGTGGTCCCAAAAAGAGAAACGGCCAAACAGACGGCCTAAAAAGAACAAGAATGTAAATAACAAAGGTTGATAACAAAAGTGCTATACATGTGTGTGTGTGTGTTGGCGCAGTGGTAGAGTGGTTAATCTTGCAAGAAGGTCTCGGTTCGAGTCACCGTGTGTGACCTTTAAAATTTCAGTAAATTATCAAAAAAAAAAAAGTGCTATACCTGTCACATTGCATCTCATTAGGCAAGCTATACAATATAAGCAAATAAAGTGCGATAGCCCAAGGAGAAACACGACAACTTATGTAAAAACCATGAGTATAAACCCATCAAAAAATGAGCGCCCAAAACAAATTCATAGGGCATAGCATATAAACCCAAAAGCAGGATAAAGCCCACAACATGCATGCTTGAGGTTAACGATAAAGTCCACAATATACATACTTGAGGTTAACCTATGCCCAAGATGAACATACAAATGAAGTATACAAGATCAGGTGCCGGTGGAGGATAGTTACTTAGGGAGAGCAGGTAGACAACAAAAGTGTGACAATCATTTCCTTATCATAAGTTCCTTTCAAATAAAATTAAAAATATGATATACAAGTATCGAGTACTCTTTTTTGCAGAAGGTGCATCATTTTGTTATTTTTCCAAATTCGAAATCATGACATTTCTCCATCAAATGGAGACATTCTTCCACCTCCGCCGCTTCATGTAATCATATCTTTGTATTCTTGATCAGTCAAAGCAATCATGCAACATATAAAAAAACAAAAAAATAAAAAGAAGGGAAGAAAAAAGTTGCATTTTCATCTAGTGGAGAAGTGTGTATTTTTTATTTTATTTTTTTATTTTTTATTTTTAAGCTTAAAACCAGAACATATAAATTGTCATATAAGCTCACGAAACACCTGATCGCTATTGCATATTTTTTTATATTACATAATGTGGAATTAATACAACTCCGCTTTTTCAAATGTGTAGCGCATACTCAATCTTCTAATTTGCTATACTATATGACCAATTTGAAAAATAGACTAATTTACTTGTTTCTCAAACCCACACCGAGAGAAGTTTGATGGGATTCGTCTATTTTTCAATTATCAACAATTTTCTTGATTTCTCAAGAAAGCATTCTCCGATCGACTAGAAACTCACCTTTTAATGTAATGGGATGTCGTAGAGGCTAAATTTTGGAGATGTACTCATTGCATATTTTATATATATATTACAATAGCAACTAACACTGGTCAAAAGTGCTAATCTAATTTGATGATTTGTTGCATAGATAACATTCTTTATGAAAAGGTCTTGAAGAAACCTTTGTGGCTTGTGAGTAATAACACATATCTCTTCTTAAATCTTTTTTATGTGCATCATTTTTCATCTCATATCACTTTTCATATATTCCTCATCATGAAAAAACCTACTCTGGTCCCAGTTTCCAGGTGCTAATGGAGATTGTGGCATTAAAATAAAATTAGGATAAGAAAATAAATTCATTTCATGATGAGCCTATAGTTAGACCTTTTCTCTTTAGCTATCATAATTGTTCATTCTTTGCTTGACCAATAGTGGGACTAAAAAGTTTTCCCTCCTAATTCATCATTTTGGATGCATACCAATTATCAAATGCGTGGCTACCAAATTTGATATTCAATCTCCAAAACCGTTTCCCACTTCAGATTTTATGCTTAAAATATTGTACGTTTTGAATTTAATTTTTCTAACTAGTTTTGAATTATGCTGATGATGGTAGATCGGATCCTCGGTCTTCAAAACTGTGTCCCAACTGTTCAATAAGTGGAACGCATTAGATGTCCGTTCTCAGGTTGGACAATAAGGGTCGGATAAAAGCAATCACTCATTCTTAAAACTCTTCTTTGTCCCATAAGCATAATTAAAAGATATTTAAAGAAATTAAATTTAAAATTACAATGTTTTAAGCATGAGACAGAAAATGGGTTACGATTTTATGGACAGATGATCTGATTTTGTGTGGTTAGCAAACTATCATGTTTTTAGAATAATTTCCATTAAAGCCTATTACATGCTTTTACCTCTAAATTGGACACACTATTGTAAGATTGTATAACATCTTTTATTGCTTTACGAATGATCGACACGTGTCAATAGAACTCCACAAAAATGGTAAGAATTTCCATAAGCAGAGTTTGATAAATTAGTGAATTTCCATCAACACAATCATGCAACAAATGATCCTGCCTAATTTAGCCTCCCACACAACCCAAAGGAAAAAAAATCGATTCATGATCATTGCAAGATTTGTTCAAAGTTCATGGATGAAAAGGGTTTTTTAGCCAATGATGATGAGACACAGCAATATATATCTATCAAGTGTATCAAATTGGCAGCTAGTAGAATGGTTAATATATTGATGCCAACTCTTTCAGAGAGTCCACCGTGATGACAACAGCAGTTTTGTATAAATTGACCAAAATATATATATCTATCAAATTGCAGCTGTAATATTCTGCTCACTACATATATTGATGCTCAACTCTTTCAGAGAGTGTGGAGGTGATGACAACAGCAGTTAACATAAACTGAGATGAAAATAGGCTAGTAATGAAGCAGTGAAAACAAGCCAGACATTGTATTATAAATTAAACAGTAGTTGCAACCTAGAAAAGGGGAAATATATTACAAGGTAGATCCATTCAACCTATGTAAGAAACTGGGATGTTTTTAGGAAGACATGTCCCTTTGAATCCATCCTTCTCTCTCTCCCCCTCTCTCTCTCTCTACTAAACACAGCCTAAGACTAACCTTCTCTCTCTCCCCACTATTAAGGCCATGCAAGCTCGTTTGGAAAATGTCTTTCAGCCATTTCCCAAACAAGCTGTTGAGGTACAGCCCACACCCTCTCAAAACTTGCTCCAGCACCTTCTCCTCCACTTTCAAACCGTGGCCACGACTCACCTCATTAAAGGCTCTCTTGAACTCAGACAGCAGCATCTCCCTCGCCTCTCTGTCCTGCTCCGAGCCCCTGTTGAGAGCAACACGATTCTTGATCTTCTTGAGGAATGTGAGCGAGTTGTGGGAGGCTCCATTGTGATGTCACGAGTTAGGTCACTCGAGATGGTGCTCATGTAGCCTAGCTTGGCCTCATCCTCATCAGCTCGTATGTTGAGGTCTAGGCCATTTGAGGAGACCTCCTCCATCTCATTGCTCCTCCGGCTCTTGCCCCTGCCCCCGCCCGACTCCCAAACTGCTCTTCGCTTGTGATCAAGATTCGACACTTGTTGATGAGGTGATGTGCAATCTTGGACAACTAGCTTCATCTGGGTTACAGAGTTGGTGTTTCCATTCGAGTCAGCATCCGTGGTTAGGATGAATATCGAATCCCTATTAGCCTCGAATCCATCAGCGAGAAATTTGAGCATCTCGGCATCAGCAAACTCAGCATCCTCAACAAGAACAACCAGCTTCCCATCATGATCCCTCAACGCCCTTTCAAGCATTTCACGGTTCTCATTGTTTCTCATGTTCATGGATATGAGGAGATCCGAAGAGCCAAGAATCGATTCTGCTGCTGCAAGAGCTACTCTCCTCTTTGCCACATTGTCGTTCCCATGAAACAACACAAACTTGTCATGACTCATCAATGCCTCCACAATTGAAGGTATACTTTCCAACTGCCATGGCAAGTTCTCTTTAAGTAGATCAGACAAGACAGTCTTCTCGTGTTTCACTTCATCAATATACGAATTCCCCAAGGCCAAGGTGATCTTCACCTCCTTGTCCTCCATCATCTTGAGCGAGTCCAGATTAGGCTGCTTGGAGCCTCCGTTGCTGAAGCTGAACTCAATGTGGCATGACTGCTGCCTCCTGAACCGGGGCAGAGTGCTAGCGCCCGGCTTCACAGCAGGATAAGAGAATGAAATCGTCTCAGAATCAGCAAACGCGGTGCTCTTATTCGACCAACATGGATGTGACGAAGTGTAGTAGTGATGATTCCTCCCAACAAGATGGCTTTGATTATTGCTGCTCTGGTTTTGGACTCCTTGATGAAGATTCTGGCACTGTTTGTTGTACTTCCTCCTCAGCTGATACAAATCTTCCTGCAAAAGCAACTCTTCAATCAAAAACAGTTTCACACAATTATTTTGGGAGAAAAAGGACAAATTAAAACACAAACACACACCTTGTCTAGTGTGGGATTGGCATGTGGTTTGAGCCAATAGGGCAAGTGATCTTTATCAGAAAAAGATTTTTGGTGGATTGATCTCAAGGCAGCTTCCTTCTCATAATCTGATGTGCATTCTTGACAACATGTGAGAACATCATCTGTTTCCTCCTTGAGGCAAAACAGCTTCTTGTCTGAAACTGGTGATGAGTTCTCTGAGAATGCAATTCTTGAATCATTCCCACTGCACAAATATTTGAAAAACAAATATATTAGCATGAATTGGGGGTGGGGAGGGGGGGGGGAGTTGAAATGGAAAAGATGCTCTCTATCAGAGACTGTTTGGAGGCAAAGAAATTTAAATTTATGTAAGTCAAAAAGCAAAGATACATGGAATATTTTCGAACAAGAAACCAAATATAATATCTGAATCCAAATTCATATGATCATGCAAGTCCAGACAAAATACATCTAAGTGCAGGCTACGAATAATTTTGACCAATCTCTCTCCACTTTCTTTTTCACTCTCTCATGACACAGACTGCACAGAAACCTCAAATTCTCGGCTCCAAAAACTAGCCAAAACGGTAAAACTGCAACTCTAATGATCACAAAACTTCAAAACCAACTCTTCTTGTAACCCTTTTCCACTTTCTTCAAATAAAATTAAAAGAAAAAAAAATAATCATCCTCGCACATACACACAGACTAACCTTGTAGCTGTAGCAGCATTGAGGCTCAGCCCAAGCCCACCTGAAGGGACCGATACGGTTTGAAGAGCCCATTGAGCATCCAACGGCGGCTGTTTGAGCTGGCATTTCACATACGTCTGGTAATTCGCCGTCGCCATTAACCAAACCTTCATGTTTGAGTTGCTGTACCAAGCGAGGAGCTTCCCGATCTCGGCGATCAAGTGATCCACGGCGGCGCAGTCGCCACTGTGATCGACCGTCCATTTGAGGTCGCCGATGTAGACAATGACTCTACCCACGGCGGCGAAGGAGTCGACTTTTCTTTTAAGGTCGGTGACGTTCATGTCGACCTCGTCTTTATTCATCAGCGCCAGCGGCACAGACGAGAACTGAAACTTCACCAGCTGCGCCGATTTAAGCTCGTCGGGGACGTCGCCTTTCTCCACGAGGGCGATGAGGTGGGCCACTAGGGATTCGGCCATGGATAGAGTGTCGCCGACGACGACGGTATTGCGCCTATGCCGTGGAGAGATCATGATGTCAAAGAGGCGGTTGATGTCTTGGTTGAGATTAGGAAAGGGGGGTTTGTGTTGAGGGGAGTGGGAGAGGAAGTGCGAAAGGAAGTGGGCGGTGGGGGTTACGAGGGGGTGGCGATGGCGGTGGGGGTCGGGGGCGGGGGGCGAGCTGGGGGTGGAGTAGATGCCGCCGGGGGCGGAGGGGTTGTAGCACTGGAAGACGGAGGCGGTGCAGTCGTCGAGGTTGGTCTTGACGGCGGTGCTGGAGAAGCCGGCTTCGCGCATGACGCGGCTGACGCTGGGGTCGTCGAGGATGGAGAGGATGAGCTGCTCGAGCTCGACCTTGACGGCGATGAGGGGGGGCTGCTGGTGCTGCTGCTCGATGCATCCGCGGCGCTGATGGGCCTGGGCGCGCTTGAGGGCGGCGACGAGGGCGTTGGAGAGGGTGGGCTGGGCGTGGAGGAGGGGGCCGGGGGAGGCCGGGAGGCGGTTAAGGGCCACGTTGAAGCAGAGCTCGAGGGCGCGGCACTGGAGGGGGTGGTTGGAGGGGTGGGGCTGGGACTTGAGGCAGGCGCGGCGGAGGAGGCTGGCGCGGGAGGTGAGGAGGGTGGCGGCGACATGGAGAGGAGTGACCTGGGCGTGGCCGCGGCGCCGGGCCAGGCTCAGGGAGTGCTTCAGCACGGCGGCGGCCTCCGCGGAGAGGGTCTGTTGCGCTGCACAGGCTCCTGCACGCATAACTTGGCCAAGACACCCACCCCCCAACACCCCCCCGGTGGTACTGATTGCTCCCCTATCTCGACTATCTCTATATATACACACACGACTATATCTGTATCTATATCTCAACACCCCCCCTTACCGCTTGATCTCTTTGTGCGTTTTGGAATGTTGTCTGAAAATTATGAGGTTTCAAGCTGGGGTTTTGGAAATGGTATGAGTAGAATGGTTTCAAAAGCCCATAAATAGCTACTACTAACCTGGTTGTCTTGGAGTTTCTCTCTTTCTTCGAGGGCTATTTCGGGTTTTCCTATTTATATAATTTTGCCTGCATTATTCGAGTGACTACTTATTGCATGCTCATGCTACCGTACTCTACTCTCGTATCATTTTGCATTTCGAGTTTTATTTATTTCTCTAATTTATCACATCAATGTTTTTATTTTATTTTTAATAATAATGTAAATTCATAATGTGCAAACAAAAGGTTGATCTATATAGGTTCCTTATGTTCACACACACACATATATATAGTACGTGGATCAAATATGAACTCTAACTTTTTGGATAACTGATATGATCTATCCACTTTTTGTAATCTAACTGTCAAAATTAATTATAGTACTATCCTCATATTTTAATAACTATTTAAACCTATAATTGATTAATTTTATATATTCATTTACAGTAACTGTTCACACATACACATTAATCACAATTATTATATGCACAACAACATGAATCTCATGAACATAATAATTAAATAGAATGTGATACCATGTACAAGAACTACGATTACATAAACAACATGAATTACTTGAATATTTTTATCATTAAATAATTATGAGTCATTCGATGTTATTCAATCTAATGGTAGTTATTGATTCTTAGTTCTTATCTAAGAGGTAATTCTCTATAACCAACTTCATATATATATATATATATATATATATATATATATATATATATATATATATATATAGGGAGGGTTAACGTGAGAACCATTTTTATTGTGAGAACATGAGAACCAAAAATGATGAATTCACGGTGAAAGTTGATGAATCGACTTGAAAGTTCTCGAATCTAAAAATAAAAATTTCGTCCCTCATGGGATTCGAACCCGGTGAAAAATTCGAATTGTTAAATTCATTAAGTTTCTCAACGGATTCATCAACTTTCATAACTAATTCATTTGGTTCTTGGTTCTCACGTTAAAATTGGTTCTTATTTGAACCTCACTCTATATATATATATATATATATATATATATATATATACACACACTCTAATTCAATTAGTTAGGATTCAAAGTTTGTGTATACACTATATCGGTACATAAGAATATCCAATTATAATTTATTTGTAGTAGAAATTGAACCTCTAAATTGTGGCTCGTAGCTAGCAAGGCTAAGACGTCTCACTAGTTTTCATGCTAACTTAGCTATGTTATAGGGACCAACATCTAATATCTATCCATGTGCGTGTTGGTCTTGTGAGTCGAAATAATGCAGTTACATTTGGTAAAAAAACAAGACGAGCTGTATCAAATCGAGGCAAACTCTGAATACTAGATATAACCTCAAAATAACAGGGGTCAAGGTCGGCCAGTGAGACGATGGGAGAATGTTACTTTCATTGTGATTCAAGTAAGTGATTAGATAATTAATTAGTCCCTGATAATTCATATAACATATAAAATTTGGACGTATTTCTTATTACATTTTAGTGTGACGTTCACTAGTAAATTGAAATATAAGCCTAAGAAATTCAACAAAGAAGTTGGCTTCAACAATTGCAAAACGTTGGAAACATGGCTCAAAATTAGACATCTTAATTATTTTTAATGCAAGGTAACGCGAAGGGAAAAAATAAATGAAGTCTCATTAGTCTTAGTTTATCACTTTTCATAAACATATTAAGAGGGTGTTTGGCTGAGCTTATAAGCTCTTTAAAACAGTTATAAACTGTTTAGGAGCTTATAAGTCGTTACAAAGTGTTTGGCAAAATAAGCTCCTAAACGAATTTATATTCGTGAAAATAAGCTCACTTTATAAACTCCCTAAAAATAAGTTGGTCAACCATAACTTATTTTTTTCATAAACTTATAAGCAACCATGATTTACCAAAATAACCTTATTATAGTTCGTAATTTCCTACACATACACTATCAACTTCATATCTCATCAATTGTATCTCTCTAACTATGGTTTTCTCTCTCTAACTCACGATTCTTTCTCTATCTTATAAGATAAATTATCCAAACACTTTAACAATTTATAAGCACTTCAGACATTACATCTTATAAGCTCTTGAAACATCTTATAAGCTCTTGGAGCTTATAAGCTCTCTAAAATAAGCTTAGCCAAACACCCCCTAATTAGTATGTAATATGGTTCCCACTTTCTTTTAGGTTTTGCAATATTTCTTGGAAACATTCTTTGTATTTCTCGTTAAGCAAAGAGCTCCACTTTTTTTTTTTCTTTCTATTTATTCCCTCAAGATATCAAAAATGAAAATAACAAAATTGATTGCGTTTAATTAATTTATTTTTTAAATGAAGGTTTGAATGACAGAGAGACAGAGCGACAGAGGGCAGCAGAAATTCAAATAAAGTAGTAAAAGAGAAAAAAGGTGGAAAAGAAAGCAGGTATAACAGGAGAGATAAAAAGAGAAAGTTGGTATTTTTGCCTTTTTCATGTTTGTCATTTGTTCTTTGCATATAAATGTGTGCATCTTCCTTTTTATTTTGCCTTTATTTTATAATAATATTCACTTTGTCTCATTATTATTGGCTCGTTTTTCTTTTTGAGCTGTCCGATTAAATTGGCTCGTTTTCAAAAAAGAAAACAATTTTACACTAAAAAGTATCTCGAATTTCGTGCTACACACTACTTTACACACAAAATACAACTCTTCTTAATCTACGTACAAAAAGAAAGGAGTCATGATTCATGGGACGGAGGGAGTATATATTTTCTTCTTCTCATTATTATTATTATTCTTTTTTAGGGAATCTCTCATTAGTTACTAAAGAGTGGAAAAAGATTTGCGATCATATTGTCACGCCAATCCTCGTAGACAGACAGTGTGTTTTATTCCCCCAAACCCCAAAGTACCCGAAGAAGTAACTCTTTGTCTGCTCTCTACCCTTACATTACGTACTCTCTCTCTAGCAAAAAGCCTTTGGTTTTGGAGTGTAGTTGGCTTCAATATGTAGCACAATTTGTTTTCATTATAGACAATATTTTCTCATGGGGTCTACAACAAAGGCATTCTCTTGGAAAGCAAGTCACTATTTGTATTCCGTTCGATTTTGATCTGAAAAATAATCGAACTGAACTAAGCCGAAAAAAATCTAGTTTATGGGACTGTATTTAATTTTTTGGTTTGATTCTAATTCGACTTTCAGTCTTAGGAAAAATTTGCACACCCCTAGAACAGAATGTTCATATAGGCATGTCGAATGGTGGATTTTATCGGGATCGATCCGGAACCGCTCAAAACCCATTAAATTTTAAATCAACGGTTTTGATTTCGATTCCCGTTCCAAACCCGCTTAGACCAGGACCATTTAGATCCAGAGTTTGATGATCCGGTCCGGTCCAGATCTGGTTCTGATTTCAGAACCAAAACCAATACTTATTTATTGGTTCTGGTTCGAGTAAAACCCATCTATTGACAAACTTAAGTTTAAATAGGCTTGTCAATGAGCTAGTTTTATCCATATCGATTCAAAATCATTCATAACCTACTAAATTATAAAGCAACGGTTTCGATTTATTTTTTAGTTTTGTCCTAAATTTTTCGTTTTCGATCCGGACAGCTTAAGATCCATAGTTGATGGTCCGGTTGCGGTCCGGATCCAGTATCTAATGGGTCAGTTCCAAAACCAGAATCATTACTTATTTATTGGTTCTGGTCCGAATAAAACCTACTCATTGACATCCCTATGTTCATATATCAAATATATATTGAAAACGAGCCTTTAGTGAGAGGTATAATTTATTAAAATTAGTTGGTTAGGTATTAATTGAAGTTAAATGAAAAAAGTGAAAAAGTGTCTTTTGTTTTGGATATATACTAATCAGACAGACTGAATAGGAATTTGCTTCTCCAACAACCCACTTACCTTCCTTTTTGGTAAATCAAGAAAACATAGTGAATTTCATGGCCACTTTTCTCATACACGCCACTAGGATTCGTATAGATTTTTTTTATTATTTATTTAAGTTCATTATTTGCAATTCAATTTTTTTACTAAGGGGGTGTTTGGCTAAGCTTATTTTAGAGAGTTTATAAGCTCCAAGAGCTTATAAGATGTTTCAAGAGCTTATAAGAGGTAATGTCTCAAGTGCTTATAAGTTGTTAAAGTGTTTGGATAATAGATCTTATAAGCTAGAGAAAGAATCGTGAGTTAGAGAGAGAAAATCATAATTAGAGAAATAAAATTGACGAGTGGTGAAATTGATAGTGTATATGTAGGAAATAACGAACTATAATAAAATTATTTTGGTAAATTTATGGTTGTTTATAAGTTTATGAAAAAATAAGTTCGGGTTGACCAACTTATTTTTAGGGGAGCTTATAAGCTGTTGGAGCTTATTTTCACGAATTATAAGTTGTTTAGGAGCTTATTTTACCAAACACTTTGCAACAATTATAAGCTCCTATAAGTCGCTTTAAAAAGCTTATAAGTGTGGTTTACTCTGTCTGTGGTTTGCGTGCGCTATTGCAGGACCGTAGGGTTTACCCAGGCGCACCTAAGGTAGCGGTGCGGGTTCCCATGATATTAAAAAAAAAAAAAAAAAAGTTTATAAGCTCACTAAACACCCTCTAAATATATTATATATACAACATTGTATGGCTAGTGGCTAGTATGATAAACTAATAACATATGATTTTATTTTAATTTTTAAAGAAAAAAAAAGATTCATATGTGGAGTGATGGTGCAACTTTTCACAAAGTGAATTACAATTACGGAAACTTTTAGGTCAAAGTCATAAATAGCGTCTAGATTATCCCACATTAAAGTTTTTGAGATCGGATAATCACCTTTTAATGACTGTTTTACTATTTCAATTAACAAAATTGAAAGATTTCATCAGAAAGCTAAAAGTGGAAATTCAGCACTGACTGATCATCACTGACCTAAACATAATTATGTGGGACAGTTATTGCAATTCCCATATGTGTTTTACATACAAACAAGATTCACTGTGTGAAAGGGGAAAAAAAAAATGAATTTAAAGAAAAAGGGGATTAAATAAATGCCTTCAAATCATTGGGAAATAATCTTTGATGAGTTGATAAAAAGTATATAAAGATGAAGAATAAATGCGATGAGTTTGCTCTTCTTACAAGAAAAGCATCCCTTTTTAAATTAAATTTCATAATTCTTGTCTTTTGAATGTGCAATCTTTTGGGGTTCTCAAAATCATTTGGTTTTGTCTTTCCTGACAAATATTCAAGAAAGTATTGCTATAAAATAAATGTTTTCAACTATTACAAATAAGACATTTCTGCGCCCACTTCACCCAAACCAATATTGTTGAATTTACATGTAGTCTTCAAATAAATTTTTTGGGGGGTCAATAGACCATATAAATTTGGTATTTTATTGTAAGAAACAACAAAAAAACAGTCCTTAGGAAGGTAAATCAGGCAGTGATCAAATCTCTAAAATGACTCCTATTATAGCACATTAGGCATCGGGTTTTAGTTCGCACCTATATACACCAATCAGAGCCTTCTTGTCTTTCAGTAGGGACTACCTAAGTTGCCGTCGTCTAAGATAACCCGAACTAACCTGTGGTCTTAGGGTATACTGAAAGGTTCTCTGATCACTTAAGATATTACTAATTCAACTATAACTCCTCAATCAACAGTGATGGTCTATCGGGTGATAGGCCAGAACGCTATAGAATGACTCCTATTATAGCAAACACGATATGACCAGTGACTAATTCTCTAAGATGCCAACTATTATAAACCTTGGTATGTTCATCAACTAATTGTCTAAAGTGACTCCTATTATAACATGTCATATTATGACACGCCAAACATATAAAGTTTATAACACGCCCTGGTATGCAGGGACGAAGTCGCATTGGGGTCTGGTGGGCCCAAACTTTTTCGAAAACAATTAGTAATATATTGATAATTTGTAATTCATTTAAAAATATGATGTATTCTAGTTGGTTAAGGTGTTGGACTCTTAACTAAGAGATCCAGGTTCAAATTCTAATAGTGACAAAATAATGTTTTTTAGCTATCCCCTTTTTTCTCTCTCCCTTTTACTTTGTGCTCTTCTTTTTTTCTTTAATTTGTATTATGTTGATAAAATAAAATATATATTTATATATGCAAATAATAAAGTTTTATATGTGAATTAATATGATCAATCCAATTTTTAAAACGATTATGATTAATAAAGTCTTTATTATCACATGTTATTTTTTCGGAATGACTAAGAATAAAATTTACCATTCTTTATCTAACTTTATGTCGAGTATATATCATTTTAGTCCAATTCTAAACTGCACTAAAATTCTAAATGTTATGTAATTTCATCATATTTTATTTCAATTATACACATTTTATGTAAAGCTATTCACTTGTACCAAATTTCATACAAGTGCGAAAATGCATCATTCCAGTGTAAAATCTATATCAAAATAGCGCTATACATTGGATTTAGATTAACGTTATGAGATGATCATGTTTTTTTAATTTTTGTAACGTTGTCATGTAATTCGAATAATAATAAACTATTATTGAAATTATTATAACTAATTTCTAATTTATTTTTAAAGTTACACTTATAACTTCTCAAAATTATAATTATTTGAGCCCATATTATAAAATGCACACCTGATATGATCATCAGCTCACCTACTGAGGTCTGCTCGAATACCATATTAAAGTTGAGCCGATCATCCCCTAAAGACCTTATAAGTGGAGATGATTATCAATTATATATTGAAACCAAAAATCTTTGCTAAGTCGATGTGGGAAAGATAAGGCTTTAACATATTATATACAATTGATCTTTTTAAAGAGTTAAATATGGTCGTTTACATGATATTTTTGCGAAAGACGTGTCAGTCAAATTAGATTGTAACTAGGGGTGCTTATTGGATCGGTTTCGATTAATCGAAACCGATTGGTTAATTGATTAACCGATCAGTTAGTCGGTTCGGTTATTGGATATCCAAAATTATCCAATTTAGGAAAAAAAAACCACCATATTTATTTAATATAATATTAAATTAACTTGTGTATTTAATTTAATAATATAATATTAAATTAACTTGTGTATTATAAAAAAATCTAATATAAAAATGCAAATAACATAATATTATACAAAAATCTAATATAAAAATGCAAAGAACTATCAACTTGTGTATTTAATTAAATAATAATAAATTAATAAATTAATAAATATTTAATTTCGGTTATTCGGGTATACCCATTCGGTTATCGGTATATCCGATAATCGAAATTAACATGAATTAATTATCCAGTACCGAACCAAATATCCAATTAATCGATTATTGGATACCGATAATCGATGGATATCGGTCCGGTTCGGTAATACTCATATTCACGTATCCAATAAGCAGCCCTAATTGTAACTTTACCAAAAATTAGTCATGGCTTGCTATGTTGATCTATAGTTACGACATAAGTCGGAATGGGTAATGTAAAAATCAAAGGTTGGTTCATATTGATTTAAGAATCGTAAAGGTATTCCTTTCCTTAAAGAAAAAAAGAATAGTAAGTGTACATATTGATATTGGTGGTCACATTAACTCGACGTGTCGGTGCTGACGTGCCCTCCATTTTTGTCTTTGCTGCCAAAATAGTTACATCTCATGATCTATATAAGGGGTGCTTATTAAATAATGTCTTTATGTTTAATGCATATCATAATAACATGATTTTTACACATATTTTGGTTTTTAATATGGGTAGTGCTAAACGTACATAACGTCCTTCAATTTTTTTAACTCAATTCGTTATTTATGATAATAAGATCATTAATAAATGTGTGTGTGTATTGGTCTAGTGGTAGAGTGGTTAATGTCCGAAGCCAAAGGTCTCGGTTTCGAGTCCACCGTGACGCAGCCTTTAAAATTTCTGTATTAAATTACCAAAAAAAGAAAAAAGATCATTAATAAATTACCCCTAATCTATTTTGGGACATTTATATTATGAGAGTATGTTCTATTTCTTTTCCTTTTTACTCAAATAATTTTGGAAACAAATTATTCCTAAAAATAGTTACTATATATTTACATATATTTATCAATTATATGTTTATATAAATTTGTATCCATATATTTCACTATCTATATTTATTTATTATAAAATAAGGATCAATGAAATCTTCTCTATTATGCGGCAGTGCAAGAGGTAATTTCAACATCTTCATAATTCATCATACATAAAAAAAAGGTTCCTCCAAATAAAAATTTCAATTGCCTGCCATCAATTGCACCAAAAATTTCTTTAAACAAATCTATCTAAGAAGTTACGTTTGTCATTCTCATATCTTCCACTTCCCATATCAATTATCTAAACAACAAATCTATCTATAAATAATTATTTTTTCAAATATAAAATAAGAATTACCTGCACATAAATTATATAAAATAAAAGTAACTGGGATTTAAAAAGTTTCTAGTTTTTCGTACTTATTTTTACAATTTAGTCTTTAACAATTAACATCCACAGTAAAAAGGTATTAGGAACATTCTTGCGTAAAATTGAATTGATAATCGTGAATGGTGATAAAATCTATATGCATGGGGATGAAATGATACATGTTACCGAAGCATGTTATATTCTCCAAAATGAAAGATTTGGAAATCCGTTCTTTAATTATCATTATGGATAATTAATTAAATTACAAATTCAATTAAAATATAACTAATCTCATATTTCCTGAAAATGTATAAAATGATAAAAATATCTAATTATGTACGTATGTTTATCATTTTCCTTTTAACATTACCTTTATATTGCTGTATGGAAAAATAATTTATTAACTTTTGCAGTTACGACATATATAGATTCAAAGTTTTGGGCAAATTATATGGAAGAAATTGTGGGGAGAAAATGTATGGAAAGTTGTTATCAAATTGCTCGAGATATATTTGCGACTGAAATCGAGAGGCAAAGCCCTGAACTTGACCACTATAATTTTGAATTGATTTTGGGCTTAATTTGAGGGTTTGTGAAAGTGTGAAATCTTGAAATTGGGCATTCTTGAACACAACATTGTTCCATGTAGTTACGATTAGGGGTGTAATCGAATCAACCGAGCCGAACACCATCGTCTTCAAGCTTGGTTTGTTTAGTATCGGTAGAGTCTCGAGTTTTATTTATCGAATATTTCGAGCTCACGAGCTTATTCGAGCTTTAATCGAACTCAAACAAGCTTTCTAAATTTAGATATATGTTTAGAATATTGATTATTTTATTTTAAAAATAAATTATTTTATCCATAATAACATAATATATTTATTGATTTCTTAGAACAAATAAAAATAGCTAGAGATTTAACACTATAATTACTAATTATAGAAAGAAAATAATTATATCTAGTTAATAATTTTATATTTTCAAAGTAAATCAGTTAACGAACTTGTTCACGAGCTAACGAGCCGAATACTATCATGCTCAAGCTTGGTTTGTTTAGCTAACGAGCTTCACTAAACGAACTCGAACGAACTTTTATCGAGCCGAACTCCGAATAGCTCACGAATAGTTTGGCTCATTTACAGCCCTAGTTACAGTTAGCATGCTTGTATTGCATTATGACATGTTAGTTTCAATTTTATCCAAATTAGGAACCATGTTGTATTAGCAAAATTTGCTAAATTGATATTTTTGGTACAATGATTTAAAAATTGTGTTGTATATATAGGGATGTCAACGGATGGGTTTTACCCGGACCAAAATCAATAAATAAGTAATGGTTATTATTTTGGAACCGACTCATTAGAAACTGAACCCGGACCGAACCCAGACCATCAACCATGTGTCTTAAAAGGTCCGGATCTGAACGGGTCTGGAACCAGAATCGGACCAGAACCAGATAAGAACCAGAACTGGAACCGAAATCGTTGCTTTATAATTTAATGGGTTATGAGTGATTTCGAATCAATATGGATAAAACTAGTTCATTGACAAGCTTATTTAAACTTAGGCTTGTCAATAGACGGGTTTTACTCGGACCAAAACCAATAAATAAGTATTGGTTCTGGTTCTGGAACCGGAATCAGATCCGGACCGGACCGGACCATCAAACTATGGATCTAAAGGGGGTCTAGAATCGGAACCGGAACCAGAACCGTTACTTTAAAATTTAATGGGTGTTGAACGGTCCGGATCGGTCCGGGTAAAACTCATCCATTGACATCCCTAATTGTATATATTTAGTTCATGTCTGTAACTCTAATCTAAACTTATCTAGCCCTAAAAGAGAGCATTAGATTTCTCCATTGTTAATTTCCACTACTAAAATTCTTGTTTAATTAAGATGTTATTCTCCAAAGCAAATTTTAAAGCTTGTCTAACTAAAGCCGATATTTTCGTATTATACATTTTTCATATTTTACTTTTCGTTTTAGTTCCGTTTGTGATGATGAATTTAATGGAAAGTCGGTCATGATTAGGTGAACGTGAGGATCATTTAGGTGGTTATCATGCACTAATTATTAATTAGCAATATTTTTAAACAAAAGCGTAGGTTTAGTTTTATACATAAAATCAAATTTAAATTTTATAAGCTCTTGAGTTTTGGTTTTAAAAGTATTCCTGGCTAGGAATTTTTTAAAATCATTTGTCATATCAATTATATGATATATGATCAAAAATATGATTAAAAATGTTTCAATTTCTTTTTTGGGTTGTCATATTACAAATTTCACATTTCATTTTAGGAAGTAATTATACCTTCAAAAAGTGTGGGCCCTACCCACTTTTTATCATTTTAATTACTTCATATATTTCTCTTAAATACTTCAAACCAAAAGAAATATGATATTTTAAATGGGACGGAGAGAATAGTATACTTTTTTTTCCTCCTAAAATACGAAATTCAATCCTCTCGTGTGTCCAACTAGGATTGTGCAAATAAGTCTAAAAACCCGAACCAACCAACAAATTATATTAAAACCTTCTTGAAAATAAGGTTAGCTGAATTAGTTAGGGGGTGTTTGGCTAAGCTTATTTTAAAGAGCTTATAAGATGTTTCAAGAGCTTATAAGATATAATGTTTCAAGAATTTATAAGTTGTTAAAGTGTTTGGATAATTGATCTTATAAGCTAGAAAAAGAATCGTGAGTTAGAGATAAAATTGACGAGAAATGAAGTTGGACCTACCGATATGTAGGAAATAACGAACTATAATAAGGTTATTTTGGTAAATTCATGATTGCTTATATGCTGAAAAAAGTTGGGTTTGAACAACTTATTTTGAGGGGATCTTATATAATTCGTTCCTCTTATTTTAACAAATTATGTTTATTTGGATCTTATTTTACCAAACACATTGAACAACTTATAAGCTCCCAAATAGCTTATAAGTTGTTTTAAAGAGCTTATAAGCTCAGCCAAACACCCCTAGTGTGGTTTAACTTTATGAAATTAAAGAATCGAAGGTACCGCTTAGGTTTTAACTTTTATATATATAAAAAAAAATTGATGTTTAAGTGACCATACCGATATCCAATGAAAGTTTTAATTTAATAATTATATATTATATTTACTAATTTATGAGGTTTATGCTATTGGTGTTATGCATTAAAATTTTATTATTTTGACTTAAAAGTTATGAAGGAGATGACTTTATGATTTGCACTTTTTTAAATGGCATGTTTTGAATTTATGCTAAGTAATATAAAAAATTATAATTTTCTTTTGTTATGGTTAATCGTTGGATAATTTATTGACCGATTTAATTTTTAGGTTAACTATTATAATTATTTTCGTTTTTATTTTTAATGGTCAATCGAATTGATTAAAAAATTTACTGTTAATTTTTTTTATAAGACAAATGATTCAGTTTAATCGAACCATACTCACCCCTATTTTCAAGTTATTAAACTTTACATATTATTCATTTCCCATATTTAGTTCAGTTTAGCTTTGTAATAGTGGAAGATTTTTAAACTATGGTTCCATGATCTTTTTTTTTTTGGTCAATTAATACAGAAAATTTAAAAGTTTCGCGGTGGATTCGAACCCGAGATTATGGTTCCATGATCTTTTTCAATTTAGATTATGTCTCACATTTCATAATTTTGTATTGATCAGTTAATTGTTACATTGATTTATTCGTTTTTCTTTTTTTTAGCCTTTATTAATACACACTCATATATTTGTTATTTTTCATTTTGCAAAACAAATAAATAAAGTCTTCTAGAAACTAAAAATATCCAAACTGCATAGCCGTAATTACATGCTCGTCATTTTCTATATTGAAATTGAAAACCAAAACTCGTTGAGTTCATGATACCATAATATCTTAATTCAAAAATAAAAATTCAAAAAATAATAAAAAATTCAGAAAATCCCACTGGTCCCATTGGTATGATTCAATGGTATAGTTACTTTCCTGAGGCTAAAAGTTGACGCTACGAGTTTCCACGATTTTTTTACAAAATATATACATATATCCTCAATTTTTCATTCCTTTCTCCCATTAATTTATTTTTCTTGTTGTTTGGCTGAAACATATTATATATAAATTAATCGTGGGTGTGCATTTTTACGAAGGCTAGATAACACTTTAAACCTTAAACTATACTCATTTTATCAAAAATATTCTGAACTTTAAAAAATATAATTTTGAACCCTAAACTATTAGGGGTGGTCTCCTATGCGCGAGCACGCACAGTGAGACCATCCCTAATTAACTAATTTATTAATGTTAATTAATCCCAATTAATCAATTAATTAAATTAATTTGAATTAAAATTAATTAGTCTAATAAATTTTAATTATAAATTAATAAATTTTAATTATGAATTAATAAACCTTAATTTTAAATTAATAAACCTTAATTATGAATTAATAAACCCTATTTGGAATTAATAAACCCTAATTTTGAATAATAAATCCTAATTTTAAATAAATAAACCCTAATTAGAATTAATAAACCCTAATTTTGAATAATAAATCATAATTTTGAATAAATAAACCCTAATTGGAAATAATAAACCCTAATTTTGAATAATAAACTCTAATTGTGAATTAATAAACCATAACTTTGAATTAATAACCCTAATTGTGAATTAATAAATCCTAATTATGAATTAATAAATTCTAATTTTGAATTAAAAATTATGATTAAAAATTAATAAATTTTATTATAAATTAATAAAATCTAATTATCCTTATTCACCATAATTAATACATAATTATTTTAACAAAAAATAAGGGTGAAATTTCACCATGGGCTGAGCTCACCCAAGTTTTGTCAAACTATTAATATTTTATCAAAAAATATCATAAACTTTGAGAAGTATCATTTTAAACCTCAAACTATTAGTTTTTTTATCAAAAGTATCCTTCATCCATTTTTTAGCTCTCGATATTGGACGAGAAATATCTTCTTCTCATTCGATTAGCCACATCAGAATTTCGAAAGCAAAAAATCGACACAGGATATATCCAATGAGTCACATCACAAGATATCTCTCGTTTAATTTCAAGAGCTAAAAATGAATATGGGATATTTTTGATAAAAAAATCAATACTTTTATATTTAAAATGATATTTTTCAAAATTTAAGATATTATTGATAAAATAAATATAATTTATTCGTTGTGTGCGGTGTGAATAATGGGGGGTGAGTGGGAACAAGGTTCAAGCAAAGAAAGCGCGCATTGCCCCATCTCAAAATCTTTTAATTTTTGGCAATCATTTCTCGCTTTTCTTTTGCTCCCCTTTTATTCAAACTTTATCTATTTGTACTCTCATTTTATTCCATTCTCTCTAAATTCCTCGGACTTCGGGATCCATAAAAACCAATCGCATTATCCTCCATCGCATCTTCTTCCTTTACACTTCAAAATTTCCAACTTTCTATTCCATGCATTTATTTAATTTGTACAAACACAAAACTATACATGCTTTCAATAATCAACAGACATACCTTTAAATATTGAGAAAAATATTATTTATATTTTATCTTATAACTAAAGTATCAATTATATTAACTAAAAATATTATTTATACTAAAAAAATATTAATATCCATATCGAAAATCATATTTATATATAACTGCTAGTTGTCAAATAAGAGTATTAAATAGATCATGGTAATTTTTGACACGATACGAGAATACGACACTAACACGCACGAAATTAATAGGTTAGTGTTCAGTCTTACCGTGTTCGTGTCGTTTTCGTATAATTCGACAATATTTATATATATTTAATATTAATTTAATTATATTTTATATTTTTTTATTTTTTTCTAATTTTGATTTAAATTTATTGTTTCGTGTCGTGTCGTGTCAACACGAAAAAAATTGTGTCATATTCGTGTCCGTGTCATGTCCGTGTGAGTACATTTCGTGTCGTGTTCGTGTTCGTGTCGGACAGATCCTTAACGGTTCGTGTACGTGTTTGGCCTTATCAGGTCGTGTCGTTATCATGTCAACACAATAACGACCCGATACGCACGAATTGTCAGCCCTAGTATTAAATAACGCCTATGGCTAAATAACAAATAGATCACACTTTACCTGTATTGACTTTATCTTGTCAAAATATTCTCACTGCAAGAATAAATTCTTTTTGTTCAACATATGTACCAAGATGTTTATTCTTTTCGTTCATTCATTAAATTACACTCTAAAATAATATTTTGTTTATTCCAAATGAAATGTCAAAATCAACAAATTTTGGTAATGTTGACTTTCAACTCTAAGAGCATGCTCTAAACGTTATGATCTTCTCGGAAGAAGAAAAAAATTAAAAGGGGAGATTAATTATAATTACCAATAGTGTAATCGGATCAAAAGTTTGAATATATTTTTTCTATATTTTAAATGTGTTAGCACCTTACCACGACTTTTATCTTGTATATTTTTCCTTTAAAATTTTGGATTTATCTTGAGAACCTTTTTAACTCTCTAATCTTTTGGACGATTGATCTTTTTTCATCTTTTTTAAAATGGAACTCACAATCACTACATTTGATGTGTACTCAATAAACATTAACTCATGTCCCCTAGGGACAGCCCAATGGTTAAGGTGGGTTCTTGTGGTCGAGAGTTCACAGGTTCGAACCCTACTAAACGCCTCTATAGGTTTGAGCCTGTCACACTTGGTTTTCCAAGTGTGGTTTACATGCTATTGCACAGGAACGTGGGGTTTATCCAGTACACACCTAAGATATATAACTCATATATAATAACATACAAACCATATATGTGTTTGTTTGATGCTACTCAATGAATAATAAAATGAGGCACATTCTGGTGCATCCTTTCTAATTAGATTTTAAATATGACTAAAACTCTAATTGGAGATTAATAAATTCTAATTTTAGATTAATAAATTTTAATTGAGATTGGTAAAACCTTAATTGGAGTGAATACACTGGATGTACACAAATTTTTGCCTAGCAAAATAAGCACTTGAGATCTAGCATACAAAATTTGGTATTCCACTTTGTGCCCCACTTTTATTTTCTTTCATATTTTGTGCTTCAATTTCAATTACATTTACATTAATATAATTTTATAATTACTAACTAGGGTTTATTTCACCCAATTAGGAATATAATTTTTGTAAGTTCAATTTTTGAAATAAAAGTGAAATGAATCATAATATTATAAATAAATATTACTATTTTTTATAAAATATATTATTAAAATATTAGATTTAGTGGGATACGATGACACACATAAAATTATGGAACATTAGATTCCATCTGTAAAATAAGCAACTTAATTTATGACACGTATTATGTTAACTAGCATAGTATTATTACGTTTGAACCTGAATTTATGACACATTCAGCGACGGAAAACGGGCCGTCGTAAATAACGACGCACATATTCCGTCGTTAGTTCGACGTCAATAGACGACGGGTCAAACGACCACTTGACAACGACGGATTTTTCTGTCTCAAGTCCGTTGCAAAATTTAGCGACGGAAAGTATACCGTCGTTGTCTTCGTAACAACGAGACTTTCAACGACGGATTTTATCCGTCGTAGGACCGCTTTTGACGAAAATGTGATATTTTGAGACGGATTTTTCCGTCGCTGTTCGTGCGTTTTTTTGTAGTGTTGAATCTCACATCTCAAATTTGAATAACGTACTAAAAACCCTGATCATGAATGGTAAGTCATAAATGCACATTTTTTTTATGTTTATAGATACACTAATAAGAACTGTGTCACTTATATTTTTCATATCAATATTCACATGACAGTAATATTAATAATAATATATTTACGGTTGGATTAATTGCGTCAGGTCCAGTTTGGATGGGACTAAATTTTGTGTGTGACTGAGAGAGAGAAAAGGTCTGTGGTACTGAAATCAAAGAGGTAAATATGATGGGTGATTAAAGATAGAGGTGAGCGGAAAGCAAAGAAAGTGAAAGGAAAATGAAAAAGGAAAAGAAAAAGAGCTGTTCATTGCTTCTTTTCCTTTATTTCTCCATTTCACATTTTGCATGCATAAAGATGACATCTTTTAGCTCTCCCATCATTACTGTCACCTCTCTTTCTGCTCGGATCCCTATGCATCAAATTACAAAACAGCTTTTTGAATTAAATTATGCACACCACTCTTTCAATTCAATTCATTCTTTTCGCAACTTCACTTTTCTGTTGTGAGAATCTATCAATTATGTCGATTCGACGTCAATAGTTAAGGTGGATTCCTATAATCAAGAGATTATAGGTTTAAATCTTATCAAACATTTATGTATTTAAGTATGTCATACCTGATTTTTTAAGTATGATTTACCTGTCCTGTATAATTTGCAGGCTATTATACAGGAACGTGAGGTTTATTCAGTGCGCATTTATCAATTATGCAGTTCAAAGTGTGTGGATTTAACAATTCATCATCATATTATGTGATCGCAGACTCATGAAATAATTCCAAAAGTACTATTGCAAAATACTATTAATGATTTCTTTACTAACGATTTTTTTTAGCTTATGGTAAAAAGTATGGAGCACAGGATTTCATAATGATTACCTATTCATAAATTAATAGTGATTAGAAGAGACATTGTCATAATAGTATAAGATTATTTTAATTAACTAATTTGTAATATATTACCATATACTTATTTTTCTAACAATATATGATTTTTTATTCTATTTACTTTCGTTATTTCCTAAAGGGAGAAAAGTTAATTAAAGTACCCTTTTTGATAAAAAAAAATTTGCCATTTCTATAAAATAAATCAACCACAATTGTAGCAGATTGACCCATTAAGTTTATGTGTTCAATTCGACCCTTTCCCCGCTCACATTTGCATTCCGAGGCATATATGATCGATAGATATATATAATATAATACACTCTTCCGTCTATCATATTCATTCATTTATTTTGGTGGCACGAGTTTTATTAAATTGTAATAAGTGTAAAGTGAATGTAGATAATAAATAAATAGATTAATGGATAGCGAGATTAAAAAATGGGCCATAAGAATAATAAATAAATATATTAATAGATAGTGGATGTAAAAAAGTGGGCCAAGAGTGGTTTTTTTGTAAATAAATGAGTAGGTTTATGGTAAAAATATAGAGTTGATGTTTCCAAAAGAGAAAGTGAATATTTTTTGTGGATGGACCAAAATGAAATTAAATGAACGTATTTAATGGACGGATGGGGTAAGTTCGCATTGAGATAGGTTCGAATAACTAATTCTTCACAAAGCACACTTTTGTTAATATGTATATCTTCTTCACCTACCACATTTGAACCGGATCCAAGATCCATCTATGACTCGGGATTTTGTAGCAAAGATATAAGATATGGATCGGTGAAAATATATGGATCCCTTTTTTATCATATAACAATTCATCATGCACGGCACATTCATATACCTTTTTCTTCAACTTTGAGCTATACTTCTTTTTTTTCAAATGGATTAAACACTCTCCACTTTCACCTGAACTTTTTTGTTATTCCCAATGGTTGCCATTTTGTACCACAAAAAATGGCAACCATTTCCATGGCTATGACCGTGATATTAATTCATTCACAAAGTTATATGATGATTTTTTCTATAGCTTTCTCACTAATCATAGGGTAACAATGGCAGCTAACTCCAAAAAGATTATACAATCACTTTGTCAGACTAGACTTGTTATTAGATAAGCAAGATGCGCTCTATTCCATTTCTATTTTTAGTTTCGTTTCGGGATTGTGATTCCTAGCATAAGAATCTAAGAATAAATGCATTTTAAAGTTAATGCATTCTGAGCACAGTGTAGTTATTTTATACATAAAGTGTAGTTATTTTATACATAAAGTGTATTGGCATAGTGGTTGATGTCCGGGCCAAATGTCTCAAGTTCGATTCCACCTTGACGCGATCTTTAAATTTCTATATTTAATTGATCAAAAAATTCTATTTTTTATAACTATTATGTTATATATAATGTACTATCATATTTGTTGGGATATAAATTTGAGGAGCTTCTAGACTTGGGCATTTCAATTTTAAGATATATTCAGTTCAGATAGAATCGAACTAAATGTGCTCAACTGAAGATGTCAAAGTCAGCCTGAAGAATGAATTGAAGTCTGTCACAGTGTTGCTGGCCTAATTTCTTAACCTAAGAGGTTGCAACTAATTAGTCTATACGGACCTGAAGAATAAAGACTCATAAAGACTTAGATAGAGTATTAGAACGGAAAGATCTATTAGATAATGAACTATTGGTTTTAAGTCATCTCTGACGATTAATCAACAATTCGAAGTGTTTTCTTATGTATTCTTGATAAACCAGCTTTTATATATATATAGAATGTATGAGGATCCATTTGGGAAGTAAGAAGCCCCTTATCTTTATTTCCATGCCTTCCAGCTACTTTATCGCTACTTTGATTTCACATTTCTGTGAAATATATACACGAATCATTTCTGGATTATAACTCGAACCTCATCTTTTCTAGATCCACCTCACATCAATAATCATGCCCCTACCATCTATAGGGAGTTTTAAACTTTTGCTATTCTATACAAAACCCTATGACCTTAATAAGTCTAAATGATAGAATTCCGTTTCGAATAACGCAAAGAGAAGGGTCAAAAGATCAATAAGTTCAGTACGAGGTAGATCAAACTCGAAGCAGTTGACCATCCTAACTACTACATCATGGGAGCCATTCAGACATAACCAACAAACAGACACATGCAGAGTTGATTTCTGCAACGAATAGAGCTCAAACCTACACTTGCATGGCTTGTTTTCAAACGTTAAATAGACTACCAAATTGTTGTTTCTCATCAAAAATAGTTTCTTAAATCAATCTATAGATACAGAAGACCTCAACCTCAAGACAAGATCTCAATCTATTATTTTATGTGAAACAGTCGAAACCAAAACAAGTTTCTCAGGTGTTTCTTTTCTATAATGTCTTATCTTTAGAAAGAGAGAATATATAGTAAATTAAAGCTTATATTTTTATATTCAAAGTTTAAAGAGTAAACCTAACCTTCACATTTGTTCTTCATTATAAAGGTTCACTCACCGTAGTTGATTTGACATTCTGTTTTATCTTATCTTCTTGCAACGTATCTTTTAATCTCTCTTCCCTTCTCTTTGTCATGACTGAATCCAAATTTGAACTTCAATTCAGAAGCATCATTGGAAACGGTTGTAAATTATATCTTGTCACCAAGAAAAGAACAAGAAAAAAAAAGTTATAGTACTTGGGGTACCTCTAATGATAGGTTTTTCATTCTTAAGAAGTTGAAAATCAAGTTCTTTATCATTGGAATGAAGTTGATGTGATAAAAAGTTGAGAGCCAATTCCTCCAATGTTAGCTTTTTTCTTTTAATACCATTATAGATGTATTTACTTGGTATTTTCTACAAAATCAACTTCTAAAGATAAAAGCTGATTTTTTTGCTTTTTTCGGATCCCACAACAGTCTTTCTTCTTTTTTGTCCTTTTTCTGGGTCCCACAACTATCTTATAGATATAATTATATGTATATTATAGTGAGATCCATGTAAAAGTTGATGTTGGCATGTTGCAGGCATATGATTGGAGAAAAATATGAAAAAAATAAGTAAATTTTTAAAAGCTGGTGTGATATCAAAAAAAAGTTGTAAGTCAAATTCACCATTGAAGTTAGCCTTATATTCAATTTTGTGACTTTATCAGCTCATCGTTGACTTGCAATAAATGTCAGATGAAACATTAAGAGAATCAGATTCTTAAATATATAGGTATGTTGCGAATGTAAAACAAAAAAATTCTGAAAATATTCTTAAATTTTTAAAAGACCATTAAGATAATTAGATAAAATGAAAAATAGGAGAGTGTATAATTGCATGAGGAAATTATTGTGAGCTATGGTTTGGGTGAAAAGGGAATGAGTGACATGCCATTGCGCACTGAGGCTGTAACTTCGATGCAAAAAGCTTCCGAAGACACATTCCCATCTATTGGAGTGAAACACAAGAAAGGGAATGTTAAATCCACTCACTATTCTAGTCAAAAAGTTCTAATCAACTTTACATATATATAATATATAATACTTATTTATTTATTTATTTATTTATTTTTTTAATCTTTTTCAAGTATTTATATACACATGGGTTGAGATACGAATTAATCAATAAAAGCTTTTTCTTGTTTATGGTACATAAGATACCCCCTCCCCCCAACTTGCAATGGACATGATATTTAACTAGTGCATTAAACCCATTTAATTTTATAGAAGTAAATAGTTTCGAACATTTTCAAAAAGTATAATTAAGAAACATCTCCAAATACATAATATACATATATATATATATAGGAAGTGGTTATCGTATGGACACTCCTTATAGCATAAACATGCAGATAAATATCAACATTGATAAATCAATATGGACGCTTCATATTCAATACACAAATTATGATACAGATACACAAAATGCATAATTATATACAAAAATATGCATATAACTAATTCAATGTACACTTAAAAATAATCATTACATTTCCAAATCTAATGGACATGATCTGTTATTATTTATGTATGTTAACGATTGTATGTAAATATGTAGAGTGATGTTCAAATAAAAATCATTTTTAACGTGAGAATTAAAAATCACAAAATTCCTTATCAACAAAATGAATCCGCTATAAAAGTTAATGCATCCGTTTGGAAAAGTTAGTGAATCCAAAAATTCTGAATTTTCACTCAGTGTTTGAATCCCATGAGGGACGAAAATTTCATTTTTTGGATTCAATAACTTTATCATGAGATTCATCAATTTTCACACCGAATTCATTATTTTTATTCTCACGTTCTCAAGATAAAAAAATAATTCTCACGTAAACCCTCTTCATATATATATATATAGGAATGAGATCAAATACAAACCAAGTATAAAATAAGAACTATTTTCAGCCCTTGATTCGTGAAGATCTACGATGAATTCATCACCTTACGTGATGGATTCAAACGCTGGGTTCGAATCCCATGAGGGGCGAATTTTTATTTTTCTGAATTCAGACACTTACATATCAAATTCAGACGTTTTCACGGTGAATTCAGACAGTTTCAAGAGTTCGTAATTTATAGGTTAAGGATGATTTTTACAATAACCACTCCCTATATATATATATCTATATATTAAGGTTAGGTATGAATTATAAATCTGATTTAAAGCAAGGACTGGAATGTTAATTATGCTAAAACAATTCTTTAAATGATATAACAATCTTAACTTTTTCTTCTTTTCACAAAAAAAATAAAAATAAAATCTTAACCTATTTCTTTAAATAACAATGAAATTGTACTACTACTTTAAATTTAACGTAAAATGCTAGTTAGTATATATACATTTTATTCTTTCAGTCTGGTACTGGACGACTTTCACGTTTGAACTTTATCATATTCCACACTTTTTAGTGTACGAGGGCCGGTGATAATGGATTAATATAAGAGTTAATTATATAATTATTCCATCAAGCCAAACATTAATTGAACAATTCTAGTATCACATTGAAATCATATTATTCACCTTTGATTTCACTTGCCCACGACTTCATTCTTTTTATTCTTTGACAAAAGAATTATGCTCGCAATTATAAATCATGATAATTAATATTGAAATTTTAATCCTAGATCTTTTTTATACTGTTATTTCAACTATTCCATCTTTTTGTGCTTGTCTTCCTGAATCCAACAAGAACGAAATATTTCAGAATCGAAAAATATACAGTTACAATTTTCTCAAAATGTCTCAAAATTAAACTATTATTTTGATACCTAACTTTTAAACAGTGTAACAAAAATGAGTTAAATCGATTTTTGGGCTTGGAAGATATTATCAAATGTGTATTAAGTAGGGATGTCAATCGGTCAATCCCCTCAGGTTGTCGGATTATTCGATTGGATTATTTGGTTTGATATTTTTTTTGAAATAGAAATTTTCAACCCAAACCTAAACTCTCGGGTTTCGGACTAACTCATCGAGCCACAAAATTTATGGAAAATCGTATATTATAACAAACAGGTAAACTCAAATAGAGATAAAAGTATAATAATATGAGTAATATGACAACATATAAACTTAATTACTACCAACGTGTTCAAACAAAAAGAAAAAGCATTTGATGAAAGTCGTTAATTGCTATTTTATTCGTTTTTTTTTTAACAACAATTTCAATTAACAGAAAATTATCAACCTCTATGTGTATGAGAGTGAACGAAAAATGATATATGAATCAAACAATCTTGAAGAAATATTGAGGCATTCTCATTGAAGAGTTTGAATACTCCAACTAAGAATGTTGATATTTTTTTTAAAAGAAAATTGGATTTTATTCTTGTGGTTGTGTGTGCGTGTGGCTATAGAGCTATAGCCGGAGAGTTTAGATGATTGTTTTGCGAATGAAACTAGAGCACGTGCCGCAGAACAGAAAGTGAGTTTGAGTTTCTAAACAATATCATTCTTCTTCATGTTCTTTTTAAAAAGAATTATCCAACCCATTGGGCAACCCACAACCCGACCGTACTAGCCCGTATAACCTAGCGGACTGATCGATCCAACCCATATAATTTGATTTTGATTTCGGGTTGTTAGAACTTGACCTTAACCCTCTATTTTTTTCAGTTTTTTCGGGTCAATCCATCTGATTATACTAGATTGACATCCGCTAGTATTAAAGGTTAAGTTGATTTGTGCTTTGTGAATTTAAGGTTAGGACACAAATAATCTTCACCGTGACAAGTTAACTTTCAAAGTCCGAAAACTTCAACTTGGAATATTTTTGTTACATTATTCAAGTATTAGATACTACAATATTACATTTAATAGACGTCATAATATTTTTGATAAAAAATATTAAACGTTGAGACATTCTCATATATTTACCCTTTTAATAAATACTACATCATTTATGTAGAATGAAAGTTGAATATTCCTTGGATGAGATTTCACTAGCTCTGGATCATAAATAATAAAGGCGAAAATTTTAAGTAACCCATATATTATGTTTGACATTCTCCTTATCTCATATGTTAAGTTTGTTATCATTTTTAACCAATTATATAATTTTATCATTTAAAATATTAAAAAAAACATGTGGATTCACACGCACAACGGCTAACCCTTCCCTCTCCCTATTCTCGGCGGCCAACCTCCCACCCTCTCCCTTTTCCCAACGGCCAACTCACCCTTCCTTCCTCTTTTCCGGCGGCCAACCTCCATCCTCCTCCCTTGCCTCCAACCCTCCTCCCCTTTTCCGGCGGCCAACCTCCCCTTTCCTATCTGCTTCCTTCCATCCTTCCTCTCCGCCAACCAACCCTCCCTCCCTTTTCGACGGCCAACCCTTCCTCCCCCTTCCCATTTTTTTCCGTGGACAACCTCCTTCCATTCCTTCTCGGTTTCCCGGCGGCGAACCCGCGGCCAACCTCCCTCCCTTCCCGTCTGTCTTTTTTACTGTGATGAAAGATATTTTTGTAATTTAAATTAGAAATGGGTAAAACGAGTAGTATGCTAATATATTGGTTAAATTAAGTAGGTAAGTTAACATTTGAGGCAATTCTCACCATCAACACAATAATAAAATTGGATTGCTTACACAGTAATAAACCAAAGTAAATAAATAATTGGTATAACAAACACAAGAGAAAAGGACGACATAGTATTGGAAAAGTTTATTGATTTGATTTGACTGTTTATTCTCCAACCCAACTCAATTATGTTCTGGAATTGGTGGTATATATGTATAATTCAGAGAATACTGGAAAATGCCAAAAGCTAAAAAACAGAAAATGGGGCAATGAAAATTCCCTACATCTCTGAAATTTTGATTGAAAAAACAGAATTTTCTATGTAAACAAAATGCATGCTGGGATCGTAAGATCAAATCTAGTAAAAGATTGAAGAAACGCATGCCTATCATGCTGCCTGACACTGCTGTTTTCCATCCTGGGCTCGACTTTTCAAGCCATGGATTTGTTCCTCTTCACTTCATTCAAGAGATAGTATTAGATTCTCCATCAACTTTTCCATCCCTTCGTATATTAATGCTGCAATTTTTATTTCATGCCCACACCTAAATCTTCTTCATTTCTTTGACTTTTTTTTAGCTCTCTTGTATTTCAGAATATTGAATTAGGTTTTGTTTAATCATGAATTCATAGGGTTTTAAATTGCTTCTAATTCATGTTTTCCAGTTCTTGGCAAATAATCTATCACCACGGTTGATTATTTGGTTTATTTAATAAAAAATTTATGGGGTTTTAAATTGTTAGTAACTAATATTTTCAAGTTCTCAGCAAGTATGTATCATTAGGCTTGATAATTTCATAATTAAGATTGATGTTGTTCTCAGTTCCAAATAAATAAATTAGCTAGGATCAAATAATTATATACCTTGATTTAATTTTGATACAATGTTTTTAATTAAGATTATATTTCGCATTGTTTTTAATGAGGACTCCTCTTACGCTAATCTACTTCATATTGTTATCACTAGTGACTAGGGATGCAACTAGAGCTGGCAAATGGGCGGGTTAGATTGATCTGGCCCGAGTTTACCAAGCCGGGTCAATTCGAAAATCTATCATATTGGAAAAATTGAAGCATGACCAAACCCGAAGCACAATTTTTAGTACAAATTTTCAGGTTCTAGTCCTTCGGGCTTTAGCTAGTTATGGACGGACCCGACCCAATCCAATCTGAAATTCAATCGAACCTATTTTTATTGAACCCAATCGGACCCAAAAATGAGCTGAACCGGGCATGTTTTGACACCTCGCGATCCAATCCAAAATTCAATCGAACCTATTTTTATTGAGCCCAACCGAACCCAAAAACGGGCCGGACTAGCCTATTTTGTCACCTCGCGACTCTAAAAATAAAACTATATCACAAGAGACTCTTGATGGATTATCACTTAGAAAATCAAAATTAATAAAAATTTCAATCAGAAAAGAACCACAAGAAATGTCTTTTGATCACATTCAGAATTATTAAATTTTGAAAGCGAGATATAATAATTTATAAATAATCGGCGAGTAGAAGATTCTCTATGAATACATTATATAACAACTGAGGGCACAGCATTTTGCATGAGAATCATGATCTTTTAAAATTAGGAGGCTGGGCCCACATTAACTGCCATGATTAGAGGTGGGGTTGTTGGACTGAGTAGGGTTAGCTTTTTAGGGCAGGGGTATAAAAGAATGTTCATTAATATCAATATTATTAATTAATTAATTAATTAGTTAATTAATTATTCTTTGCTTCCACTTCTACACTTGTTTTTTCTATTCTTTTTTTGTGGCTCCATCTGCTTTTGGACTGCCTTTTACCTTTTTGCTTCAAATAATGTACTATTTTCCGTTTGGATTTATTTTTGGGTCAGTTTCACATTGCTCTTTATTCTTATTGAGTACTGTTTTGTCTGTTTTGTATTTTAATTGAAGTGTCAATTGATCGTTTATAGTCTCTCAAAGAAATTCATAAGTTGTGTGTGTTGGCCTATTGGTAGAGTGGTTAATGTCGGCGCCAGCCGTCCTGGTTCGAAATCATCGTGTGTGCACCTTTAAAATTTATGTATTAAATTATCAAAAAAAAAAAAAAGAAATTCATAAGTTCGTGAAGTTGATTTTTTTGCCTGGATTGATTGAAAAGGATATTAAATTTGTTGAGGAAAGTATATTATATTATGCCTATATTTGATATCTTTCTTGAAAATTTATCAATGTTTAAATCATAAAATTTTGGAAGCCAACTTTTAGATTGTATCACAAAAATTTCTCAAATCATATTTTACGATCTCAGAAGAATCAACATATCCAAAATATTATAGTTCAAAGATTGGGACAATATCATCTATTTTTCCCATTTTGCTTTGATTTATATATATAGAGAGAGAGTGTGTTTGTTCAAATAAAAACCATTTTTAATAAGAATTATGGAATTTCATTATGAACAAAATGAATTCGATACGGAAGTTTATGCATCCGATGAAAAGTTACTGAATTCAAAAAAAATTAATTTTCACCCAAGGTTCGAATCATATGGAATCGAAAATTCTATTTTTTTTAAATTCAGTAACTTCCCATCAGATTCATTAACTTTCACAACGAATTCATCATTTTCTGGTTCTCATGTTTTCACGATAAAAATAGTTCTCACGTTAACCATCCTATATATATATATATATATATATAGCTTAAAAATGAGGTGATAATTTTCAAAAAAAGGTGGGAGGAATAAACTATAACTGCTTTAAAATGGTGAAAAATGTGGGAGGAATAAACTATAACAGCTTTAAAATGGGGTGAAATTTTTCAAAGAAAGGTGGGAGGAATAAACTATAAAACTATAACAGCTTTAAAATGGGGTGAAAAATGTGGGAGGAAAAAACCATAACAGCTTTAAAATGGGGTGAAAAACAAAAAAAAAAAAAGGTAGCTGGAAATAGGGTGATAATATGCGGTGAACGTGGATCGAACACGTGACCTTCAGATCTTCAGTCTGACGCTCTCCCAACTGAGCTATCCCCGCTGGATGAATTACGATAATTAATTTAAATTAATAAGTTGGTAATAGAAACACTTATTACGAGAATTAATTAATTGTATAAAAAAAGAAAAGAACAAAGAGTATTTGTTGGTAAAGGAAACACTTATTTTCAGGAGTTAGACGGCTAGAACTGCCAAACAATGAAACAAGTGATAAAAAATTGTAACTAAATACATTCATGTATTTTAAATGCATATTAATGTATTTTATCATTAATGCTGAACTCAAGTCGAATATGATAGTCATATTCAAATATGAAGAAATATCTAATCTATTAAGATTTGTCCGATCGTCTAGCAAGAGGATTCACTCATTCATAATATTGCTATTTCTCAGTGTGTGTGTTGGCCTAGTGGTAGAGTGGTTAATGTCCAAGGCCAAATGTCTCGGGTTCGAGTCCATCGTGATGCAGCCTTTAAATTTCTGTATTAAATTTACAAAAAAAAATATTACTATTTCTCAATTGAAAATTCCCAAAAGTATATACTTATCTTATTCATATATAATCATTTTCTTATCTACAATATTTCCTTACACCGTGATGAGATTGTCAAAGCATCGAGCCGGCCCGATCCAAATCCACCAGACCAAATAAAAATTTAGAGCCGGGCCTTACCAAACCCAAGGGTCAATGGTCAGTTTGGCCCGATCAGAAAATCATGACAGGCCTAAATATTATGGCCCAGCCGAGTTCCAAAATCGGGTCCAGCCTTTTTTTTACAATTCTAATTATGATCGCCTTCAACTTTAATCGATTTGTCAAATTTCTATCTTTTCAGTCTTTAATTCGAAAAGTCAATGGTTGGTATTTGATGGGCTTGGCGAAAGGAATATTTTGGCATATAGCTTGATATTCGATACTTGCTAATCATGACGAATTTAGTTGGAGTATCAAAATATTCGACAACGACAATTAATACTTGCAGATTTATGAAATTTGTTGTGGATAGCGAAATTTTTCGTTAAGTTATATGTCAAAATGTTCCTTTCTTCGAACTCGCCAAAACCCAACATTTGATTTTCTTAAATTAAAGACTCGAGCGATAAAAATTCATTCTAAAAAATTGAAAGTTTGACAAATGAGTCCCAGTTGAGGATCATTCTATTGTAATAAACCAAAAGATTTGTATATTATTTTGCCAAGTTTTGAGATTGCTATAGTAATTGCAAACTGGGGTAAAGTTCAACCTCTAAAATGCAACAAATCCTTTATTACTGAATAGTAACTTTCTATTTTATTTTCTCATTAACAAAAAAAAATTGCATTCACCTCTTTTCAATGGATGAAATTAGTTCTCATTTCTCAATTTTAAAATGGTTCTCATTTGATCAATCCCCTATATATATATAGAGTTTTGTTCAAATGAGAACCACTATTATCCTAAAAACTAGGAACCAAATGAATTTTGTTATGAAAGTTGATGAATCCGTTGAGAATGTTAGTGAATTCAAAAATTCAGAATTTTTCACCAGGGTTTGAATCCCATGAGGTGCGAAAATTCTATTTTTTTGGATTCAGTAACTTTTCCAGCAGATTCATCAACTTTCACCGTGAATTCATCATTTTTGTTCTCACATTCTCACGGTAAAAATGGTTCTCACGTTAACCCATATATATATATATATATATATATATATATATATATATATATATGGGGAGTGGATCAAATGAGAACCATCTTTTTGCGAACCATGATAAGGCGTTGAAGATGATGCAAAAGCGGTATAAAGTTGTGCATAACGAAAACTTTCTAAAATTATTTTGTTGTGCAACAATTTTAGAAAGTTTTCGTTATGCACAACTTTATACTTGCTTTATGCATTATCTTCAACGTCTTATCATTTCTCAAGCTCTCAAAAAGATGAGTTCTCACCTGGATCCAACCCCTATATATATATATATATATATATATATATATATATATATATATATATTGATTTAAGTTTCTCACTTTCTAATTTTATTTGTTGATCACACATTTTATCAAAATCATGCGCCAATACCATTGCCCATCAAGTAACAAAACATTCTTCCGACTTTTAAAGCAAATTCCTCGCTTTTAAGTTGGAAATTGCTTTAGACTTCACGCAAAGACATTATTGACAAGTGAACTTCATGTGACAATTATTGTAAAGTGGAAATGAAATTACTCTCCAAAAGTTAGCTAGCTCGATTCCCCTTTGTCTCATCTGAATATTATTGCATCCTTAAAATGCTGCAATAATTAAGAGAAAGGTAAAAAAAGCATACAACGATCTATCTCTTCATTCTCTTACATGCATGAGCACCTGTAAATTCTATCTTATCAGCACCCTCTGATCATGAAAATACGAACATCTCTGCTACATTACAAATCTGTCTAATTCAAGTTAATTATAAATTTAATTTAGTTCCATCTAATTAGTACATCTATCCAACCCTAAACCATAAGACCACCTAAGACTGGTGGTAATTAATAGTAACTAGTTTGAGTACGAGCCCGAGTTCGGGCTATTCCGCCACTCGGTGTTGGTGGGTCGCGGGGTTGCGTGGGACCCACGCCGAGGCATAGACCGCATTGTGACCCTTCCACGTCAGCACCAGCATGTCCTCCTCGTCCTTCTTCATCCCCCAACCACTCGCATGCTCGTCGAGCAGCACCTTCACCTCCTTCACCGTCTCTTCCCCGAAGGGTACGCTCGCGAACCCCGCCCTCACCATCCGGTGGCACAGCCTGCCACCGGACTCCAGCCTCTCAATCCTCCGGGCCCCTCGAACCCGACGATGTTCTCGATCTTGTGCCCCATGTCCGACTCGTACTCGATCCTCTGCAGGCTTTCCTTAGGCAGGAACGTCTCAAGCACGTCGAACGGGATCCACATGTAGTTGAAGCACGCCGCGATCCTCGACGCCAGCCCGCCCGATGACCTGCCCAGGTCGCAGTCTTCGTCCACCACGGTCACCAGGCACGGATTCAACCTTCCGATCGACTCCAGGAACGAGTCCCGGAATGACATTATGCTATTCCCATCGCACTCGTCTGGGAGATACCTCAGCCAGTTCTGGACGTTGACCACTAACGCCTCATCAGCGTTGACATTGAGCGCAGCCGCATTGAGTTGACTCAACAAAAAGTCGTAGGAAGAGGAGCAGTCAGGCTCCTCCTCTTCCTGCGCGCACTGTTCGACCACATCGAACTCGAAAGGTACATCTCTGTACTTGGCAAAGTTGGTCAACCGCTGCCCGACTTCCTCGATCGAGACGTTGAGCAGGGGCGGGGTCGGGGGTCGCCACGAGGGTACCGATATGCGAAGCGCCACGGGCGGCCCCACGGGGTCCTTCCCCAGCGCGTCGATGAGAGTCGGCCACTGCATGCAGTGAGTAATGCTGAGATCCACGATGTGAACTCTTCGACACCCTCGCACCGCTTGGAGGATCGCACTGTTGGAGGCGCAGAACCCGAAGCGGTGCCAGGGGATGAGATCGACGTAGCCGGCGAGCTCGGTGACGGACATGAGGCGGCGATGGGGGGCGGCGGCCTTGAAGCTCATGGTGGCCGGGGAAACCCTTGAAGCCCTCGAGATGAGGGCTCTGAGGAAGTAGGAGGCGAGGCGCTGGTTGGGGTCGCCGACGGAGGAGGCGACGTTGTTGAGCACCCACATCACTTGCTGCGCCAGAGTGACGTCGTTGATCTCCAGAGCGCTGCCGCAGTGGAGGAGGAGCTTCTCGATGCAGGCGCCATCGAGGCTGCTCAGGCATCCCGTTAGAGCGCCAGAGATGGAGCTGCGTGAGTTGGTAAAAAGGCTAGGGTTTTGCAGAGAGCAAATGGAGGGATTCTTGCCTCTTAGTTCTGCTTTCATACTCCTTTACTTGTTTATGGAATAATTAGGGCTTTTTCTTTTTGAGAGAAAAAAGAGAGAGAGGGTAAAACTGAGAAGAGATCAGTAGAAGGAACCAATATCATCTTTCACTAGGAACTATATATAGATACAAGAAAAGGAATATCTCTATCAATGGCTAACTTGATAACAAGCCAACACAATTAATTGCATGAATCCTCCAACTTAAGGAACTACAGGAAGACAAAATTAGAAGAATGTCTACTCATCCATTCAAATTGTTATATAAGGAAGATGACAACTACCAGCTTGGTTATTTTCAATTTTTATTTAATTATGGTTAATGTAATCGAGAATGTTTGAAGATTTAATTACACAAATATATGTTGTAACGGATTGGGATTATTGAGCAATTAATAAACAGAAAACGTAAAGCAAATACAGATTTACGTGGTTCACCAACAATGAGTTGGTTACATCCACGGGCAGAAAAGGAGAACATATTTTATTCAGCGGCTAGGGTTTTTCAGAATATAATTACAGCTCTCAAAGACCATATATATAGTACTAAGAGAATAAACCAGTTGGGCTTAGACCAATACGACTAGTTTCAGCTCTCAGCGAGACCCCCGTCTAATTATTCGAAGCGGAGATAGTTTCAAGGCATATCAACAATATAGTTGATATAAATTTTCCCCTATATTTTGTATAAGTTAGCATAGGATACAGGTTGTTATTGCTAATAATTTCTATTTTCAAACATTGGAATTTTATTCTAGCTAAAAATATAGATCCCAATTCGACCCTTTTGAATGGAAAAATAATTCTTACTGATTAACTATTGAGTGATTGAACGTTTGGGTTTGGAAGAACGCATATATAAGCTTACTTCATCTACTTCGTCTCATCCTCGAAACTGTACAAGAGCTTATTTGAAACCTGCATAAACAATTATAATTTGATATTGATTCGAGATTTGATTAAGGAAAATGTTTAAGAAAAAGTTAAGAAGCTGTCCTAGCCGGCCTACCTTCTTGTCGAATTTGTCGCAGTAATGCCAGATAGGACAAGTGTTTTTCAATTTTCTTTTATATGTAATTCGTGTTCAGCATTTTTTTTCTTGATTAGTTACCATAGTGATTGGCTACCGCACATTCCCTTGTTTGTTTTCATGGATGCATAGCGTTAGCATGTTTCTTTTTTTAATTCTACATCTTACACCAAAAGAAAAGACAAGTGGGCCTCTCGCGAATTGAATAAATAAATAAATTTGTGTTTTTTACTATAGTATTGTATATTTGATTCCACCTTTGGTATAAATAAATATTTTACATACAAATCAGAAAGCTAGTATTTAATTTACCTTTTACATAGGTTGCAAATTGTGATAATACGTTGCTTCATACTAATCATACATGCTACTATTTAATTTACCTTTCACCATAGGTTGCAAATTGTGATAATAATGTTTTCCGCCAAGTCCTACATTCACTTAATCATACCACGCCCGTTTTCCCTTGCCCAGGTTTGCCTTTCTAAGTCACAAATAGGAATGGTGCAACCCATTTTCTCGAATAGTGAGTATATAATTGTAGGGCACGAACGACGAGAGGAGCTAGTTGTTGTTGTTGTTGTTGTTCAAGCTAACCCCTTCCGTATCTCAAAAGGAGGAAGCGGGTATGATCCAATTCACCATAGAGTTGGACTCTTTGGGGTCGGAAGCCCTCGGGCAACCCCTGGTGATGGGGATTCAGAGGCGGTAGCCCCCGAGCTAAACTTTTGGACTTATGTTTTTTGTGCCCAGTCGGAACCATAATGGGCTTAGGGTTAGGGTTTGATTATTATCTATTTCATAGCCGCTTCTCCATGTAATATGTATCAGAAACATATAGTGAATTACCTGGTTTGGCATCGCCCGAGATGTAGTCGCAAGACGAATTGAGTAAACAATTTTGTGTTCTTTATTTTTCTATCATGATTATGATGTGTGTTTTTCGCAACAATATCAAGGAAGGAAAATAAGTATGAGTGTATGTCAAAAATTAATAACGAACTATTCGTTAATATATGTCTTGGGGGGTTGCATTTCATTATTTATAAATATTATAATACGCATATTTACAAACGTATTTAGAAAATAAATGTCTCATCCAAAACATATAATGACACTGCAAGCAAGACAACAGACCGATTCCAATGGGTACAAAATCTGTAGTTCCTTCTACTATTCTAACGGATTCCCAGCCCCTTGGGATTCTTAATATATTTTATTTTAAAAAAATCCAAGATAATTTTTATTTTATTTTTATATTCCAACGGGCTTTTCAGCGGTTTGAATTCTTCGGGCCGCGTAACGGGCTTCGAACTGGACTGGTTGTAGAATACATTGTTCTTTGGTGAATAATGAACTGGCTATTTAAAGGAGCTATTGGTATGTATCTTTAGGTGGTGTTTACTTTGCATGATTAGTATTTTGAAGGATTGACTATTTGATGGATTAAATATGTGATAAGATAATTTTTATCTATCAATCATTTGTTTACTACAAAGGATTGGTAAAGGATTAAAATTAGGATAAATAATTCTCCATTTATTTTGAGGATTATTTCAATCCTACCTATATTAGTTGGATTAAAATTAGTGAAGAACAATTCAAAGGATTAAAATAATCCCGGGCTTTGGGATATCCTCAAATATTAATCCTTAAAATTAAACACTTGATTAGGTTGGATTAATTTTATCTATCCAACCTAATCATGCAAAGTAAACACCACCTTAGGGGATGGGTACTAGTAAAAATGCCCCCTAATATTGGAAATATGAATAAGTTTAATTCATATATCTTGATTAAATGGATGTTAACAATTGATTTTCATGTTGACTAATGCATGAATCGGCATGATAATGCATTTTATGTAATAATGATAATGTATTATGTGCATAAATTTAATAGACAGGTCTGCGACAACTACATATCATACAAAGATCAATGATTCAGATATATTCTTATTTCTCCAAATATAATACACACTATACATTAAATATAACAAGATTGCATAGAAATTTTACTAATAATAAATATTTAATAACTCACATTGAGTCTATGGATAATTAGGCTCGAATTGATGACTTGCACCGCATCAAAGTGACACTCTACCACTTAGTTTTATTCCTTCCATACCCTCCAACTAGAAATAGAACTAATTAGTCCTAAGTCAAATGATCGAGAGACTAAATGCCATTATTTTTGAACAAGTTAAAGCAGAATTTTCTTTTTGCACTATTATGATTTGAGAATAATGGTCAAAATCTAATAACATTGTTAATGTCCCTATCAAACATAGGATTGACTAGCGATTTCGAAAGAATTGAAGTTACATCCTCTTTTCAATTCAAGAGTTATTATGTGTTTTCATATCTAGCACTCAAATTTTCTTTCAAACTCCTTGACCACAAGCCGTTCCACATACACTAGAAGTCTAGAATCATTGGTTAACTTCATATCGACAATTTCTTCATTTATTCCTATTAAGATATTTAAAATTCCGCTCAAAATTATGCTTATTTTAATGCAAATGAATTCATCTCATAACACATATTTAGTGTCGTAGGAGAGAGAAAATTGCTCAAAACTCAATTTTTGAGTTTGTATTCGAAGTTAGGTTAGAGTAAAATTTGAATTTGAATTTGAGATCGGACTTGAAATATAATAGGGCATGGACAAACAAACCAAAACTGAAAATCGAATCATAGAGATTGAATCGTTTTGAGTATGGGCAAAAGAAAATTGAGTGTGTTTAATCTAGGATAAATCTCAAAAACTAAACATATTTCAAATTCGAATTGGGTAACTCCACATATTTTAACAAATTTAAAATTTCAGAAATTGGGCGTTGTGGCCCTTTTAAATAAATTCAAAGTCCTAAAGACACAATCTCTGAAATTGGGCTTTTAATGGGTTGTGGAACTTATAAATAAATTCAAATTCCCAAGACAAAACCTCGGGCCTAAAAGCACTACAAAGGCCCTCTAGTAGTTCCAAAGCTCTAATGGAGAATTATAATTTCTCCATGCTAATTCTCGGCTCAATCACTCAGTTGCCGGACATCTAACAATAAAATTAACAAGATAAGAAGACGACATAGACAATGAGTTTTGAAAGTCTTCAATCGATTTTGAGTTTTAATGTTTGATATATGTGTAAATTTCAACTCTATATTCGTGAAAAGTTTAAGGAAAATAATTTACTACAAATGGAAAGTTGAGACATTACTGTTAACATTTTTATTTTAAAATTACACACGTTAACCCCTATAGATGACTCGAATTCACAACTTACCGATTTGTGTTTCATCGTCTATTACAACATTTTAAAAATTAAATAAAATATACGAAAATACTCGAAGATTGTAATTTTATTTTCAATAGACCCAAAAGAAAACGAAAAACCTTAATTTCCACCTAAAATAAGTAGGGGTGTTCATGGACCGAACCGAATCGAAAAAACCGACCGAATCGATCGGTTTCGGTCGGTTCGGTTCGGTTCGGTTTTTGAGGAAGTCAGTTTTCGATTCAGTTTAAAATTTTAATTAAAATCGATTTTTGGTTCGGTTTTACGTTTTAGGTTCGATTGGTAATCGAACCGAACCGAAACTATTATTTTTATATATTTGTATATTTTATATAATAATTAATTAATATTTTAATTAAATAATTAGGATAAAAATATGTTTATTTAGAAAAAATATATAATTTATATTTCGGTTGGTTTTTCGGTCCGACCGAAACCGATCGGCTTTTTCGATTCGGTTTTCGGTCGATCCAAAATTATAAATCGGTTCGGTTCGGCTCAAAAAAAATCGTTCAGTTCGATTTTCGATTTTAAAAATTTCGATCGATCGAACCGACCGACCGATGCACACCCCTAAAAATAAGGATGCGGCAAAAGTGATCCATAAAACCACTGCTAAGATAGTCCCACAATTATAATTATTTCAAATTTTGTCTCTGTTGGCAGCTTATACAGAACACATTAAAAATTATATTGGCTTTCTTGTCAAATTACACAATCTATTGTGCCAATTAACATCAAACTATTATTGTCATTTTTTAAAACAGGAATTGGAGACCTTGCAATAAAAGTCACTATAATATAAATTTGTTTCAACATCCAATATTGTCCTATTATCAAATTAACAATCATTAGCATTAAACTATTCTCTTATTTTGCCCTGTCGCTTGAAGAGTGAATTATTGAGGAGGTCGTGGATACAAAGTCTACACAATAAGTTTTGAATATAATATTTTGAAATACATAAAAAAAATCAGCCTCTATGTCTTAAAACTCCTATTAACACTATAGTAATGCGTAAATTGGTTAAGAGCATGTCGATCTGAACTCATAGCTTTTTATTTTTTTAAGGGGAATACTTAAAACACACGAAATTCTTCCCAAATTATGATGACGGTCGGTTTTTTTATTAATTTTCTTCTTCTTCTTCTTCTTCTTCTTCTTCTTCTTCTTCTTCTTCTTCTTCTTCTTCTTCTTCTTCTTCTTCGCCTTTCCCTCGTTCACAAATCATAACATGAAGTCTCTTCACTCTTAAAGTTCTTCTCCAAATTGTAGTTCTTAAAAGTGAGCCATCAAGATATCTGGGTTTTCATGGTTAGTTTAAAAACTATGAAACCGACCTTAAGTAAATTTGTTATTAGTGTACTCTCCAAATTTTGAATGCTTAGATTATTTTTCCAAAGGGTGTTTGGATGAGCTTATAAACTCTTTAAAACAGCTTATAAATTATTACAAAGTCTTTGACAAAATAAGTTCTTAAATAACTTATAAGTTGTTAAAATAAGATCATCTAAAAATAAGTTGTTTAACCCCAACTTGTTTTTTCATAAGCTTATAAGCAACTATGAATTTATCAAAATAATCTTATTATAGTTCTTTACTTCTTCTATATATACTATCAACTTCACATCTCGTCAATTTAATCTCTCTAATTATGATTTTCTCTCTCTAACTCGCCATTATTTCTCTAACTTATAAAATCAATTATCCAAATACTTTAACAACTTATAAGCTCTTGAAACATTTTATAAGCTCATCTTATAAGCTCTTGGGGCATATAAGCTCTTTAAAATCAGCTTAGCCAAACAGCCCCTAGTCTGCCATTCTCTCGCTACTATTAACAAGGAGGCATAACTTTTTCTATTTTTATATGATGAGAGTAATTACAATCATTATTCGATCTATAAAATATTGGTGGATTTGAACTTAAAACTTTCGGTTTAAAAATACTGATTCTACTGCCATACTACCAATCCCAAACAAACATCACTTTTACTTCTTACCAATTGTTGGCAAAAGAAGAATTCTCATATTACCAACTTATTTGGAAGTTATTACATTAAATACTCAAAATATAGTATAGTATTTTATAGTATATATGTTTTCATATTAATTAATTTATAAAATACATCAATATAACATTCAATTATGTTCCATTGTTTTCCTCAATTGTGACATTTAAGTCCAACTTTCAAAAAAATTAATACAAGTATAATCCGACTTTTACTCCATTGTTACACTTATTGACTCGTTAGTGTAACGATGTTGAGGGAAACTTGAAGCACGAGAGATAAAAGAAAACTTCATTTTATCTAAATTTTAAATGGTATCGTTTTTGGGCCGAAGATTGATTATTGCGTTTGCTCATAAAAAGAGACTATCACACTTTCGTTGATAAAGTAGTTAGTGGCAGTTTCTCATTTGCTTAGGTGTAATGATATTCAATTATCTTATATGAAAAGTCACTTTGTTCTAATTATTAACGTTGAAATTGGATATGATTATGTGCTCCGTCATATTAATGTAGGAACTGGCTCCAGAGACACGTGTAATTTTCTCATTAGCTAGTGCTACTTTGCTCGATTATAAATTCCTAACTTATATTCCACACTAACATTTTTATAGGTCGAGCATATGTGTTTTGCAGGCTAAAATGCAAATGAGAACATAGATTTATTCAATACATATCGAAAGCAGTAATTGCGGATCCTCAATGAATTAAAAAAAAAAAAAGAACGATAATTATTCTTTTATATTTTCGCATAACTCTCTTCATCCATCAAAATTCTTAGAGACTTAACTTAGACTAAGAAAGTGAGTAATTTTACTATTTTTACTCCTAATTATTAAGTGAAAATAAAAAAAATAAGGGATCTTGAGGCCAAGGAAAAATGAAAATTTTGATATTATTTTATTATAAAATTTTAGATAGAAACGCTAATACAAGAATAAGACAACTCCAAATTAAAACTTATAAGGAACTGAATGAGTACGTGAGCGTCGTTTGGTGTCTTTTTTTTTAAATAATAATAATAATAATAATAATAATAATAATAATAATAATAATAATAATAATAATAATAAAAAAAAACACTTTTCAAGTGTAGATCTAGAATTATTTTCACAATTATTACTAGGGGTGAGTATTCGGCTATTCGATCGGTTTCAGACGAAAAAATAACTGAAACGAATTAACCTAATTTTTCAAAAAAAGAACTGAATCGAATCGAACCGAATTTTATTCGGTAACCGAACCGAAATATATTTCGGTTATTTCGGTTAAACTGAATTTAAAAAAAAAATCAAATAAATAATAAATAATATTATATATTGATATAATTATAAAAATACATTTTTATATGTTATATATATATAATATTCTGTAAAAAATAATTAATAGTATTGTATAATAAATAAATAATATTATATTTTGTAAATAGTATATATTGATATAATAGGGAGAAAGATAGAAATAAATATGATTAAGGATATTGATATATTAAAATTATAATTCTAAATAAATAAATAATATTATATATATATATATATATATATATATATAATTAGGTTTTCGGTTATTCGGTTAAATTTTTTGAACCGATCGAAACCTAATTACCGAATTTTAATTTGGTTTTAATTGAAATAACCGAACCAAATTTGATTTTTCAGTTTAGTTCAGTTCGGTTATTCAGTTTTCAGATATTTTAATCACCCCTAATTATTACCAGCTACCCTACAAAATTAATGTAAGATGTTACGGCCCAAGTAAATGTCTGTTTAAGATGGGTGCATTTCTATGTCCACACATGAGATGAGATGCAACTTGCGAAATTTTCAAACGCATTACGCACGTGCATATTCTGCAATTAATTTAGCACGTGTAACATATTCTTCATTGTTATAGTTAAGCGTAGATGCCACCACCCAATACCGTTGTACACTAAACAACGAGTTATTATAAATGCACACGAAAGTTATTGATAATCTAAATATATATATTCATATATGTCGCTGTTATGAAAAGAATTTCCACAAGTTTTCACATCCTAAATATGATATTTTACCTTTCACTATTATGTACGCAATGTATATTGGATCTAGCTTGTTTTGTTTAGTCTTTGGACTAATCTTGTTTGTAGAATCAATAATCATCTTATTAATTTGGAATTAAGCAATAACAAATATGAACTAACCTTAACTAATTGTGCTAAGCCCAATAGCTCATAGACCGCGTCTGTTAGGACTCGATCCTGAAATCTATTTCTAAATACGCTTAATTTCTTAACCAATCGAAATTAAATCGTATGGATAAATTTTGAGATTTTGTAAATAGTAGAATTTAAAATATATTACATAAAAGCATCATTTTTACCTCTTAGGAATATTGTTGGGAGAAGAAGCATTTTCAAATTACCAACTTATTGTTAAGCCCAATATATGAAAGCTTTTATATTAGATATTCATAATACAATATAGGAATTTTATAGCTTGTTTTTACATAATTTGATGCTATAGACAATTAGTTGTCTTTACGTTATAACTTTACTCATTATTTGCTTTGAAAAACGAAATTAAGAAAAACACATAAAAATTGATTGTCTAGTCTGTCTACATGATACTCCCTCCTTCCCAATATTCATGGTTCCTTTCTTTTTTACACGTAGATTAAGTAGAGTTGTATTTTGTGTGTAAAGTAGTATGTGGCACGAAATTCGAAACACTTTTTAGTGTAAAATTGTTTCCTTTTTTGGAAACGGACTAACTTAATGGGATAACCCAAAAAGAAAAACGAGTCAACAATAATGGGACGGAGGAAGTACTACATTTGAGGCACTATCAAATCAAGGATTCACTCTATATTTTTGGATACAATTATAGGGAATTATACGAATATTTAAAATGAGAAAACAACCATAATCAAACCTTGAATACGATCGGTACAAACAAAAAGAACCGGCCCAAAATTGGCTTAATAACTCTACAATCTTCCACTAGGAGACTAACTTCCCATGTAATCATCAAACATTAACGTTCTTCCCCATATCTACCCGGCAAAATCAAGCCTTTCATCTTCGAGTTTTCAGGCTAGTTGAAGTCATACAAAGCTTCAACTTCTCTAAGGTTACGTTCTTTGTCAACATTTCACATGCGTTCTTACTTCCTTGAAAATGAAAAGAATAACGAAAAATAAATTAATTAAAATGTTGACTAAGTGTGGAGAAAAATATAGTTGATGACTGATCAAGTTGATGAATATTAAAGGACAAATTCATCTTGACTATGCATCGTCCACACTAAATTGAGCAAGACAACAACTACATGAATCATGGATGCAAAGTCAATCACCATCTTAGAAATTGATCAGCACGTTTTAAGTATTTTATTTTATGTATAGATCACTTTTCTAGATTTTTTTGTTGTTGTTGTTTTTCAAGCTTAGCATAATTAGGCGGTAAGCTTAGTACAAATATATCAACTTTTCTTTTCTGCATATATATATATATATATATATAGACTTTGGTTCAAATAAGAACCAAAATTATCATAAAAACATAGAACCAATCATGATGGTTGATTGCAACAAATAAACGGTTGTGATTGGAATTAGAACTTGCTGATATTTCCGTTAAACAGGAGTTAAGATAGTATTAACTGTTAATGTAAAGGTTAATTAAGTAATTTTAACATATGCTGTAACTGTTTTCCGTTTTTTGTTTGCATAATTTTTGGGATTTGACTTATGTATTTATGGCATTAATCGGATATGCATATTCATTTTATGGCATGCCAAAGCTATACATTTTTTATTGCATTATTTGGTTTAAATATATATTTTATCCATTGTCCGTCGCAATTATTAACTGTTGATAATACTCCAAAAAAAGGGGATTTTTCCTTGGTGGTTAGGAGGAGGATCGATGAATAGTGTGCACAGGGGTGTAATCGACCGAATGAATATCATCGTCTTCGAGCGATTGTTTAGTATCGAGTCGAGTCTCGAGTTTTATTTATCGAGTATTTCAAGCTCACGAGTTTATTCGAGCTTTAATCGAATCCAAACAGACTTTCTAAATTTAGATATGTGTTTAGAATATTAATTATTTTATTTTAAAAATAAATTATGTTATCCATAGTAACACATATATTTATTGATTTCTCATAACAAATAAAAGTAGTTAGAGATTTAATACAACAATTACTAATTATAGAAAGAAAATAATTGTATCTAGTTAATAATTTTATATTTTCAAGCTAAATCAGTTAACGAACTTGTTCACGAGCTAACGAGCCGAATACTATCATGCTCAAGCTTGGTTTGTTTAGCTAACGAGATTCACTAAACAAACTCGAACGAACTTTTATCGAATCGAACTTCGAATAGCTCACGAATAGTTTGGCTCATTTACAACCCTAAGTGTACATAGAGAGCCACTCTAAAAAAATGTGAAACTCATAGATTGCGTTTGTTAAGACTCGATCCTTGAAACCTGCTCCAAATATATTAGCTCTTAACCAATTGCGCTAAATCTGTATGGACAAATTTTCAGATTTTGTAAATAGTAGGATTTAAAATATATTACATAAAAGCATCATTTGTACCACTTAGGAATATTGTTGGAAGAAGAAGCATACCAACTTATTGTTAAGCCCAATATATGTTTCGAAAGTTTTTATATTAGATATTCATAATACAATATAGGAATTATATAGATTGTTTTTACATAATTTGATGCTATAGACAATTAGTTGTCTTTACGTTATAACTTTACTCATTATTCACTTTTATTTATTTATTTATTTTCTTCTTAAATTGAGTTATGAAATTAAGCACGAAAAGAAAGCAAGAAAAACACATAAAAATTGGTTGTCTAGTTTGTCTACATGAGATTACATTTGGAGGCACTGTCAAGTCAATGAGTCACTCTATATTTTTGGATATAATTATAGGGAATTATACGAATATTTAAAATGAGAAAACAACCATAATCAAACCTTAAATACGATCGATCCAAACAAAAAAGAACATGCCCCAAATTGGCTTAATAACCCTACAATCTTCCACTAGGAGACTAAGAGGGTGTTTGATCGAAACATAAAATTTTTTGAAACGAAAATATTATGTCACAAACATCCTCTAACTTCCCATATAATCATCAAACCTTAACTTTCTTCCCTATATCTACGCGACAACATCAAGCCTTTCATCTTCAAGTTTTCAGGCTAGTTGAAGTCATACAAACCTTCAAGTTCTCTAAGGTTACATCCTCTGTCAACATGTCACATGTGTTCTTACTTCCTTGAAAATGAAAATAGTAACGCAAAATAAATTAAAATGTTGACTAAGTGTGGAGAAAAATATATTTGATGATTGATCAAGTTGTTGAATATTAAAGGACAAATTCATTTGACTAAGCATCGTCCACACTAAATTGAGCAAGGCAACAACTACATGAATCATGGATGCAAAGTCAATCACCATCTTAGAAATTGATCAGCACGTTTTAAGTATTTTATGTATTGATCAACTTTTCTAGATTTTTTTCAAGACTTTTCTTTTCGCATTTATATATATATATATATATATATATATATATATATATATGAGATGGATCGGTAGGAAAGGATAATTTGGTAGGAAATAGGAATGAATCTTGGCTTTGTTTTCTATATCAATAGTTGAGATTTAATTTTCGGTGCTCTGGTTTGTGTCTACATGGATTATTGTGCAACACTAGAACTCTTCTTGTCTTCAGATGAAAGATTTCTAAACTAATATATTTAGCATATGTCTCTGAATGGAATGAAATATGTCTAAACTAATATGCGATATAGTAATTGATTGTCTTCACAAATATGAAAGATGTCTCTATTCCTATTTTCGATACTTAAGGACTTTCTCACCATAATAAACTCAATATATATATATATATATATATATATATATATATATATATATATATGAAATACAATCTTGAATTCGCAAACTCATCTTCCACAAATATTTCTACTAATTGGAAATGTGTCGATTAACACATAAAACAAGGAAAACAACTTCTTTATTGTAATATTTCATTTTAAAGCGCAAAAACATTAGAATCGTCTTCTCCTTTAATTTATATTTTTAAAGTGACAGTTGAACATAACCTCTGTACATATATCCGTATGCGATTTTGATACTTTTCTTTAATGTAAATGATATTTTCTTCAATGTAATGATATTTCCTCATTCACCAAAACGGCATCGCTTTTTGGTGGCACGTTTTAAGAAAACGTAATGAATATAAAGTAGATGTGATAAAAGGTGTGTCATTAGGATAATAAATGAATATATTAATGGATTGTGAATGTAAAAGGTTGGCCATGAGTATATTTTTGTAAATAAGTGGATAAGTTGAGGTAAAATGTAAAGTTTGTATTTCTAAAAAGGAAAGTGACATTTTGGTGATGATGAAAAGAATTAAATGCAGTTTTGTGGACGAGAGTACATTTTAATTACATGGAGAAAAATAAATGATATTTTCTTTAATGGAAATGATATTTTCTTAACGATAAATATTCCATCCGTCCACCAAAACGCAATCGATTTTGTGACACGTTTTAAGAAAATTATAATGAGTGTAAAGTAAATGTGAAAAAAGGTGTGTCTGGGATAATAAATAATATATTAATGGATTGTAAGTGTAAAAGTGGTCCATAGTGTTTTTTTAAATAAGTTGAGGTAAAATGAAAGTTGGTTTTAAAAAGGAAAGTGCATTTTTGGTGACGATCGAAAAGAAATTAAATCAGTTTATATGGACGAAGGAAGTATTTTTTTCTGTCTGCCTGCGGCAAACGAACGATATGAATTTTGTGATATTATTTTGTACTCACAGTGTGTACATTAGTAATTTGTGAGTTAAGATAAACAGCTTTTAAAATGGATTATTTCATTTCATTCGCCACGTGAGCGCGGAACGTGTTTCATTTTTATTTTTTTCGGGGGATCTAAAACAGGTTTAGCTAATTCTAGTAAGGATTTAAAAACAATGACGTTTGATATCCCTTATTTTTATTAATTAGTGTTGTTATCAAAAATTAAAGCACAAACCAATTACATACTCTAATTCTGAAATAATCAATCCTAATAATCAATTATTATCTAAAAATTTAAAATTAAATACTAAAATATAATCATATGCCCCAATTGAACATTATCAATCCTAATTAACAATTAAAAAATAAACTACGAAAAAAAATTAAAATTGAAGAATAAATGGAAAAAAAAGAACTAAAAAAAATTAAACGTGAAATACGTATAAGACAAGAAAAGTGGAGTGTTACTCCACTCGAATACTGTAATTACAAGTTATTTTTTTTAAACAAGATTATTTGATTTAGATATTATTGTTAACCCTCACAATTAAGGCATGGTCTCTCCACGTTTCTCTTTGACAGTTAGTTGGAGCTCTTAATCATTGGTTTAATTTAATTTGAAATACAATCTTGTGTTTGACAATCATAATCGTAATTAAAATCAGGAGGCATTTGCACCGTTCATTATTCAATATCTTTTCACGTGGGTCCCAGTAGGCCAACTAACGCAGTAACACGCACCTCCATCAACGGCCGAGATCTATCCACATTAAAAATATAAAAGTGACAAAATTTAACTACAATAACCCCACGTGACAATATAATTGTGAGACTATAAAACGCCCCCACACACATGATGGAAAAGCTAGAAACAAAACACCACACCAATCACACAACACTCTCCACTCCAAATTTCTACACACACAACACACACTAAACATGGAAAGCTTTGTCGATGATTACTCAAAGTATTGGGAAGCCAACATGTTCCTCCAAACCGAAGAACTCGGAAGGTATGCATTTTTTTTATCGTGTTCGTGTTAGACCTTATCGCCTGCATTTTTTTTTACTCGGATGCTAGAACATCTTTCAATGATATCCGAAATAAACCTGAATATTCTTTCGGTTTTGGCACACGTAGTTTTCTCGACGAGGCTATATCGGTCTACTACGATTCGAGCTCGCCGGACGGCGCGCAGTCATCGCCGGCATCGAAGAACATAGTCTCGGAGAGGAATCGGAGGAAGAAGCTGAATGAGAGGCTTTATGCTCTAAGAGCTGTGGTCCCAAACATTACAAAGGTAATGTGACATTTCACTACTAAAATATTGTCTATAGTTTATCTTGCATTATTAATATTTCCACAAGGCCCACGCCGCATTCAATAAGGGATTCGATCGAGATTTATTATTTTTATTTTTGTATGTCTACATTGAATAAATTAATGAGAGGATGATTGAACATTTTACAGATGGACAAAGCATCAATTATTAGAGATGCGATTGAATACATCAAATCACTCCAAGATGAGGAGAGGAGAATTGTTGCTGAAATTTCAGATTTGGAATCAAATAGTGATTTTTTCGAGATGGATGAAGATGCTACAAAATTTCGTTCTAAGCCAAAAAGGAAAAAAGTGGAGAAGGCATCATCGCCTATTGAGGTACTTGAGGTAATATAAATTATCTCTAAGTAGTGTGTTTTTTCAGTGATAGAGTGGTTAATGTTCGACGCCAGCGCCCTTGATTCGAGTCACTCGCGACGCAGCCTTTAAAATTTCAGATAAATTACCAAAAAAAATATATCTCTAAGTTTCAGGTTCTATTTTATTTTTTGGCTTCATATATTGCAAGTTAAGTATTTATTAAAAATACTTGCTAAAAGGGGGTCAAATTTTGCTGGGGATTGGTAATGTCCCATGTGTCACTACTCAACTATGCGATTATTAAAAAAAAACAAATATATACCATAAAAAAAACCAATAAATATATAGATTTTCTGTTTATTTTTTCCTTCGTTAATTTGTCTTGTGCAGAAATGATAGTAGACCGTAGGGTTAGGTAGGCAAAGTTGGTCGGACATTTAAAAGTTCTGGCAAATTTACTATTACCTTTTTTGGCAAAAAAAAATTATGCAGAAGTTTTCTTTTAGATAGAGGACTTAATTAAGATTCTTTAAATTCCACTTGACTAATTTTGCCAAACACTTCTGCCAAAAAACAATATGCCAAAACACTTTTCTCATTTAACTTATGAGTGGATTGTTTTTGCGATTCTCTCTCTCTTTTTTTTTTTTTTTTTGATATCACGAGAACCCGCACCGCCAACCTTGCAAGCATGAAGAAACCCCACGCTCATACGCACAACATGAAACCATACAAGATAGATAAACCACACTAGGAAAACCAAGTATGACAGACTCAAATCCATAGAGGCGAATGGCCAAATACTCTCTCTCTCGGTAATAAGGCCTAAAAGCTATAATAATCGCAGGGGATTGATCCAAGTTGTGAATGGCCAAATCCTTTTCATATTTAATCAATGTAAAAACTTCAATCAAACAAGCATTAGCATTAGGTGTCATCCCATTTTCATTATTAATGAAATAATTAGTCCACTACAATTAATTAAACTTATATTAAGAGTAGTTGTCGATGATATAATACTTATTAATATATTATTACAATGAATTGATTTGATTAAAGTGATGGAATTAATTTGCAGTTTAGGGTATCGAATATGGGTGAGAATGTAGTGGTGGTGAGCTTGACCTGCAGTAAAAGAAGAGACACAATGATACGGCTATGTGAGGCCTTTGAGTCTTTGAAGCTCAAAATCATTACTTGCAGCATCAATGCTTTCTCTGAAAGACTATTCGAGACTATCTTTCTAGAGGTACGTCTCTTTCTTTTAAATAATCGTACCGAAAAGAAACGGGTCGTCTTGAAAGGGACGGAGGAAGTAGTTGGAAAGCTAAAATTATTTTTCTTTCTTTTCTTTTTCTGTTTTGAAACTAAATTTAGTAATACGACGATTTCGATTTTAGTATTATATAGAACAATGGCGTTCGATGACTGCTTTTAATTATAGTTAGGTCAAAATTGTGAAAATCTTAATTAGATCCTCGCCGGCCTAAATTTAAAATTAAATACTAAAAATAATCACATGCCCCAATTGAACATTATCAATCCTAATTAACAATTAAAAAATAAACTACGACAAAAAATTAAGATTGAAGAATAAATGGAAAAAAAAGAACTAAAAAAATTTAAACGTGAAATACGTATAAGACAAGAAAAGTGGAGTGTTACTCCACTCGAATACTGTAATTACAAGTTATTTTTTTTAAACAAGATTATTTGATTTAGATATTAGTGTTAACCCTCACAATTAAGGCATGGTCTTTCCACGTTTCTCTTTGACAGTTAGTTGGAGCTCTTAATCATTGGTTTAATTTAATTTGAAATACAATCTTGTGTTTGACAATCATAATCGTATTCGCCCCCATCTTAATTAAAATCAAGAGGCATTTTGCACCGTTCATTATTCAATATCTTTTCACGTGGGTCCCAGTAGGCCAACTAACGCAGTAACACGCACCTCCATCAACGGCCGAGATCTATCCACATAAAAATATAAAAAGTGACAAAATTTAAACTACAATAACCCCACGTGACAATATAATTGTGAGACTATAAAAAGCCCCCACACACATGATGGAAAAGCTAGAAACAAAACACTCCACCAATCACACCACACTCTCCACTCCAAATTTCTACACACACAACACACACTAAACATGGAAAGCTTTGTTGATGATTACTCAAAGTATTGGGAAGCCAACATGTTCCTCCAAACCGAAGAACTCGAAGGTATGCATTTTTTTTATCGTGGTTTAACTTATTTCAGTATTCATATGTCGTAGTAAATGATTTTACTCGGACGCTAGAACGCTCTTTCAATGATATCCAAATAAACCTGAATATTCTTTCGGTTTTGCACACATAGTTTTCTCGACGAGGCTATATCGGTCTACTACGATTCGAGTCACGGACGGCGCGCAGCCGTCGCCGGCGTCGAAGAACATAGTCTCGAGAGGAATCGAAGGAAGAAGCTGAATGAGAGGCTTTATGCTCTAAGAGCTGTGGTTCCAAATATTACAAAGGTAATGTGACATTTCACTACTAAAATATTGTATATAGTTTGTCTTGCATCATTAATATTTCCACAAGGCCCACGCCGCATTCATATAGGGATTAGATCGAGATTTTTTATTTTTTATTTTTTATTTTTAAATATCTACATTGAATAAATTAATGAGATGATGATTGAACATTTTACAGATGGACAAAGCATCAATTATTAGAGATGCGATTGAATACATCAAATCACTCCAAGATGAGGAGAGGAGAATTGTTGCTGAAATTTCAGATTTGGAATCAAATAGTGATTTTTCGAGATGGATGAAGATGCTACAAAATTTCGTTCTAAGCCAAAAGGAAAAAGTGGAGAAGGCATCATCGCCTATTGAGGTACTTGAGGTAATATAAATTATCTCTAAATTTGTGTGTGTTTACTACCAGAGAGTGGTTAACGTCTCGGCGCAAAGGCCTTATTCGGAGTCCATAAGTGACGCAACCTTTAAAATTTCGATTAAATTGACCAAAAAAAAAAAAATCTCTAAATTTGAGTATAATCTTGATATGAGATTTCAGGTACTATTTTAATTTTTGGCTTCATATATTGCAAGTTAAGTATTTATTAAAAATACTTGCTAAATGGGGTCAAATTTTGTTGGGGATTGGTAATGTCCCATGTGTCACTACTCAACTATGGGATTATTAAAAAAAACAATACCACAAAAAAAACCAATAAATATATAGACTTTTCTGTTTATTTTTTCCTTCGTTAATTTGTCTTGTGCAGAAATGATAGTAGACCGTAGGGTTAGGTAGGCAAAGTTGGTCGGACATTTAAAAGTTCTGGCAAATTTACTATTACCTTTTTTGGCAAAAAAAATATGCAAAGTTTTCTTTTAGGTTAGAGGACTTAATTAAGATTCTTTAAATTCCACCGGACTAATTTTGCCAAACAGTTCTGCCAAAAAACAATATGCCAAAACACTTTTCTCATTTAACTTATGAGTGGATTTGTTTTTGCGATTCTCCCTCTCTCTCTTTTTCTTTCATTAATTAATACGTAAATTTTAGTGATCGCATCACGGTGAACTCGAACCCCAGACCTTCTGAATTCTACATTAAACATTCTACCACTGCCAACACACACACACCAATCTCTCTCTCTCTCTCTCTCTCTGGTAATAAGGCCTAAAAGCTATAATAATCGCAGGGATTGATCCAAGTTGCGAATGGCCAAATCCTTTTCATATTTAATCAATGTAAAACTTCAATCAAACAAGCATTAGCATTAGGTGTCATCCCATTTTCATTATTAATGAAATAATTAGTCCACTACAATTAATTAAACTTATATTAACAGTAGTTGTCAATGATATAATACTTATTAATATATTATTACAATGAATTGATTTGATTAAAGTGATGGAACTAATTTGCAGTTTAGGGTATCGAATATGGGTGAGAATGTAGTGGTGGTGAGCTTGACCTGCAGTAAAAGAAGAGACACAATGATACGGTTATGTGAGGCCTTTGAGTCTTTGAAGCTCAAAATCATTACTTGCAGCATCAATGCTTTCTCTGAAAGACTATTCGAGACTATCTTTCTAGAGGTATATATCTCTTTTAAATAACCGTACCGAAAAGAAATGGATCGTCTGTTTTCTTTTTTTTCTTTTTATGTTTTGAAACTAAATTTAGTAATACGACGATCTCGATTTTAGTATTATATAGAACAATGGCGTTCGATGACTGCTTTTAATCATAATTAGGTCAAAATTGTGAAAATCTTAATTAGATCCTGGCCGGCCAAAATATAAAATTTTAGATAACGGGAGCACAAAATACAAGCTAATTGTCAATGGTTGTATTTAGCATCAGCTTTGTTTTATCTAATCGAAAAGATGTATTTTAATCAGAAAATCATTAATCTATGTAGGACCATTAGCAATTTTGATAGTTTACGTGGTCCACTACTTGATTACAGGGCCCCATGTTTAAATATTTTAATTATGTATATTTCCCTGTTTAAGCTAACACCTACAACATTATTGCACGTTAATGGATATTTCAATTTTCAGAAAATTTAATATTTTCCTCTCTACGATTTGAAAGATTTGGAAGTTGCTTTATGTACACTTATTTCTCTTTTAGTTGTTACATCACCATATTTTTTAATAAATTTATAAAGTCCTGATTATTATTATTATTTTTCCGTTTTGCAGGGTAATGATGATGAAAAAGACGTTTTAAGAGTAAAGATAGAAGCCGCCATAGCTGCAGCTAGCTCTAAATGATCCTTACAGCCCAATCACCTTCTAACACGTACCATGTATCTTTGTAAAAATAGATTATTTTTATGGGTATTTAGCACTTTAAAGTAATTTCATTTTGCCTCTCCGAGAATTAGTATAGATTCTTTTTTCATTTTTTTATCATTAAAATATCACAAAAGTTGTGAGAGATAGTTTCACACTCGTCGTCTAATTTCTTTTCTTCTTTCTTTAGTTGGGGAAAAATTGGTTTAGTTACCAAATTTTGGAAGTGATTTTTTTATTTTATTTTTTTTGTCAAATGAAATATGTATATTATTCTTGCGTGAACCTATCGTTAGGCTTTGGATACAAATTTGTCAAAATTTGGTGAGAATAAATATATACTCCCTCCATTCCTGCTCAAGACGCATTTCTTTTCTAAGACGATTATTTAGAGAAGAGATCAAATACTTAAAAGTGGTAGAGACCCATAACTTTGAAGAGATAATTATTTCTAAAACGAAACAAGGTCATCTAGATTTTACATCCCAAAACTAATATTGTTATCATGATTTAAGAGGAGCATCATTTACCTCACAGAAAATGTTAAGCTAAGGGGCTAGCCTTTGATAAGAAAGCTTTGACTAATAACCCAATTGATGTAAAGATTGTCATTCTCATAGAGCGAAGTCCAAACTCATGAGGTTCAGGTGGCTTGAAGTTTTGAAATAAAAAATGAATAATGTGGCATTACAAGTGGAGAAATTAACTTTCTATCACATTTCCAAAACCAAAAAGATTTATAAAAAAAAAAACTCAAAAAGGATCAATATTGAATAATATTATGGTTTATTTCACTTTCTGGACAGACCCGTTGAATCGAAATGTAAAAGATGGTATAATCTTTCAAATATGTAAAATAAAATAAAAGTTTTTCAAAAAAAAATGCATTTATGGTACGACACAAAATTTTCAATCTTGAAAAGATGAGCTAGATGATTTTGTCATAAGACCATTTTGTTTAAATGTTAAAGTATGGCACTAAATAAAATTTTATAAATTCCAATTCATTTTTTCGCGTACGAAAATTTTGTCTCGTATCCTATATATGTATAACATTTTTGAAAATCAAGCTTATTTTTTACACATTTTAAGATTGTGTTATTTTTGTAATTCGACTCAAAGGTTGTGCCGTATTAATTTATAATTAACCCATAATAAAATTGAGAGAAACTATTAGCTGGCAGTTATGGAGATACGATTGTTGGGAATTTAGGTTCGAGTCATGTTTTGATTACATCCTAATATTAATTGACAAAAAATATGTTATATTTACCTGATAATAATTATTGATATATTGTTTGTTAGTCAATTCATCTGTTACGGAGCTGAACTCGCTTAGACAAGTTACATCTAAGAGAAAACCAAGCTAAAGACGTCTAGTCAGGAACCAACTCAGATGGACTCATTTGATTCCTCAAAGTATAAGCCTCAAGTTCTAAAGCAATAAAAAAGAATTGACGAAATCAAGAGCAACAAACAATGTGTTTAAAGTCAATCCCAAAACATCGGGATGAAAGAGCTCAATGTTGAAAAATTTATCGTCAGAAAGACCAAGTTCAGTGAAAGAATTCAGGAAACCTGAATAGTCAAGGGAACTGATGATCAGTGTGGAATCAGATAGTCTAAGATAGACAGACCATCAGAAGATCATAGAACCTAAAGGACTCAAATAATCTTCATCATGTGCCGAGTTCCTCAAACTTCTTCTTACTTCATCTTCAGGTAATTTATTCCGTAACAAGGTTGCGACTGATTTCAGACCTTCTCATACATGAACTCAGTTGGAGGTCGAAGACGAATGCTGATAATGAAGAGTTAGACGTGTTGATAGTTTAATGAACATATTTATCTTACTTAGTAGGCGACAAAGAAGAAAACGACAAGTCAATGACCGTATTGTCCTAATTGAGTTTGAAATTCAAACTGCTTTCTTTCAATGGCTAGTTTAATTTTATTTCTCTATGAATGCCATACTTTCTCAACTGGATATATATGCTCAACTAATGAGTATAAGGAAATTATGAAGACACAATTCCTAAGATTTGGACGAAATTCGTTGTTTAGAATCTATATATTTATGGTTTCATCATTTCAGTTACGGTGAAATTACTTAGGTACAGTCTCTTATATTTCTAAGCAAATCTTCAATATAAAATCTGTAATAGAGCTTAGAGTGAGTGTAGCCTATATTTAGATTTGTTCTTCAATATAAAAACTCACTCAAAGTGATTGAAAATGTAGTTCGAACCAAGCCTGAGAACATAGAAGTTAGGATGAAGTCGTGAGTAAAGCAGTGAGTATTCCTAAGGTAAACCGGATGAAAGCAAATGTCAAAGGTCATAGCCTAAGAACTCATAGACTGATGATTTCTAAGGTGAATCGAGATTGGATCTCCAAGGTTAATTGAGATGAACAGTCACTTCCATAGAAGTATAAAACAAGGAATTATGGTTAATTGGAATTCACTTGCTTGACAATTTCGTGTATGTATGAGGGATTTTTTCTAAACCATGTTAAATTCTTGTGTCATTTACTTTATATATTGTTGAATGTTTTATGTTGCACATCTTAATCTCAACATGTCAGGATAAACTCAGATTTAATCTGAGACACCAACAACTCACTGACATCTGCATGCATATGAACTTGGATTTTAAGTTGTTTCAATGTTTCTACGTTATTCGAACGAGAAAGTCTTTCGATTCCACCACATTCTGCACACACTATGTACGAAGTTGGATTTCGATGACTAACAGTTCTTGTCATCATAGAGCTCAACGCTCGACTCATTCACTGTTTCGTTTTCAACGTGACAGTGCTCTTCAGAATTTCTCCTGATACCACCAACTGGTAGCATAGCAAGTATCAACTAAGTGTGAGTCATGGAACTAATTAAGGCTGATATCATTTTGATAGAGAATCAGCTTCGACCCAACAGTTAGTTCAGACATCGCATCTAATACCTTTACATTATAGTATAAATAGTCAGCAACTTGTAATTTTATATCACTTCACCACAACTTTATAATAAAGATTATATGATCTTTCAAGTAAAAAGTCATCTTTTAAGAGATGGATGTGAATAAATAAATAAATAAATAAATACCAAATCATTTTACAAGAAATACTTAATAATAATTTTTCAATCATCATCGATAGTTCCTCCAATGCATTGTAAAGAAAAAGTTCCATTTCCCACACCATACGATAAGTTTATGATTAAGTTTATGATGTTATATAAATAAATAAAAGGTGCGTCACATTTTGGAATGAATAATTTTTATGCTCCTATTTTTAAATAGTATTTTGTATCGCCACCACATGTAGGAAGTTTAAAGAACGTTCTGTTTCTGTTAACCAACCAATTTTTCCGATGGAATGAAATCGAACTGAATTTTAATTTTCGGTTAACCAAAATCGATCGTTCCGGCGGTTCAATTTTATTAATTAATCAAAATGAATTAATAATAAAACAAATAAAATAATAATTAAATAAATAAAATAATAATTAAAAACTGAAACTTATTAAAATAGATAAAAATATTTAACAAATAATTAATAAAGTAATAATTAAAATTAATTTTAGAATTTTTAATTAATTAATTAGTAATTAAAATAATAATTAAAATAAAAACGGTTTTTGGTTCCGAACTCGGTTATCATTTTAACCAATAACCAATCAAATTTTTTCAACTCTCGAACCAAACCGAATCGATAAATGAATTTGTTGGTTTTGATTAACCGATTTTTTCGTCTTGCTTTTCCTCATTCTAACCGAAACCGTTGAGACACCCCTAACCACATGATAATGATGCATAGTGTATTTTAATTAGTGATTTTCTTTCTTTCTTTGTGCAGTGGACCAGTGGTTGCTTATGTTTTGGCTTGATCCTGAAGAAATTATGAAATAATTAGCATGATGGTTTGAGCTAATTTATCTACAGTGATGTATATAACGGCATATGAGAAAGATGGTAGCATTTTTCTTTAATTTCTTGAGGTTGCTTAATTCCCTCATTAATTTCTAATTAAATAACAGAAGTCAATTAGTGACTGTTTCCAGGAGTATAATATAGCCACCATAGCTACAGCGCAAATTGCTTCTGATCAAACACAAAATCTTCATTGCTACAAGAAACTTAGGCCATATTAATTAAGAAAATAATATATTAGTCACCTAAGTCTAATAAAATAGGCACGTGTAGGAAAATATATACACACGCGCGATAGCTCTTTGATAGATTGATATTAATCCAATGAAAATGATTTCTCTTAAAATTGTTTCTAGGGGTGTGCAAGAATCGAACCGAACCATCGGTTTTGGTCGGTTTGGTTCGGTTTTTGAGAAAATCGATTTTCGGTTCGGTCAAATTTTCAATTAAAATCTTTTCGGTTTGATTTTCGTTTTATATTTTAGGTTCGTCGGTAATCGAACCGAACCAAAATATTATTTTTATATATTTATATATTTTATATAATAATTAATTAATATTTTAATTAATTAAATAATTAGATTAAAATATATTTATTTATAATATATATATATATATATATATGAATATATTTGTCGATCTTTTCGTCGAGCTTGAAACCAATCGGTTGTTGTTGGAGTCGATTTTCGGTTTGAAACTATAAATTGGTTCGTTCGTTTGAATGTCCAAATCCGATCGACCGATGCACACCCTAATTGTTTCATTTTCAAATAAAGAAAAAAGACTGCTTCTCTTTGTTTGATGCAATTATTGAAAAATATGTTTTACCCTTCAAGGCTGAGCAACAATTAGTAGTTTTATTGATTTTATACAAATTAAAAAAATGATTATACATAATACACTTGTTGGGTGAATGTATGTGAAGTATACTCAAAATTCGGATTTAGTTAACGAAAAAAAAGGAATCAATATGTATAAATAATCATTTATAACATTTACAATGGTCATTTAAAGAGTTATCATCAAATAAAAAAAAAAAAAGGATGAAATCTTGTGTGAGACAGTCGATGACCAAAATACGTGAAACATATCAAGTTTCCATCTATACACAATCAAATGTCTAAAAATTTATAAATAATCATTGAATACAAATTTAAACCCGAATTTAAATTTTTTGATCCGAAAAATACTCACATGTATATATGTGATAGAAACTAATATAATTTTGTATACATGTTCCAAATTTATTAGTTATCAAGTATTCCCTCCGTCCCATATTCCTATTATTGTTAGTTCATTCTAAAATATGAATCATTTTCACATACAATAGTGTTTTGAATTATGTGATCCACAATATTTACTCACAAAATTCACAATCCTCCTTAATTTATGTGTTCAAAGATTTTGAGCCAATACTATTGGGAGGAGGAAATATCTTTCATCATCTTGGCCAATGATCGGTATAGTGCGGATGATTTTGTAAACAGCGGATCATCCAAAAATTGCCGCAGTCGGGAAGTTTGATTCGAGAAAACCTAGTGTTTTGATTGTAATCAGTTAGAAAAATAGCGGATTTTGGGCAAATTCCATCGTTTAGAGGTCAAATTAATAGTTTAGTGTTTTGGTTATTTTGCAATTTGGATTTTTGTTTGGACCTTTTTGGCATTTCTTGTATTTTCGATTAGAGTTAGTATTTAATCTCCGTCATTTCTTTCGTTGGCAGCTTTTGACATTTTAATAACGCCGACTCATTCACTGTTTCGTTTTCAACCTGACAGTGCTCTTCAGAATTTCTCCTGATACCACCAACTGGTAGCATAGCAAGTATCAACTAAGTGTGAGTCATGGAACTAATTAAGGCTGATATCATTTTGATAGAGAATCAGCTTCGACCCAACAGTTAGTTCAGACATCGCATCTAATACCTTTACATTATAGTATAAATAGTCAGCAACTTGTAATTTTATATAACTTCACCACAACTTTATAATAAAGATTATATGATCTTTCAAGTAAAAAGTCATCTTTTAAGAGATGGATGTGAATAAATAAATAAATAAATAAATACCAAATCATTTTTACAAGAAATACTTAATAATAATTTTTCAATCATCATCGATAGTTCCTCCAATGCATTGTAAGGAAAAAGTTCCATTTCCCACTCCATACGATAAGTTTATGATTGTGTATGTTTATGATGTTATATAAATAAATAAAAGGTGCGTCACATTTTGGAATGAATAATTTTTTTATGCTCCTATTTTTAAATAGTAATTTTCGTGTATACTGCCACCACATGATAATGATGCATAGTGTATTTTAATCTCCGTTTGCTTCTTTTCGTTGGAGCTTTTGACATTTTTTATGAAATCGAGATTTATCTCTTATCGTCAATTCTCGGTATTTATTTGAATCAACGAGTTTTGATCTTGTTCTTCCCGTTCCACGCACGCACGCTGCATCATAACGGCATATGCGAAAGATGGTAGCTAGCATTGTTCTTTTAATTTCTTGAGGTTGCTTAATTCCCTCATTAATTTCTAATTAAATAACAGAAGTCAATTAGTGACTGTTTCCAGGAGTATAATATAGCCACCATAGCAACAGTAAATTGCTTCTGATCAAACACAAAATCTTCATTGCTACAAGAAACTTAGGCCATATTAATTAAGAAAATAATATATTAGCCACCTAACTCTAATAAAATAGGCACGTGTATAGGAAAATATACACACACGCGCGATATCAAAAAAAAAGATTGATATTAATCCAATGAAAATGATTTCTCTTAAAATTGTTTCATTTTCGAATAAAGAAAAAAGACTGCTTCTCTTAATTTGTTTGATGCAATTATTGAAAAATATGTTTTACCCTTCAAGGCTGAGCAACAATTAGTAGCTTTATTGATTTTATACAAATTAAAAAATTGATTATACATAATACACTTGTTGGGTGAATGTATGTAAAGTATACTCAAAATTCGGATTTAGTTAACGAAAAACAAGGAATCAATATGTATAAATAATCATTTATAACATTTACAATGGTCATTTAAAGAGTTATCATCAAATATATATATAAAAAAAAGGATGAATTTTTTTTTGTCCCCTAGGACGGTTAATGGTTAAGGTGGGTTCGCGTGGTAGAGGCCATCGCGAGTTCGAACCCCACCAAACGCCTCTATGGGCTGGCTCTGTCACACACAGTTTTCCAAGTGTGGTTTCACGTGTCCTGTGGTTTGCGGTATTACTGAGGCGTGGGGTTTCTGGGTCTTGGCATGAATGCGGTGTGGGTTCCCATGATATCCAAAGAAAAAAGAAAAAAAAAGGATGAAATCTTGTGTGAGACCGTCGATGACCAAAATACGTGAAACATATCAAGTTTCCATCTATACACAATCAAACATCTAAAAACTTATAAATAATCATTGGATACAAATTTAAATCCGAATTTAAAAAAATTGATCCGAAAAATACTCACATGTATATATGTGATAGAAACTAATATAATTTTTATACATGTTCCTAATTTATTAGTTATCAAGTATTCCCTCCGTTCCATATTCCTATTATTGTTAGATCATTCTAAAATATAAATCATTTTCACATACAATAGTTTTTGAATTCTGTGATCCACAATATTTCTCACAAAAATTCACAATCCTCCTTAATTTATGTGTTCAAAGATTTTGAGCCAATACTATTGGGAGGAAGGAAATATCTTTCATCATCTTGGCCAATGATGCGGCGCAAATTGCGGATGATTTTATGAAACGCGCGGATCATCCAAAAATTGCCGCATTCAGGAAGTTTGATTCGAGAAAACCTAGTGTTTTCTGTAATCAGTTCAAAAATAGCGGATTTTGGGCAAATTCCATCGTTTAGAGGGTCAAATTCGTAGTTTAGTGTTTTTCGGGGTTATTTTGCAATTTCGGATTTTTGTTTGGACCTTTTTGGCATTTCTTGTATTTTCGGAGATTAGAGTTAGTATTTAATCTCCGTCTGTTTCTTTTCGTTGGCAGCTTTTGACATTTTTAATAAATCGAAATTCATCTCTTTAGTCATTTCTCGGTATTCCTTTGAATCAACGAGTTTTGATCTTGTTTTTTCTGTTCCACGCACGCACGCTGCATCAGCCAACACATCACTTTTTACTATCAATGATAACCCATCCATCCACTTGCAGTCTTCCAACATCATGAATTTTCCTATCTATCTCCATCACTTTTACTAGTAATTAGTATAACTACCGAAACACGGGAAATTTATAGAACATATAGGTGTATTATATCCTCTCTTATATGATAATATTTTATTAATATAATTATATTAATAAAATATTATCATGTAAGAGAGGACGTAGTATAGTACACCTACATGTTCTATGGAAATTCCCCCAAACCACATCACACAATTTATCTACTCAAAAAAAATTGTAGAGAAGGGACAATAGAAAAAAAAAATGCAGCAAAGTATAGTTTTGGTGCTATTATGATAGATTTTGACTGGTTGTTAATTTTAAACAGAAAAGGTTGTTGAACGAATGATACTTGAAAATTGTTGGGTTAATAAAATTATAATTGAACGAATACTGCTTGTTGCAATTGAACGAATAAAGTTGTTGAACGAATAAAATTATAATTGAACGAATAAAGTTGTTGAACAAATAATGCTAGTTGCAATTGAGATGAAATGAAATGCAAAGCAAAATATTGGGTCTGTATATTATAATTGAAGATTCATGAAAATGTGACACCATTTAGTCGTGGAGAATCTAGAACATTAAATTACAAGGGCATATCCTATTGCTAATAATAATTAATTACTCAAACAAAATTCTCGAGGCCGCTTCCCTCATTTTTCTTATTAATTAGAATAGCCACCAAAGCAACAGTTAGTTTCTTGTGATCAAACACAAAATCCCCATTGCTACAAGAAACTTTAGATCAATTAATTAAACAAATACTCCTCCGTCCACCAGTCCAAAATCGATCATCGATTTTGGTGGCACGAGTTTTAACTGTAATTGAGTGTAAAGTAAATGTGTATAAAAATGTGTGTCATTGAAATAATAAATGAATATATTAATGGATAGTGGGTGTAAAAAGATGAGTCATGGGTGTTTTTTTTTAAATAACTAGATAAGTTGATGGTAAAAATATAAAGTTGATGTTTCTAAAAAAGGAAAGTGAACATTTTTAGTGGACGAACCAAAATGAAATTAAATGCACGAATTTGATGGACGATAGGAGTATAATATTAGCCTCCTAATTTTCATATTGGCGAATATGCTTCTTTAGGTGCGAAAGGAAAACACACACACACACTCTTTTATAGTAGTTGATGTAGACTTGAATGATAAAGATTTGTTTAAACAAAAGACTTTTCTTCATGGTTTGATCTATTATATTCAAGACCGACCAAAAATTGAAGTAGTGGTTTTTTTCTATAAAAATAAATTGATTAAATGTAATCCACGATCTGTGAGTGTATGTAAGTATCAATTTTAGAATCAACCTTAGCAATGGAAAATTAATGACTTAGATTCTCTTTAGGGCATTCAAAACGATGAAAACACTCTATGTAAAGAGAAAGGTTTAGGGTTCATATTTCACTTTCGCTAATAATAATAATAATAATAAAGACTAATTATAATTTATGGCCTCAACTTTTGAAACTTATTAAAATATCATGAACTTTGAAAAATATATCAACTTATGGCCCAAAAAAAAAAAATTCGACATCTGAACTCTGACTATGACGTCAACTAATTTCACATGAATTTTTTATTTGATACCTAGACATAAAACAACGTAGTTTTAATCCCCTTATGTTATTTATTAAAAATTTGAAAATCCCAACCCCTCGACGTCAACCACCCCATTCTCTTTCTCTCTCTATCTCTCATCTTCTTAGAGAAACCGGTAGCCCAGGGACGCCCGATGGTTAAGGTGGGTTCACGTGGTAGAGAGTCACAGTGTTCGAACCCCACCAAACGCCTCATGGGTTTGAGCTCACACACTTGGTTTTCAAGTGTGGTTTACCCGTCTGTGTGGTTTGCGGCTATTGCAGAGAGCGTAGGGTTTACAAGTCTTGGACCTGGGTGGCGGCGGTTCCTCGATATCAAAAAAGAAGAAGAGAAACCGGTAGCCCCTATCTCTTTCTCTCTTTCCACTTCAGAGAAATCATGAAGCGTGACCCTTCAAATCAGGGCGATCGAATCACGACATCCAAGAGTCTGGGATATAGCTATTTCCGAAGTCGAATTTTTGGTCGTTGTTGTCGCCTGCGAATAAGCCGATATCAGATTCGGCGACAAGGACGAGGAGGCTGGCGGCGACAACGAACTTCATGACAACAAACCGCCAAGTCGTAGAGGGCACCACGGATCACGCTCGTGGCGGCTAGCGAGGGGGTTGGCTGGATGTCTCGATCATAGGTAATGTTGAGGGTTGTGTCGTCCTTGCAGGTGACGACGCTACTCACAGACCTCACTGACAATGACGAAGCCAGAAATTTTTTCTGGGACCCAATTAATTATAATTTTAAAAGATAATAAAATAAAATTATAAAATAATAATAATTTAATAATATAATGAGTTTATTATAATCTTGTAGAAATTTGATTGGTAATATTAATTCACATACAAAACTTTATTATTTGCATATATATTATATTTTATCAATATAAAATAAATTATAGAAAAAGAAAAGAAATAGCATTTTATCAACATAAAATAAATTATAGGAAAAAGATAAAGGAAAGAAAACGAAAGAAAAAGGAAATAAAAGAAAATAAGTATAGAAAAAAGAAAATATGTAACTAAAAGGAATCGAACCAAGATCTCTTAAATGAAAGATAAAAATCATAACTCATTAGACTACAATCGATTTAGTTATTAAATGTTAAATATTTATAGAGAGCACATATGTTTAGTTAATAATTAATTCACATAGTGTTATTATTTACATACATATTTTATTTTATCAGTATAAAACAAATTATATAAGAAAAAAAGGGAAAAAGATCCCAAAATAAAGAGAAGAAATAGAATATAGAGGGAGAGAGAAAACACAAACCAAAAAGAAAGAAACGGAAAAGGAAGAAAAAAAAAAAAGGAAAGAAAGAAAGAGATGAAAAAAAGAAAGAAAGACAGGAAAAAAAGGAAATGAGAAACAGAAGAGAAAAAAAGAAGGAAAGAAAGAAAGAGAGGGGAAAGAAAGAAAGAAAGAAAGAAAGAAAGAAGGGAAAAAAAGAAACGAGAAAAAAAGAAGGAAAGAAGAGAGAAAAAAGAAAAGAGTGTCGTCAGTAGGATTCAAACTCCGATCTCCGAGAATTCTAACCATCAGGCTAGGACAAACACTTTGAATATTATATTACATATCAAATATATATAGCTGTTTTTCAAAAAAGTTGGGGGGCCATAGGCTATGTGGCTCCGCCTCTGCTCACTGACTCCGTGCGACAGAAGAGTAGCGTCGTCGGAAACTTGCAGTAGTCGCAAGGCTAGTTGGTTTCTCTGGGAAGAGGAGAGAGAGGGCTACCTGGTTTCTGAGAGAGAGAGAGAGAGTGGGGTGGATGACATGGAGGAGATGAAATTTTCAATATTTTTAATAAATAAATCAAGGGATTAAAACAACGTCGTTGTATGTTTATTTGTCAAATAAAAATTCCACATTGAAATAGTTGACGTCCTAGTCAGAATTTAGATGTCAGAAAAAATTTCAGACCATAAATTGATATATTTTTTAACGTTCATGATATTTTTAAAAAAATTGAAAGTTGATCCCATAAACTATAATAATAATAATAATAATAATAATAATAATAATAATTGGAGTGTATACCTGACTCCGAAACATGATTAATGATAACCCAATTTAAAATTTTAACCACATCGTTTTGCCGAAATTCCGGCAGGCCAGAGCTAGCAAGACTGCAAGAGCCCTATTGATTATAAACAAAATAAAATTCCTGTTTTTTTCCTTATTTTGTTGTAACATCGTAGTGTAATATGTATATTGGGAAATAACCAAATAGTAATAAAACTGTCATTACATTACATGTGATGGGGAGTGACACGAAAATAAGTGATACATATCGTTTTGAAATAAATTATCTAAGTCTCACCGAGAAGGAAGAGTATCGATCTAAAATGAAGGAAGAAAATACTCCATCCAATCCCATTTAAAATGTCTTATTTTCCTTTTGGGTTATTAAAATTCAATTTTATAAATAATTATCCTTCAAAAGTTGGTCTACCCCACTTTTAACACTTTACTACTTTATATCTTTCTCTAAGTCTCACCGAGAAGACAAGAGTATCGATCAAAAATGAAGGAAGAAAAATATAATTGTGTTCAAGTTGTGTGCTTCCCACTCAGCTAGTCTGCATCTCTCTTTGGAGTTTCATATCCAGTGTATAAAAATTTATATGAAACAAGAAAATGGGAAAAGGTCACTTAGACTACAAAAAAGCAGAGCGCTCTGATTTCCTAATCATCGTCGCCTGAATTTGGCGTTCTCACAAATCTTCCCTGCAACATCGTACATAACACAAACTAAGAGTTAAACATCGTATAATCGGTCCTAGTTCCAACTCTTTTCTAGTATTTCTTTCATTACAAATCCTAGTATTTTTCCAAATGTGACAAGGAAAAATATTTGTCCTGTTTTATTTTAAACTTCAAATTATTTTGGGACTATCAATTATATCATGAACTATTGAATTTTTTAAAATCCTCAACTATCGATTTTGTATCAATAGTGTCATATCCATCTTTTAGCTCCAAAAGGTTGTCATGAATCACAGGATCACCATGGTATATTTAACAATTCGGTGACATTTGAATACACCGTGACAATCAGGCAAACCATGCACGTCAATATTCTGGAGCCAAAAATGAATGGATAACACAATTGATATGAAATCAATAGTTTAAGATTTAAAAAGAATCAATAGTTCAGATTATAATTGAAAGTGCCAAATAATTTAGAGTTTAAAGTAATATTTACTCTTAAATAAATATTGATAGTGTATTTGGAGTTGTGCATAACACATGCATGATATGAATAGTTAAAAAAATAAAAAAAAATCGATGCACTTTCACTTTTAAGTCCTATAATAACCCAATTTAGCCGTATTAACTATTAAGTAGCTCCGGACCAAAGAAAATGAGAGTAAGGCCTTAAGGGGTGTTGTTTTTTTTTAAGCATCTATTTTTTTTAAAAATGAAATTAGATTTATCATCTCAGTGTTCGAAAATGGTAGTTTTACTTTAGAAAACACTCCCTCTGTTCCATGAATCATGGCTCCTTTCTTTTTGCACGTAGATTAAGGAGAATTGTATTTTGTATAATTAACTGTGGCAAAATTCGAGATACTATTTAGTGTAAAATATGTGTTAATTTTTTTTATTAATAAATAAAAGGAAAACTCAACAATAATCTGGACGATTAGTATTAACAAGTAATTTACCATTTCTTCAAATCCCATTTCTGTGTCTCCTTTAAAACATCTTTACTTCTTTTTAATCTAAATGTTGACTATTTAATTATTTATTCTCAATTTTAGTAAAATTTGGCACTTCCTATCACAAAGTCGGATAGGTAGGGGTAAGGATATCAACGGATGGGTTTTATCAGAACCGATCCGGAATCGTTCAAAACTCATTAAATTTTAAAACAGCGGTTCTGATTTCGATTTTGGTTCCAGACCCGCTTTAGACCCGAACCGTTTAGATACATAGTTTGATAGTATGATCCGGTCCGAATCTGGTTCTGGTTCCAGAACCAGAACCAATACTTATTTATTAGTTCTGATCCGAGTAAAATCCTTCTATTGACAAGCCTAAGTTTAAATAGGTTTGTCAATAAGCTGGTTTTATCCATATCGATTCAAAACCACTCATAACACATTAAATTATAAAGCAACGGTTTCGGTTTCAATTTCGGTTCTTGTTCGGTTCTGGTCTGGTTCTGGTTCCATATCCGTTCAGATCCAGACCGCTTAAGACTCATAGTTTATAGTTCGAATCCGGTCTAGATCCAGTGTCTAATTGGTCGATTCCAGAACCGGAACTATTACTTATTTATTGATTTTGGTTCGAGTAAAACTCACTTATTGATATCTCTAAATACGGAGAATGAAGAGAAGAAAGGGCTTTTTTTTTTGGAATCTCTCTTATCTTTAGAGATGAAATTATTTTGATTTTGATATGGATGTATAGTTGTATTTTAGCCCACAGCTATATAGAGGCTCATTGTAGTCCACAAAGAAATATATTATTTAATTCTCTAATATATTTTCGTATATCATGCCTATTATAAACGTACCATAGTCCCTACTATAGTGTGCCACAAATCGAGAGGTTGAGGAAAATGATCCCCAAATAGAGAATCGAATAACCTCGTCGACTTATAAACAAGAAACCAACCATATAAAACAAGGTATTCGTAGTTTGTGAATGATTATTTTCTTCTTCTTTTTTTTTTTTTAGTTAGGAGAGAGGTAAGAATGGAAATTGAAGTGAAGAAAATAGAGAGATTTATACCTTGATTCTAGGCCGTTGGTCGGCATTGGCTTTTCGGACTTGGTATCTGATTTTCTTGGAGAAGAGGCGCGTTCGCCGCTTTTCCTTATACCGGAGCACGATTTCACCCCTCGCCGCTCCGTTCTCCGGGAACAACTCTATCTCTGCCAACCGTGCCTGTCAAACATATATACAAGAGAAGAAATAACAAGTTAAAACCTTAGAGAATAAAATTTGAACCCTTAAAGTCGGATCTCAATATAATCTCTCCCAAAAAAACCATGTGAAAAAGGAAAAATAATTACCCATTCATCAAGCAATTTTTTTTTTTTTTTTGTATCATATGGGGAATCCGTAACCGCTACTTTAGGTGCGCATTGGTAAAACATACAATTTTGATCATTGCTTTTATTACATAAAGAGTGTAAAGACAAGAAGTGCTGAAAATTTTCAATGTCGACGATTCTAGATTCAACCGCCTTCATTATTTTTATACATATCTACAAAGCCTACACATGCAATAATACAAAATTCAGTACAACTAATGTAATGACAATATTAAAAATTCCAAATATATGCGTTTAAGCTTTCAATCGCCATTAATATTGTGCGACGACCGTCCAATTTCGCCTACTCACCGATTAAAGGGCATCAACGGTACAAAGCAAAAGGCTATACAAAGCAAAAGGCATTAAATTTTAGTGTGTTGTAGGCCTAATGGTAGAGTGATTAATGTTTGAGGTTAAAGGTCTCGGATTCGAGTCCACCGTGAAGCGACCTTTAAAATTTATATATTTAATGACCAAAAAGGCTAATTTTATTAGTATCAAAATTATCAGTGTAAAATAGAATGTGTTAGTCAAATAAATAATAAAATGAAACAATATTTCGGTGGATTCCTACTTGAGAAAAAAATAACAAAAAGGGTCGAGTTATGCCAAACCAAAACCCCTCTTTAAAATATACAAGTAGAATATTCTGCTGTCGAATAATTCCATTCCACTTTATAATAATTCTTTGGAAAAGAAAAACATAAAAAACGATAATTTAACTATTTACTTATTACTGAAACATATGTCCCCCACAACTGCCACGTGGCACGCCCTCAACACGAACCAATAACTGTATTAACCGAACAACAAAATTTTCACTTTTGAGAAACGAAATTACATACTTGGACATCATTTCCGGCGGCCTCTGCCGCCGGAGCATCGCCAGAGAAGGGCGAGCCCTTATCAGACCACGCGCTCAAAACGTCGTCGTAGTTGAGATTCAGCCGCAGCCCTGCACTAGGGCAAGGAGGGGCGGCCTCCTCACCCGAATTCCCAGCTAAATCCACTCTCTTCTTCTTCTTCTTTGTCTTCTTGTTCTGAGCTCCGGTGATTCCCCGGGTGATGTCGACGACGTTCACGCTCAGCGAGCTCCACCTTTCTCCGTCATCAGCTTTCCTCATCGCCCTCGATTCCCTCCTCATCATCATCCCGCACCCAAAATCAAAATCAAAACCCATCCCCACCGGAAAACCATAGCAGTACCCGCCGCCGCCGCCGCTCAATTCGCAATCGGTTTTCCCCTCCGTCATCAAATTCCCCATGATGCTATCAATCCCTTCCTCAACCTCCTCGTCGAGAATCGACTCCGCATCGAAGTCTTCCTCAAACTCATCACAAATTTCCAGTAAATCCCCTCGAGAAGACGTGACCTCGCCCGGGCTCTGGCACGGCTTCTCGAGCTTTGCCGCCGGCAACGGCGGCAGACATTCCCTCTCACCCCCAATCACGCGGTGGTGGAAGGGGATGAGCAAATCCGGTGTCTCCGAGAGGAAGGGACCTCTGTTATCGTGTGATTTCGTGAGTTTGAACGGTTTGGGGAGGTTTTTGGCCGGAAATAGCTTGGGGTAGGCGGTGGAGAGAAGCGCCGCCGCTTCGTTGTAGGTCTGATTAGGCCGTTTTCGCGGCGTGCGAGGTTTTCTGGTGAAGATAGAGAGAGGTGAGTTGCTTGATTCAGAGAGAGTTGAAGAGGGAGATGATGAATTAGATGTTGAAAACGTCGCCGTTGGAGATTTTATCAAATCAATATTCAATCTGTATGCTCTTCCACTTAAACAAGAAGACATTTTTTCACTCTTGAGTTTAATAAGGCCCTGTTTGGCTATGAGAAAATCCCAGAGTTGGAAAGAAGAACGCAGAAAGAGTTGGAAAAACCCTAAACCCTGGAAAGGCAAAGTACGAAACTGAGCTCAGAATTAACCAAATTCGTTTTGGAGTGATATATATAAAGAGGGAAAAAGCCAAACGCGCCTCCAAATTAGTGGAGAAAATTGAAACCCCTAAAACCCTAGAGAAAGTATGAAGTGAAAGCAACGAGGTGTTTTCTTGAATTCATCGAAACATAGGAGAAAAGTGTGTATAATTTTTTTCTCCATGGCTAAAATCCCAGAGAAAGGGAAAGGTTTCTGCAGTTTTCTATTTTGAGCAAAGAGGCGTTTATTCCGAGATGGAAATGCTATGCTAAAAGAGGAACAGACTCATCATAGTAGATTTTATTGGGATAAGTAGAAATATCTAAGAACACACACAGAGACAGAGATGGGTACGGAGAGTCACGGGAGGGGGCAGACAGAGGTTTTGGGGATAATCTCTCTCTAAAATGGATGGATGGTTATGGAGGGAGATGGGAACAGAGGAAGAGACAAGGCAGAGCTTGGCAATTATATATAAGTGGGCCATAAATTTCTCTTTTGCACTTTCTAGTGCTACAAATTTTTGTCAAACTTATTAGTTTTACTTTGGGTGTAAATATAAGTTTAAACTTATACTTCCTCCATCCATCAAAAATATACATCGATTTTGATATCGCGGGTTTTAAGAAAATTATAATGAGTATAAAGTAAATGTGTATAAAAAGATGTATCATTGGGATTATAAATGAATATATTAATGGATTGTGAGTGTAAAAGGTAGTAGTGTTTTTGTAAATAAATAGATAAGTTGAGGTAAAATATAAAGTTGGTGTTTAAAAAAGGAAAGTCTACATTTTTTATGGACATACCGAAAAGGAATTAAATCGACATTTATAGTGGACGGAGGGAGTATCTATTTTATCTAAAGTATTTTGAACAATCATAAATATTTATTTAAATCATAAATTATTAATATTGTATCAACTATATATTTCATTCATTTTTCGATCCCAAAATCTTAATATAACTGGTTGAATATCACATAAAAAGGATAAAAATAAATCAATAGATGACATATGGAATTACTGGCATTTCTAAGTATATGATAGGGGTGAGATTCGGTTCGATTTCGGTTAACCGAAATCGAAATCACCTAAAATAGCTAACCGTAATCGATACCAATCGGTTAACCGATTAACCGATTCTTGTAATGGCTTTGCTAATGGTTAAACAAAATTAAAATTAACTTTTTTTAAAAATAAAAAAAATATATACAAAATACAAAAATTAACCGAAATTAATCGAAAATAACCGAGATTATTTCAAATATTACAGAAATTACAATATTAAATAATTTTACTTAATAATTAAATAAAGTAATTAATTAATTAATTAATTAATTTCGGTTAATCGGGTATAACCGTCGGTTAATCGGTTATACCCGATAACCGAAATTCATTTGAAATGGGTAACCGATACCCGAACCGAAACTGAAAAAGTCGGTTATCGGTTAACCGATAACGGATTTTTTCGATTTCGGTTCTCGTTTAACCGAAAACCGATACCCGTTTAAGCACCCTTAGTATATGGGGTGGACATGTAAAGATCATAAAGGTCAAGAAATGGATGCATGATATTTTTAATATGACACTGATAATTAATGGTTTAAAAGTAATTTTTTTCTTTTTTATTATTACTATAAACACCCATACTTTCTCTATTCGTTTTTCTTCTTATTTTCCTAGATGCCCTTTGACTTTTAATTTGTATACATTGAATAGAGATTCGCCTAGCTATTTTTATTTAGTTGGACTTCAAGTGTTTTAAAAGCACTCCAAAATAAATTTAAAATATCATACATATAAGTTATCATAAATAAGATGACTAGGGTATTCCACTAAAACAAAAAAGAAGAGATTACTACTTTGCTAGGTAATTGGGAAATGGGAATTACAAGGGTCAAAATTGAACTAAATTTCCTACCACACCAATGTCTTCTACCTTCACGTGCTCCCGACTTGAATCCGTAGCTCGTCATTGACACATAGAGAAAAGAGGATACGGATTTTTTAGATTTTCAGTCCGGATCGGAATTGATATTTTTTTAAAATTTTGGATTTTCGGATCGGATTGGATTTTTTAAATCCAAAAAATCCAAAAATCCGAATTATATATAATTTATTTATTTAAATATTTTTAAATTTAATATAAATATATATAAGAATTAACAAAAATTGGTTTCGGGTTTTCGGATTTTTCGGTTCTGTTCGAATTTTTTTATAAAATTTTTGAATTGTCGGATATTCGGTTCGGATATGATTTTTTCTATTTTAAAATTTGGATGTTTGGATCGGTTCGGATTAGGCAAAAATCCGAACCGAAATCTAAATATTCACCTCTATAAATGGGTGTAAATTTTAAATGATTTTATCGGCAATTAACCTATACTGCATACTATTTAAACTATTACTCTAATACTACATCAACATGAGTTAAACGTATTAGGTTATGTATGTGAACCATATTAATATTTTTTATTTATAATCTTATACTCCCTTCGTCTCATGAATCATGGCTCCTTTTTTTTTGTATGTAGACTAATGAGAGTTATATTTTGTGTGTAAAGTAATATGTGATACGAAATTGGCGATTTTTAACAAAATTGTTTTTTTTTGAAAACGAACCAATTTAATTTATTAACCCGAAAAGAAAAACAGTATGAATAATAATAAGACATGACGGAGATTTGATGTTTAGTCGTGATTAGATATGTAAGCCATTACAACTGCAAGAATTTGTTAATGGATTACATGCCACATGGCCAAAGTTCATTGGTCCAATAGATTTTCTAGGGCTGACGTGGACTGCAATTTATTGGTGGTCGGATTTTCACATGTATCTACAGAAAAATGGGAGGTGGTTTTTGGAAGCAATAAGGTGAGAACAATGATTAATTTGTTTTTGGTGTGTTGTGTCTCATTGTGTGTGGCATTTGGGAATCATACGTTAACCAATTTATGTTCAATGAATTGTGATTAGAAAAATATCTTTGCCATTTTTGGGATTTTTATGGCAATTTTCTTGTTCTTACCTTAGATTTTATTGTGGCAAAGTTCTCGAAGGAAATTACAATTCTTTTTATAATTCTAATATATTTTTCTTTATGAAAAACTTTCTAAATCTATGACAACAATTGATAATGTCGACAAGGCAAAGTAGGATTTAGACTATTTTTATTCATGTCTAACAATAGATTAAGTTTCCTAACTAGTCTTACCACTTTGTTGGAATTCGATACTCGAAAGGTATTTAATTCATTGAAAGCAACATAGTTTACTTGTTGGATTTTTTCTTAAATATTTTTACAAATTAGAGATGAAATTTGTGACCTATTTGAATGTAGGATTTTTTTCTCCATTTCAAACATTCCAATTGCAAATATGTTTTCTTAATTTTTAAAACATTCCAATGGCTATATAATTAACAACTTGTTGGAAACATATTTTTCTTAAAGCTTCTAACATTCCAAATCTCCAATATGTATTACTCCATCCATCTGCTAAATTCGCTCATCGATTTGGTGACGGATTTTAATAAATTATACTGAGTATAAAGTGAGTGGAGATAATAAATGAATAGATCAATGGATAATGAGATTAAAAGGTGGGACATATGAATAATAAATGAATATATTAATGGATAGTGAGTGAAAAATATGGGTCATGAGTGAGTTTTTTTAAAAATGACTGCTGCATGCTCAACATATAAAGAGTAATTGAGATGGAAATTAATGAGAAAATTGGAAGTATTTGCAGCTTGGCCACAAAAACTAATGTATAGCAACACCTTATCGCTTAAAAAATTGGGGTTGAAAATTTCCGGCCTCAACTAAAATTTGGAAAATGACTACAAGTATAGCAACTCTCACAACCATGAAAAACTCCACAGATTGCAATTATCAACCGTTTACTTGACTGCCTTAAAATAAAATATTTAAACTTATTACTAAAGCATCCTGGAAGCCCTAGCTACCTAGTTGATAGATATTGAAATTACATTAATGTTTTGTTTAATTTCATTTTGGAGGATAGAGGGATGGAAATTTGTAAATGGTCCCAGGGCGGAGCTATGATTTCAAGAACAGATGGGTGAAATTATTTTCTGTATACAAAAAAAAATTGCTTAGACGACCGTCGGGATAGAGATGTCAATGGATGGATTTTACCCGTACCAAAACTAATAAATAACTAATGATTCTGGTTCTAGAACCGACCCATTAGACACTGGATCCGGACCAGACCCGGACCATCAACTATGGATCTTAAGTGGTCCGGATCTAAGTGGGTCTGGAACCAGAACCGGACAAGAACCAGAACTAAAATCGAAACCGTTGCTTTATAATTTAATGGGTTACGAGTGATTTCGAATCGATATGGATAAAACTATTTATCGATGTCTATTTAAACTTAAGCTTTTCAATAGACGGGTTGACTTCTGACCGCAACCAATAAATAAGACGGTTCGGTTCGTTCTTGGTCCTGCTCGCTTCGAAATCGAACCAGATCCGACCGACTATCAAACTATAGATCTAAACTGCCTGCGCCTAAAGCGGCCCAACCAAACCGACATATTTTATTTATAAAGCAAAGAGCAGGCATCACATTGAAATCATATTACAATTGGATAGAAATGTAGTGGCAGGAGAAGTCGGTTTCACTGCCGTGTAAGGTAATGAAAGAGCCCAAAAGTAAATGGGCAAATTTCTTGAAATGGTTGGATAGTTGATAGGGGCTGCCCCTCAGAATAGCTAAAGGGCACTTGTAAAATAGTTGCCCCCCTATTTTTAGAAGGATAGTCTTATCTATCTAGTATATTATATAAATATGAATATATATGAAGAGGTTAAAATGAAAACTTTAATCTAAATTGAGAATTGGAATTATTTTTTAGTGAAGTTATTTTCTTGGTGAATGTAATGATTTTATACATTCATTGCAGTTAACTCAGTTTTCATGAAAAACGTGTAGTTCTCACAGTAATCAATTTCTATAATTAAAAGAGGTTCAAATGAAAATATATTTTTAAAATTAGAACTCATAACTATTTTTAACTCATCGGTCGTGAATATCTATGATGAATGCATCGCTTTGCTGGATAAATGTATTGTCTGGGTTTGAATCCCGTGAGATGCGGGAAAAAAATTGTATAGTAACTTTTGCGACGAATACAGTGACTTTAAATATACAGTGCAGTAGTTCTCAATTCTAAAAAAAAAGATATTGCACAACATGGAGAGGTCTTTTTAGAGAAATTTTTTAGTGATAACCTTCTCGTATAAAATGAAGACAGTCTCATATTTGAATACTCTTAATGTCTTTATAAGTCTTATTCTAACACATCTAGTTTTTCAAGTGTGATTTATCCATCATACATGATTTGAAGATGATGTATATAAATGTGAATTTACCCAATAAACACCGAAAGTGGCAGTTGTTGGTTCCTATAAACTAAAAATAAATAAAAATAAACTAAAAAATAAGAAATAATCTATTTTTTTTTTTTGATATCATGGTTTACCCGCAGGTATAGTTTATATTCTTTGAAAAATTAAACCCCACGGTCATAATTTTTAATTTAATCGACTAAATCGTATATGCATAATCTATTATTATTATTATTATTAGAGGTTTATATTATGGTTTTACGATTTGGTATAGTTTATATTCTTTGAAAAATTAAATTTGAAGAGAAAATCATAAATCAAATCAAACTATGCATATACGATTTAGTCTGATTTACCGTTTAAATCATACCTCCCGAGACTAGTTTCATTATGAGGGTGTTTATTTGAAAACTTATAAGTTTCCCAAAACAACTTATGTTCGCTTTTTAGGTTTTAAACGAAAAGCGGTTTATGTTCGCTTTTGAAACACATTGAACTTAAACAACTTATAAACTCAGCCAAACACCCTCTATGAACAAAGGTAAGCTCCAGAGTCGAAAATTAAATATAGCCATTCTTCTGTGGTCTCCTTATTACAATTTCTGAACGGTGAGAAACGTAAATAAATAAATAAATAAGGGGCGATTGATTTATTTAAATAGGTTGAAACGTGTGAAAGTTCATAGGATGGGCTTAGCCCTTAATTTCAAGTTGGATCCAAGCTAAGGCCCATATGTCTTATATATGTAAAATCTCTCACTCTCTCTGTTACTAGGGCTCGTTTGCTAGGTAGTATGCGATAATATAGGATAAGTTTAATTATAATATATTTTACTGTTTATATGATATCGATATTATGTTTGTTTTGATGTATTATAATTATCTGCAAAATTGTAATTTCTAAAATAACCAGGTCCTCATACGTTCTCGTAAGAAACCACCTCTTTTATGATTTATGTTGTTTTTACGCTCGCTTCACAACAATATAATGAAATATTTAACTTTTATACTAGGTTTTATTATCACCAATGTTAGATATTTATATTGTATGTTGGCTGTATTCTGATACAATCATATAGCATTTTTTTTTCTATTTTTAGCTACAACTTTGCCAAGAAAATGATTTAGATTCGAACTTCACTATTTTTTCTATGGGAATAAGAGAAAAGAGAAGAAGTAGTGAACTACTTTTAAATAAATATTATTTTTTGTCAATTAAATATAAAATTTAAAGACCACGTCACAGCGGACTCAAACCCGAGAACTTTAACCTCGGCATTAAATAAATATTTTTACTGTGCTTGAAGTTAAAGAGTCTAACTCACTTCTATTCTAGATATGATTTTACCACTAGGCCAAAAATTTTTATAGAACGTTAAAGAGTTGTCTTATTTCTGGATATGATTTTTCCTATAGAAGTACAATAGTAGTTCATTTATTTTGATTGTAAATATCATTTTATTTAAGGTGGTATTTAATAATAGTAATAATTGACAAATAACAAAGTTCCACGTGTCACACCATCTAAATTAGATAGAGAAATACTCATTGTGATTATGGTGTGCGGTTTTAAGAAAATTGTAATGAGTGTAAAGTAAATGTGTATAAAAGGTGTCATTGAGATAATAAATGAATATATTAATGGATTGTGAGTGTAAAAGCTCAAATAAGTGGATAAGTTGAGGTAAAATGTAAAGTTGGTGTTTAAAAAGCAGATTTTGTGACTCGAAAAGTCATTAAAAAAATAAACATTTTGTATGGTCTGCGGACTGCAGGAACTACATAGGAGCAAAATTCACTGAGTGCTCATATTGGGTAGGGCTTTTACAAATGTATCACATATTGTATTTTTGAGTCATTTCATGTTATTTTATTTAGGGTATGTAGAAGTGCATTAACAAAGAAATGATGTAGGATAAAAAATAGACAAGAGTTAGACTATTTCTCTGTAAATAAAATATGCTCAGCTATAGTATGCGGTTCAATAGTATTTGTCTCTAAAATACAACGGCTTAACTAATACGAGTAGTTGCACTATTAGTCATATTTCCGGCGAATTACAAAATGCTCGGGCCGAGAGACTTTTGAAAAATGTATGAAGTAGTATTGTTATCTTCGAATTGGTGTATTTAAATATTTTGCAGAGTCCTTTTATAACCCAGCCCAAAGTATCCATGATCGATCGCGAAATGATGGTTTGTCCATGCCCAAAACTTTTATGCTCAACCCGACATCTAAAGCGTCGGTCCATGACCGATAAGGTTGACCCGAACCGATGCGATGATTTGTCCATGCACCATAGTCACCGAGTCCTCATGTCAATTCATTTATACGTGGTCGAGTCCAATGTGTGGTACATTAAATTTTCAATCATTAAGAAACTAACTTTGTGCATTAGTTGTTCATTCATCTTACATCAGATTTGAACACATAAATACACTAAATTGATCTACATTAAATGTAGATTCTAAATCTAAGCTCATATACAACTTTTTCCAACATTTCATACATATCATGTGGAAAGAATGATATCAATATTTTGCACTTAGTGCATATAAAATACTAATATTAATATTAAACACATTATACACTACAAAATGATCCGCGATCAGTGACGGAAAATCCATCGTCAATCTCAAAAAGTCCTTCACTAATCGTTTTGCTGACGCATGAAACCATTTTTACAAAATTTATCACATACTTATTATATTCATGAGTCATTTCATACATATCACGTACCAATTGTAGAACTATAACCACAAATAGTTTAGGTTAGGTCTGATTTGTAGTCTTCATTTTTAAATTTCGTAGCCTTTGACAACTAGGGATCTAGAGTAGGCCATATCCTATTATGATTCAATCATTTTACACTAAACCTATTAATATGTATTTAACACATTTCATAATACTAGAATAAGACCAAATTACATTATATATAAAAAATGATGCAAACTCTTCAAATTTGCTCAGAAGTCTTCAATTCTTTTATTACAACTTTTCCATTTCATTTGTAGGATTTTCATGTGTACCTCAATCATCATTTCAAAGCCAAATAATATTAACTTATTAAGTGCGGTATCTATATTAAGCCGATATATATATATATATATATATATATATATATATAGGGATGGATCGTAGGAATGGATAATTTGGTAGAAATAGGAATGAATCCTACCTTTGATTTGCTATATCAATGGTTGAGATTTAATTTTCGAGTGTACTACGCTTTGTGTGCTACACGGATTATTGTGCAACACTATAACTCTTATCAGTGGGTTATGTTGCAATGAAAGATATGCTAAACTAATATATTTATCATATGTGCTACGAATGGATGAAATATGTGCTAAACTAACATGTGTAATATAAGAATTCGATTGTGCTACACAAATATGAAAGATGTGTTACTATTCTTATTTTCGTGACATTAAGGAGTTTTCACCATAACCAACCCATATATATATATTATGTAGAAACGCTTCCTCTCATGACATGTAAAATTCAATTTAGACTATCGATTTTATATGATCTACAATTGTCATAAAATGCATTATTATGATATACTCTCTCCGTCCACCAAAATCGTTCTTTGATTTTGGTAGATTTAGTTTTAATAAATCAGAATGAAGATAAAGTAAGTGAGTGTAAAAGGTGGGTCATAGATATAATAAATGAATATATTAATGGATATTGGGATAAAAATGTAGGTATGAGTGATTTTTATAAATAAATGGATAGATTTAAAAAATAAAATTGGTATTTATAAAAAGACCAAATTACATTATTTTTATTTTTATTTTATATTTGTAGAGACTAGAGAGTGTTAGGTGTGAGAGGTGAGGCATCTCAATCGGATTGAGCGAGACAGGAGAGTAACTAACTGGTAATAATTGGTTAATGAAGGAAGAGAGAGAGAAGACTGACAAATGATGGCAACTCAACAACAACACTAAGTTACTAACTGCATCGAATATATGTACCACCCACCCACTTCTCTCCCTCTCCACCCAACTACTCTTTTTACCGTTTTATTTTTCTTCAAAATTGCTGTCCCATCCAATTTCAATCTTCATATATCAATATATTAATAGGGATGAGATTTAGTTCGGTTTTGGTTAATCGAAATCGAAATTTCAGTTAATCGAAATTGACAAAAATTGCTAACCGAAATCGACACCGATCGATTAACCGATTCCGATTAGTACATTCTCATAATCAGTTAACCGAATTTTAGTATTAAAATTTAAAAAATAAAATAAAAGAAATTAAAAATTAAATTAAATAATTTCAAATATTTAATAATTATATATATATATATATATATATATATATATATATATAATTAATTTCGGTTAATCGGTTATACTCGATAACCGAAATTTACTTGAGGGAGATAACCAACATTCGAACCGAAACCGAAAAAATTGATTAACCGATAACCGACTTTTTCAATTTTGATTTCGGATTAACTGATAACCGAAAACCGAATAACCACCCCTATATATCAACCTCTTGGTGACTCTCATTTTTATCTTCAAAGGGTTGAGAATTATAAAATTTTATTGTGCAATTACTAATACTTATCTTAAACTAACAAAAAAAAGAGCTATAAACATATACAAATTAAAGTTAAAGACATCGAAATTTGTCCGATCGACAAAGATCCATAATGCCTCCTAATGCTACTTGAATCCTAAAGCCCAAAGCATATGAGGTAATGGTGTTTGTATGCATGTTCGAGTATGCATTGACTTGACTACGTTAATTGTAGAGAACTCAAATCCACAAGCCACAAGCCATAAACCAACAAAAGGAAAATACATAATTTTAGCAAAATAAATTAGCCTTGTTACATCAATTCACATTCAAAATTAGTCTCTTTTTTGTGTGTGTGTGTTGGCCTAGTGGTAGAGTGGTTAATGTTCGAGACCAAAGGTCTCGGGTTCGAGTTCACCGTAACGCAATTTTTAAAATTTCAGATTAATCGACCAAAAAAAAAAAAAAAAACAAAATTAGTCTCTTTTTGTGTGTGTGGGGTTAATGTTTGGTAGTTAACGAGTGATAAGTGGTTAATGTTTGGTAAAGGTCTCGAGTTCACCGTGACGCACCTTTAAAATTTTTATATTAAATTAAATTGACCCCAAAAAAAACACAAAATTAGTCTTTTTATTAATGATTTCTAGTCATTCATGATATAATAATGGATAAGTAAAATTAAGTTGAAATTTTAACAATTTGTATTTCCATCGTAGAAGAGGACTAAATGAAACAGATTGATTTTCAAGAATTTTATATAGTGAGAAATAAAAGATCTCATCCGAAAATGAAGTCCACCGACAAGCGGCCACTAAAGTGAATCAAAGTAGGTATATAATTTTGACAAACTAGAATAATGATGTGGCATATTTTATTTAATGAATATACTATAACGTTGGCTGCATTATTATTTTCAAAACAAATGTCGCTTTTGCTAAGAGAGAAGTTCCCAATTTTTTCTGAACTGTGACATGATATGTGGACGTGGGATAAATTATATTTAAAAAATAAAAGAAAATTTCATAATTGGAGCTTCTCAATTCGATTGGACAGATAAGTTGTAGTGGTAATTAGGGATGACGATTAGGTCCAGATCTAGATTTGAATTTTTTTGATTGGATTCGAATCCAGTTCAAATCTGTTTGGTCCAAAATAATTAGATCCAAACTCAGATTCATGAGATCCGCACGACCCAGGGTCTAGATCTGGATTCATATATTTTATCTTCTAAAATAAATCATAAATTAATTATGATTCATAATAACACTATAATAATAATTGAAATATACAATAATACTATAATAATTATCTAGAATTTCTGCAATCATCATTATATAAGAAGCTGTCAGTTACAAATTTATTTTTATTTTCATGAAATCACATAATATTATAATAGTAATAGAAATAGCACACATATCTTAGTAAATAGACCACTCATATCTAATTCATATACATTTGTTTTTCAAATTCAAAGTACAATTTTCTAATCTTATTGACCTATCATCCAATTCTATAACCTAGTTTATCCAACTTTCACTAGAAAGAAAAATAATATAATATACTTATAAATAAAATAAAAATTACATATATATGGATCCATAGATCGGATCTGAATCTCAAAAATCATGATCCGGATCCGTTTGATCATATTTTTTGAAGATTCAAATCCTAAAAAATGGATTTGACCTGCAAATCTAGACCGGATTCAAGATCCACCGCCATTTCAAGTGGTAAACCCCCCCTCCCCAACACACACCAAAAAAAAATTGTTTCTTTATGTAAATTATGCTTTGCCATTATGCACCAATTAGAAAGTTCACTCTTTTGGGGACAGTTTCGTCATTTCATTAGTTTTGTGTGAGATCTACGAATAATGAATGCTTGTTCATTTCTCATTAGCTTCAACTTGGGTGTGGAATGTTTGTTGAGTTGACCAAATTAGTGCTCCGCAGGTGAGTTTAATCCCACCAGATTGAAAAATATTTTGTGATATATATATATATATATATATATATATATGATGAATTTAGATATTTTGAAAATATAATTATTTATTTACTCTTATTTACGACATTTCTCTTCATTCTTTCAAAAGTTCTTAATATTTTTTGTTAATTTAATATAGAATTTAAAGGTAGCGTCATGACTTCGAACTCGAGACCTTTAGTGCCGGCGTTAACCACTCTACCATTAGGTCAACACACGCACACTAAAGTTCTTTAATATTTCATTATGCGTAATGTTTCTTTTGTTAATAAATTATCAATGTTTAAAGATAGAAATGTGTATTAAAATCATGGGAGCTAGTAATCATGGATACTCTCATATTGGTAACAATACTGTTGTGATTATAATAGCGGTATTAAATATGTTTTCAATAAGCAATTTAATAAGAGAACTTGGATTGAATCGGTATTGATATACCTATATGCATCCACCCCAAAACCTTGGATCATTAGATAGGAATTCAAAGACAACGAGAGAAACAAAACATATTATTACGGTATAAATGAAGAGATTATCCTTACTCACCATAATTAATATAAAATTATTTTAACAAAAAACAAGGATGAGATTATTGTGAGGCGGAGCTCATCCAAGTTTTTGTCAAATAAAAAAATTTATCGAAATTCCACCCACTCTTTAATTAGTTGAGATGGTCTCCTGTGCGCGCTCGCGCACAGTGAGACCATCCCTTAATTAATTAATTAATTTTAATTAACTAATTAATTAATTAATCTTAATCCTAATTAATTAATTCTAATTAATTAATTAATTAATTTTAATTAAAATTAATTAGTTTAATAAAATTAATTGTAAATAAATAAAATTTAATTGTAAATTAATAAATAATAATTTTGAATTAATATATCTTAATTTTAATTAGTAAACTCTAATTATGAAATAATAAACCCTAATCATGAATTAATAAATCCTAATAAACCCTAATTGGAAATAATAAACCCTAATTTTGAATAATAAACCCTAATTATGAATTAATAAACCCAAATTTTGAATTAATAAACCCTAATTTTTAATTAATAAACCCTAATTGAAAATAATAAACCCTAATTTTGAATAATAAACCCTAATTATGAATTAATAAACCCTAACTTTGAATTAATAAACTCTAATTGGAAATAATAAACCGTAATTTTGAATTAATAAACCTTAATTGGAAATATAAACCCTAATTTGAATAATAAACCCTAATTAGAAATAATAAACCATAATTTTAAATTAATAAACTTTAATTATAAATTAATAAACCATAATCATGAATTAATAAACAAAATATAAAACAATAAAACAATACACTAAAAATAATAAATAAAAGCAACAAAATAAAAATTATATTTATAAACTTAAGAAAAACCAGTACGCGCGCACCGTAAGGGCGCGCGTACACAAGTGTTTGTCTAATTAGTTTAGCAGTTGGTACTTTATGTGTTTGTCTGATTATGTTATGTATGGTATGATGTAAATTTTTATTCAAATGACGTTTATTTTTTATTTGAGCCTTATTGTTTATAATTACACATATAGAAAATATGGCAATTCATAGAAATCGTGCAACATACCTCGTGGAATCTAATCGTGTGGATATATTTATTTAACCTTTTTTTAGAGAAGGGATTTGACGTACATGAATATATCTATCTTTTTATTAAAATTTATTAAATCAAGTTTCAAAAGATGGTGCTAAAATTTCAAATGCATTGACAAAATTTAGAGGCAAAGTTGGAGAGGTGGATGACAGTAAGCAATGGTAAGATTTGCTCAATTTTAGAATTTTTAGTGGTTTGATGGTCCATGTAATTATAATAAATTAATTGGAGAGATATAAAACTCACATGTAATGTTCCCAAGAAAAACATAATGTTATTTCAAATAAGTACATGGCCCACCCTCTCTAATTAGTTGAAATCAACAATTGTGATATATTTTTTATTTACTTTTATTTAATACTCTTATAATTTGATAATTGATTGTATGAATATACTTATCATTGTAATTAATAAAGTTATAAAGGTAAACTTTTTATTTCTTTTGATACATGTATAATTTTACGATTGTAAAACATAGCAATTTCTCCCTCATAACTTAATTTGTCCAGCTTTATAAAACTCATTGTCCTATATTTTATGGAGGGAATTTGAACCAATTACACCAGTTATTAGTTCAAGATATGTATTAAATATTTTTTACTGTTTATAAATGACCAAATATTTTCTGTTGAGTTATAGTTTTTGTTAATAAGTGTTTTGGTACTCACTGTGTATCTATTACTTAGAGTGTCCATGTCTCGATTTGTAAATTATATTATTTGGATCGTTACTTAAAAAATCAAATAAGTAAAAATGATATGCTCTAAAGAGAAGTTCATTTCAGATTAAAGAGCTGTAAATAATCTATAAATCTATACTAGTAGAAAAGGTGTCTTGTTTGCAAAATATATGTTGATTTCCTATTATATCATATGTTATATTTAATTTTAAGAGAAATTGTGTAAAACAATATATAATATGTTTAGAAGGAAATATTAATTCATTAGATATACATTAAAATTTGGATCTAATTTCATACGACTACACGAAAAAATCTATATAGGATTCTGCTTTTCTTTTTTCTACTAAAAGAAGAATTAGATCTAAAAAATACTACAATAATATATTTATTCATTAGATATACATTAAAAAATTATCTTCCATCGTTATATTAAAAATTTGTGGTTTTTATACTAACGTCAAAAGAATAGTTTCTCAAATTTTTGGAATTAATTGGTATATATCATTGTGAATTTTATAATTGTCATGCTTTGTCATGATCAACGATCTGAGTGGCTGAACCCTAGCCTTATTGCTTCGCTTCATCATCATGCTTCGTCACAATCAACAACTCATGATAGTTGAACTATAGCCAAATATGAGAAATTATTTTTAAATTTCTATTTCTAAATTAAACAGTAAAGTGAATTTTCATAAAAACTCTACGAGATATAACTTGTCTATATTAGATTTAGATGCATCAACCTAGTATAAAACTTGTTTCATTTACTATGACCATAAACATAACATAAAGTGATCATCCGTTGAAATTCGACAAGATATACTCTAGTTAAAGTAATGATACTCTTTTTAATTTTCTTTTATAGATATTGAGTATTTCATATTATGAATTTGTAATTATGATAATATGATCATCTACAATTAGTGAAATATTTTAAATCTCACTTGACGAACCACATATTTTCATCCATAAATTGAATGAGAATTATTCGAATGTGCGATGTACATTTGTAGTTTTTAGAGTATCATAATAATAATAATAATAATAGTTAAGGAAATGATATGAAGGATGATCAAGACATATTGAATGCACATCTAATGATTTCATAAAGAGAACAAAAATATGCAAACAATTTGGTTGCTTTTATGACATAATTAATTTTTCCATTAAAGGTTTGATAAAATAACAAATCTTTTGAGAGGAATACTAATAAAAAATCTGATATAACTAGCTTTAAGTTTTATGACAAAAACTTGGTGATTTACTCTGCATGATTAGGTCGGATAGATTTCATTAAAATAATTATACATTAATTATGGTGAGTAAGGATAATTAGATTTTGTTAATTTATGAGTAAATTTATTAATTAATAATTATAATTTTAATTCAAAATTAGAATTTATTAATTCATAATTATGGTTTATTAATTCATAATTGATGCTTATTAATTCCTAGTTAGGATTTATTAATTCAAAGTTAGGGTTTATTAATTCATAATTATGGTTTATTATTCAAAATTAGGGTTTATTATTTCCAACTAGGGTTTATTAATTCAAAATTAGGGTTTATTATTCAAAATTAGGGTTTATTAATTTCAAATAGGGTTTATTGATTCAAAATTAGGGTTTATTAATTCATAATTAGAGTTTATTAATTCAAAATTATTATTTATTAATTTATAATTAAAATTTATTAGACTAATTAATTTAATTAATTAAGATTAATTAATTTATTAAAATTATATAACTAATTTAATTAATTAGGGGTGGACTCACTGGAGACCACCCCAAGTTTTATACACCAATAATACGATATTAATAAATATAACTAGCACATATATAAACATAATTAATAAAGTTCAAAAATAAAGATAAAGATCTCATTTGTGTTATTCCTTTTCCATAAATGTGAAAGGTAAATTATAAATCAGGAAGTACTTGGCTATACGTGTATTTTATATATGTACCGTGCGGTGCAATTAGTCATAGCCAGCAACGTTTGATTCTGTTACAGGGTGTTTAGTATCATAAAATATTTGACATTTTGCAATTGTCACATAATTGGGATGGCCTTGATGTATTCTTCTTCTTTTTATTGTCATTTGTGAAGACTAACAATATTAATTTAATTATTCAACGTAATGCAACTAATTGCAAGGCAACACGTGTTTAACTTGGTCAATATGTATGGAAATATATGGGAATTGACTGAAATCTGATTGGATGTGTCCCTTATTTAAGTAAAGTTTTAATTATAAAAATTGGTACTAGAGGAAGTAAATAGTAAGTGTATCATTATCTAAATTAGGGTCCCTTTGGTAGCATTGTTTCGTCGGGATAACAAAGTTATCGTCTGTTTGGTAGCCGTATTAATATCCTGCGTCTGTTTGATAAATACTGCTTTACGTATCCTTCTGACCGTGTTTTAATAGCGAACTTGGTGGTTTTGTGTCATTTGGTAGCTCTGTTTCTTGACTATTTCTTAGGATTTGTAACATAACTAAGTGGTGGGTTACAAAACCCATTTAAACGATACATTTTAACTGAGCGAAACCTAACTAATCTACCAAATGGGTCCTTAGTTTATCCTTTAATCTATTTATTAGTGAGTAAAAACATCAAAATAATTCCACAACGCGCTTCATAGATGAACAATTAAGCATACCTCGAATCAACTATCAGAGAATCAGATAACAATATAGATAAATTATTAAACACTATATATTAATAGCTGGCTTTTTTTTTCACGAATTTGGAGCTAAAGATCTATTCATCATTGAAACTGATCAAAATTGAATTCTTCGTCCAACAATTTGGAATCGCCAATTCCAAATATTAGTCCAAAGTACAAGAACTAAAGTAAAATAATAATAAAAGAATCAGGGAAAATAACTGAGTAATTGAGTCATGAGTTGGTGTAGTAGGGTCCGAGCTTTCTAATGATTCGAATTACAATTCTAGATGTCTGATGATGAAATTGACAACATGGGAGGAAAACCTAGACAAGACTGCAAAAGTCACCAATCAATTTTGAATATCGACGTTGGATGAATGTCTAATCTCAACTTCAAACTTGTACAACAAAAAAAAGGGTCAAATTTTTAACAAATTGAAATTGATGCAATCTTGAAACGCTCTAAAAATTGAACCTAATTTGTAATAAGATCAAAGTTTGGGATCTAAATTGCAATTATCTATTTAAAATTCAAGCACAACTTCTCTTGTATAATAAAGATAAGAAAATCTATTGTTGTCCATTTGAGGATGATAAATTGGTGGAGTGAGTATTCTTATGAACATTTTTTTTTATAGCTTAAATCCCACCAACACTTTATAAGTCCAATGTGTCACACCAGTTGTGCCCATTACTTTGAAATGATAATAACACCATCTTCCATTTGCTGCTCTAAATTTTTATGAAAGTTAAGTAAATTATATTTCCTTCGTCCCATCAAATATATGACCTACCTCATTTTGTGAAATAATAATTTCTTCAAAAGTTATGGGACCTACCTACTTTTTATCATTTTAATCACTTTATACTATTCTCATAAATAACCGTGTCGAAAAGAAATGGTCTGTTTTGGATGGGACGAAGGGAGTAGTATTTTCTTATAAACTATCGTCATTCTAACACTCTTTAAATTCATTCTACGGTTCTAGTAAAATCACATTTTGTAGTGCAAACTCATCTCCAACTCATACTATACCGATTGAATATTATATTCCTATTTTATCTATTTATTAATTAGTCTCATGATTTATTCTTAATGATATCTTACTTAAATATATTTTATACATTAAAATAGTTAAGAACATGGTGCTAAATTATTGTGTTTGTAATTTCTATATTTGAGAATAAGTTTAGTTTGGTGTTTGATTATTATTTGATAATTATATTAATTTCTACAAGAGTAGCTAACTGTACAAAATTGAAGTGATGGATTATATAAAAATCAATTTTAGTTGAAATTGAAGAATTGAATAACTACATAATAGCTTGCTAATGTAATTAATTTTTTTTTGATATTAATGTAATTAACACGTCAGAAACATTTTTGGCGTGGATGAATAGTAGCTCACAGATTTGGACTAACACTATTTATCACACCAAAAATATGTACCAAAAATGGTATCTTTCGAACAAATCTTGAAATCTGAAAAATCCATATCTAAATATATACTTTGTTGGTTGAATCTTTCGAACAAATCTTGAAATTTACAAGATGAGGAAATATATTTTAAATAGTAGTTTAACATTAAATTTAAATAATACTGTTGTGCTCCATATCACACGAAACCAACTTGTAACTTATTATACTCAATTGAAGTAAGCAAATTTTGTACAAAATGCTAAATCATTCCGTTTGGTAGGTTAGTTAGGTTAGTTAGATTTAAATCAGTTAACGTTTTGTCTAGTTAAAATATATTATGCGATAGGTTTGTTTAGAACCCATTAACTTGGGTAGAATGAAATCCTCGAAAAATAATACAAAATAGAGCTACCAAACAGATAAAATCACCAAACAAATATTAAAACATGGGCAGTAAAGATATATTTGAAATATAGTTTACCAAAATTGACGCTGTGATACTCCATATCACAGAAATCAAAAGAACGATAACTTTGTTATCCCGACAAATTTTGTACAAAATGCTACCAATCAGGCCTATTATAGTGGTCAGTTATATTCATGTAGTTTTATTTGGTTTTTATTCTGTTTTGAATGTAAAACTCCAAAACAAACGACCTGATTCAACAAAAACAAGTGTACAAAATATTTGTTGTAGAGACACAAAATTAGCCAATGCCATATTTTTAGTTCAAATCTCTCTTTTCCAATTTTGTCCCATATCAAAGGGTTAAAAATATCAAACATATTTATAACCATGTCCAGCTTCCCTCGTACTCCCTCGTCCATCATTTCCGATCATTGATCTTGGTAGTATGGATTTTAATAAATTATAATGAGTATAAAATGATTGAAGATAATAAATGAATAGGTTAATAGATAGTGATATTAAAAAATGTGTTATATGGATAAATAAATATATTAATGAATAATGGATAAAAAGTGGATCATACGTGATTTTTTGTAAATAAATAAATAGATTTAAGATAAAAATATAAAATTATATCCGAAAAAATGAATATTTTTTTTGGATTAATCACGATAGAATTAAATAAACAAGTATGATGGTAGAAGTGGAGAATATATGGAAGAGGAAGGGCAAAAATGACATTTTATGTAGAGCAGCAGTAGAGAACTGATGAGCAGAAAGCAGGAAGGTGAAGTGTGTGTTTCAGTTTCACACTTTTATTTTTCTTGCTGTCTCTGTTTCTCACTCATATCTTGCAAATGTACCTGCCTATTTCGCCCACTTTTTCTCCTCCATTTCTTCAGCAAACTTTCAAGTTATGATCTCGAAAATGTCTTGTTATCTTCAGGTTCGCTTCTTCTTTCTCTCCCTTCAATATCTCTCTCGATTCTATTGATGCTATTCCTGCTCTGTAGGTTTTGTGATCTCTTGTTTTGTTGACTCTTGGTCAAAAAGGAAATGTGGGTTCTCCCATTTGCCGGATTTCTTAAAATGGGTTCCTCATTTTCTTGTTCAATCCTTCATTTTTTTTGGAGATCTTTTCTTTTTGGGGATTTGGTTGGCCCCAAGAAGGGATCTTTCCTTTTATTTCTTTCTCTTTCTCAAAAATCAAAGAAAAATATGGTTTTGATCTCACGCGTTTGCTTCTGAATCGCTTAATGTTTGGGCTTCAGTTACTTTCTTGTTGGATCTGTGAAGTTCCGTTTGTGCTTGATAGTGCGAGGGTCGATTTTTCTCGTGGGTGTGAAGAAATTTCGTGAATGTGATCTATCTGTCAGTAACTGTCAGTGTGGAGTTGTGGAACTCTTTACCTTTTTCGTTTTGTTTATTCCACCGTTTTTGTGATTGGTGATTCTCAGATCTGGGTTTAGACAGTCTGTTTTTGCCTCTGAGGTTCTAGATTTTGGAAGTCAAAGATTGCTGTGAGTGAAGTAGTTGGTTGTCTAGCATCAAGGATGAAACTTGATCGCCTGTGATGAGTTTTGCTCAGCTTAGAAGCAGTGTTGATTTTCACAATTTTTAAAGTACTAGCTTTACTGCTAAGTTTGAGATTTGTTCTCCAAATTGTTTAAAAATCATATTTTTCTTTTGTGGTAATGCTCAGATAATTATTTCGTATAAGTGAGAAAATAATGGCTGCTAAGTAGGATAGGTATGATGGAGTAAGAAGGCACAGTGCTATACCTGGTCTGCAAATGAATCTGTTATGACTGAAGCTTTAATGTTTAATTTTTGTAGTGAATCGTTGTTCACATCTTTAATCTTGATTTGGTATCTTCTAGGAATTATATTTCACCCTGGCACTGCTCTAGATTGATCTGCTGAGTCGACGTATTCTGATTGTCCTCATTGGTGGCCGTTGTTGTGTATTGGTTCATTGCTTCGGTATTAGATCTTGTGCTTCTTTGGAGAACTGCACCTAAGATATGGGTTCTCGATTTCCCTCTCATCAGTTGAGCAATGGCCTTTATGTATCGGGCAGGCCCGAGCAACCAAAAGACAAGACTCCAACTATGAGCTCGGTTGCCATGCCGTATACTGGAGGAGATATAAAAAAATCTGGAGAGCTAGGTAAGATGTTTGATATCCCTATGGACGGCTCCAGGTCACGAAAATCAGGTCCCATAAACAGTGCTCCATCAAGGACAGGTTCTTTCGGCGGTGCAGGTTCTCACTCGGGGCAGTTGAATTCCGTGAGAAGTGGATCGGTTTCAGCTGGTGGAGTTTCTGGGTCAGTTTCATTGAAGAAGACGAATTCTGGCCCACTTAATAAACACGGTGAACCATTGAAGAAGTCGTCCGGTCCTCAGGGAGGTGGGACTGCTGTATCTCGCCAAAATTCAGGTCCTCTTCCTCCAGTTCTGCCTACCACCGGCCTCATTACATCTGGGCCAATTACATCGGGTCCCCTAAATTCATCGGGGGCTCCTCGCAAAGCTTCTGGTCCTTTGGAGTCTACAGGCTCGTTGAAGATGCACAATGCTTCTTTAATCAATAACCAGGCTGTTACCCATCTTAGCCAGGATGATGAATATTCGTTCCGCAAGAGCTTCCCAAAGCCAATTCTTTGGGCCATCATTCTTCTCTTTGTTATGGGATTTATTGCTGGTGGCTTTATCCTTGGAGCTGTTCGCAATCCCATTCTCCTTGTTGTTGTTGTCATTCTATTTGCTGCAGTTGCTTCTGTATTCACCTGGAATACATGTTGGGGAAGAAGGGCTATTACTGGTTTTATAGCTGGCTATCCCGATGCAGAGTTACGAACTGCAAAAGATGGCCAATTTGTCAAAGTTTCTGGGGTATGTTCATATGTTCATCTAGAATATATACCGTATTGACTATTGAGGTGCATTTTCACTTTTCAGAAATAGACACGCAAATCATAATGCTCCTTCTGCTTCCATAACATGCACAAATACCTGAGATATTGATTTTGGTACTCTTATATTCTAAGGGCATTTCGTAAAGCAATTTTGGAATCCCATGAAGCATGTCCTGTGATCAATGTACTTGCTGTAATGCTATAATTTGAGTCATTCTAGACAAGATATGCATGCAGTTGCATTCTTTTTCTACATTTTTTGCAAAATTGGATCGAGGCTAAGATCTTTGTTTTTCCCAATTATCCAGATTTATGCTGCATTACATTGTTCTTAACAAGGATTAGATTAGATGTCTACCTATTACTCTAAATGTTGAGATGGTTTTATTCTTAATGGTATCCCACTAGCAACATAAGCACATGAATATGTTAAGGAGATTGCAAGTCACCTATTTGCACTTATGCTGTAGAGTTCCAATTTTGGGGGATTAACTTTGATATGGTTCTAATGTAGTTATAGAGATGAAAGCCCTGTGTTTGTCTAATAATAATAGCTAGTGAACATAATTATCACCTAGCTTTAATAAGGGGAATATTCGTCCAACATATGTGCCTCATGATGGTAATTGGCATGTGAGAATTATACTCTTGTAGTTTTGTATGCATATTCTTTTTTCCAAAATTTACCCTCTTAAAGTAAATTCCTAGTGTTTTGTTCGGAAATAGCACATTGATGCGGCTTTGCTTAATTTGAAAACCTGAGTGCTGTCCTAACAAGTTAGGGTTTCTCCTTTTTGAAGGTTGTCACCTGCGGAAATGTTCCTCTTGAGTCATCATTTCAGAGAGTTCCTAGATGTGTTTATACATCTACAAGCTTGTATGAGTACCGGGGATGGGATTCAAAAGCAGCAAACCCGACACACCGTCGCTTTACCTGGGGCCTCCGGACATTAGAGGTGAGAAGGAAAACTTCATTCTTACATGCTGCTTAAGTTCTCAGCATTGAAACTCATGTTGCCTACTTCAGTAAACAAGATTTCTCTGTTTAAGTTATGCTTAGGGATACCCTCTGTTGATGTTTCTTTCTTTAATGATGCAGAATAACTGAGGGCAGATCTTTCTGCCCTATATGATATTCCTATCTTCTCTCTTTATGCTTTTGCAAATGGGTTTTCTCTTGTCCAAATACAAAGTTTTCCTCTACTGTCTACTCATTTAACTATTTGAGTGAGATGGTTTAAACTAACACGCAAGGCCATTCTATTTTTCAACTCTTCATTGTATATGAGAGAACTATACAAATAGCTAAGCCATATGTAGCATCTTGCAAGTTTTATGCATAAGAAAAACATAAGTTTTTGTATATTGATAATAATCTAATACCTTAATTTTAATTGCGACTAATTTGTGTTCACCGAGTCACATTTTTGCATTTTTTGAACTCATGTGACTTTGCTTCCTGCATTTTAAATTTGATTAAGGTCAACTACTCGATTTTTAAACCCCACTGTTTCCAGCAGGCTAAGATAATTAAGTACTGATTTTTTGTAATCATAACTGCAGAGGCATGTTGTGGATTTCTATATTTCCGACTTCCAATCTGGTTTGCGGGCATTGGTCAAGACTGGCTATGGCGCCAGGGTAACTCCATACGTTGATGAATCTGTTGTCGTCGACATCAATCCATCTAACAGAGATATGTCTCCTGAATTTGTCAGATGGTTAGGAGAAAGAAATCTTTCTAGTGATGACCGCGTAATGCGTCTCAAAGAAGGGTAAAGATCATAACTCTCTGTGAAATTGCTTATCACATTTTTCCTGTGATATTTGAATTTTACTTGTCAGACTCATAGCTTCCACTGTTTTCTTGATTGATGATCAGCTACATCAAGGAAGGTAGCACCGTGAGTGTCATGGGAGTCGTGCAACGCAATGAAAATGTTCTAATGATAGTTCCCCCACCAGAACCCTTCTCAACAGGATGCCAGTGGAGTAAATGCATCCTTCCAGCCAGTCTTGAAGGCGTCGTGTTGAGATGCGAGGACACATCAAAGGTAGATGTCATACCAGTTTAGCAGTTTGACATTCGCTGAGTTGGTTCGTGTCGTTCTGAGAGAAACCAAAAAAATCCCATTTCTCATCAAAAGGGTGGAAAGCAAAGGTGAGTTCAGTGTTGACCAGATGTATAGTTTTTGGCGTATCTTTTTTCTTGCGTTTTTTTCACTCTCTTTTGGGTCCAGGAGTTATTTCTCGGTATGGTATTGTGTGAATTATTATAGTACAGCAGAGGGAAACTGGGTGATTAACAACAAGTTGAAGATTCATTTTTCATTTTCATTGATCATTTTTTTCCTTCCTTTAGTTTTTGGCTAGAATTGTTTTGGTCAATTGGTAACTCTTGGGCTTATTGAAGATTAGTGTAAGTGTACCTTTGCTCATGAATGTTTATTGGCTTGAGATATTCTTTATGGCCTTGTTTAGGTCATTTTTTTGCTTTTGGTTGGAAATGAAGTATGTATTATTGTTCATTATTGTATATTCTGTGAGTTTTATTTCACTATTTCGAATCTACTTTTCTGCACAAAACATTCATTTCATTAAAACTACTTTTTGAGACTCTCATTTCTGTTTTATTTGATTGTTTCATACTATGGTCACACAATTCCTAGTTCCATTTATCCACAAAGGAATGATTGTAGACTATGTTACATGGACACAGGTATCGGATACGGGTGCGGATCCGAGTGTCAGATACAATTTTTAAGAAAATTATAGACACGGGGACACCGTCCTAAGTTTGGACACCGGTACGGGGATAGTCGAAAAGTATACAGCGGGTAGAAGTTCAAAGTATAAATAAGGTTGTGGTAGTTGTCCCACATCGGAAAAAGTAGTAATGTAAGGAGAAGTTGAAAGAATAAATGACGGTAGTGATAGTTGTCCCACATTGAATAAAGGAGACAAATGCAAGCATGATATGCACTATAAAATGAGAAGCATAATGTGCATTAGGTTCTCGCAGCCACACTTAGTGTCTGCCTCAAAATATAGCGGGCGCACCTTGCAGCTAGGCGCCCCACATAAGTGTCTTTTAAATCTTGCATAGCTCTGGATGCACCTCTTTTTTTCATGGAGTATCCGAGGTGAAATTGTAAGATCGGACACGTATTTCGTGTCCGTATCCGTGTCGACACGGATACTTATGCCCAAATGAAGTGTACAAGTAACACAGATTGTAGATAGTGAAAATGTATCTCAAGTTATATTGGTGATTATTTGATAGCCTTCATTTTTTAGTTCATTTTGTAACTAGTTAAAACTTGATTAGTATTTCGACTTTGCTACTTATAATCATAATAGGATTTCATTTGCTCTTAAATTGAGCATTTTCACCATTTATCGTTACCCACTTCATTTATAATATTAATGTTTTCTATATCAAGACTGGATTTTATTGATATACTTTTTGAAGAATCAATGTAGTATGTCTGTATATAATAGTCTTACAATATTTACGAGGAAGTTCAATGTTGGTAACACAAAAATGAAATTGAAAGTGAAACCACAAAACTTAAGTATTTCACTCTTGAAAATATTCTTGAAAAAATGCATTTTGTTTTAATTTTGGGACATAATGCTAACGTTTGGTGAACATAATAATTACCACTCTTTCGATATTTAAGTATAGATAGTTGCTGTAATTCTTGAATTTATGATTGTCATATTCATCTAAGATACTATAAAAATTATTGCTTATAATATCATTGTGTGACATGTAATCATATATTTCCTCATTCCACCAAGAGTGTATCAGTTGGTGGACGACACAAGTTTTAATAAAATATTTGATAGATTATTTGAGTGGAGAAATAGTTCCATCATATAAAAAATGAGTGGTTGATGTTGAATTATAAAATTTAAGTGTAAACCAGATATTGGTTTTTTTGGTAAATAATAAGTGATTGTGAAGTTTAATTATATGATTGAGTGTCTCAAAAAAGAAAATGACATTTTCTGTGAATGTCGAATAAAGTAATTGTAATATATTGGTGGACTAATGGAGTAATTATCAATAGGATAGCACCAGTAAATTGTCTCATCTTATTTCTTCACTCAAAATCGAGGCTTCATCGCCTTCATCAACCAAATCGCAAATAGTTAGATTTTCAGTAGGAAATGTCTAGAAGAAGGTCGATTTTATGAGGCAACTACTACATTTATTTAAATAATAGAGGGTTAAGTCGCTCAAAAAATATAATATTAAAGGTATTTGATTTTTTCAAATATATGAAAATTTGCATTCGTTATTTTTTATGTACGCTAGTTAATTTCACATTCATGTGCAATACTATATATAAACCACACAAATTGGATAGTGTCTACTATAAGAGTGTTTTTGTCCCCAGCTCTGTTGTTTATTCTTCTTATTCTTACACTAAGGGTGCCTTTTCTTTTGGTGGAAAAGAGTGAAAAATATATACTTTTAATCAATTTTCCACTCCTTTCCTATGTTACGTGGGGTGGATAATTTTCTTCGGACATAATAGAATATTTTTCTGAGCAACTCATTGTTTCTTATTTTTCACTTTAATTTATGATAATTTTATCATGTAGTCTTCTTTGTAATACTCCTCCGTCACAAAAACGTCGTTTTTGATGGCACGAGTTTTAAGAAAATTGTAATGAGTGTAAAATAGATGTGTATAAAAAAGTGTGTCATTGGGATAATAAATGAATATATTAATGGATTGTGAGTGTAAAAAGGTGGACCATGAGTGTTTTTTTGCAAATAAGTGGATAAGTTAAGGGTAAAAATGTAAAGTTTGTGTTTCTAAAAAAGGAAAGTGCACATTTTTTGTGGACGGACCGAAAAGGAATTAAATGTACATTTTTGGTGGACGGAGGGAGTATTATTTTGATATATTTTCTAATTTAGATAACATGAAATAAAAAAGATGGAAACCACTAAAAAGTTATAAATTTTTCTTATATATACTTTTTTTGTGATTAATTTGCAACTAAAAGAATGTAACTGGAAAAAAGTAATTAAATATGTTCGATGTGAAAGTAATTTGCGACAAACATATTTAGAGAATTTTCTTTTCGAGAAATAACTATATATTCGAATTTATTTTCATCTTCTGTTTTCAGTGTATCCCTTGATAAAACCCTCGCGCCCTTACCTCTCCCTTCTCTCTTCCCTCTCTCCACACACACACACACACACACAGAGTCGCAAAACCCTTACCTCCTCCGTAAAAACCGAATCAACAGACCATCCCACTGTATGGCCTCCTCTCAGACACCGGCGGAAACCGCCGCCATCCCCGACGAACAACAAACGCCTGCCGAGCTCCCCGAAACCAAAGGGGAAGAAGATGCCGAAACAGCCGCGGTTGAAGCTCCAGTGACGGAGGCCGCCGCGGTGGATGATAAGGATAAAGCTTTGGAGGAAATGAAGGCCAAGTGGCCTGGATGGCCGGGATACTCGGTATTCCGGCTACTGGTGCCGGTGCTGAAAGTCGGCGGCATTATTGGGCGGAAGGGGGATCTTATCAAGAAGCTAGTTGAAGAGACCCGCGCTAGGGTTCGTGTGCTCGATGGCCCCATCACCTCGCCGGATCGCATTGTAATTCTCCAAACTATTTATTTGTTTATTCTTGTTACCTTCGTACTCCCGTGCCAATGTTGCCTGTCAGTTTCAGTTTCTTTGCTTTTCATGTCGATGTTTCGGTGGTATTTTGAATTTGAAGGCTTTGCATTATTAATTAGGGTTTGGAATCGGCTGTCCTTCTAAAGATACTGAAACTATTAATATTTTACGGTTTTTATAGATTTCCAAAAGATAATTGGGGATTATTAGAACTATCAATTGCTTTCTTCTTAGTGCCGAGGTTGCTCGTTTTTTAATATGAATTTCATATGACACCAAGGTGGGTAAAGCGGAGCTACAAATTAATGACGAACTTATAGTTAGCACAGGGATAAGATTATATATAACCTAGATAAATGATTACTTTGAATGAAGAATTTCCAGTATATTAGTATTTAGTTATTTACAATTTTTTCTTTCTGAATTTTTTTGAACTGTGCTACATGACATAGCTGGAATATACTTGCGAAGAAAAGTGAGGAAGTTTTGTACATGAATAGATGCAAAGTCTATGAAAGGTTAATTGGTGACCATTTTGTTGCAAAATGGCTCATGGAGCTTCCATCTTGTTGTTTTAGATTGATAGTATTTTGCATTCCTATCTCTTTTTCAAAGAATCTTTTATATATATATATATATATATATATATATATATATATATAGAGAGAGAGAGAGAGAGATACATAATAACATAAATAGATGCAAAGTGGCCATGTGTGTTGCCAAATCTCATGGAGCGTCCATTTGTGTTTTAGATTGATAATGTTTTGCATTTCCATCTCTTTATTTGTCAAAGAATCTTATATATATATATATATATATATATATATATATATATATATATAGGGAGGGTAACGTAAAAACCATTTTTATCGTAAGAATGTGACTACCAAAAATGATGAATTCGTCAGGAAAATTAATGAATCCAAAAAAATGAAATTTTATTCCGTCATAAGATTCGAACCCGGGTGAAAAATTCTGAATTTTTGGATTCAGTAACTTTCATAAAGAATTCATTTGGTTCTTAGTTTTTAGGATAAAAATAGTTCTCATTTGAATATAACTCTCTCTCTCTATATATATATAAGAGAGAGAGAGAGAGAGAGATAGAGAGAGAGATAGAGAGAGAGATGTAAAGCACTATCAATCAAAAACAACAATATGGAAGCTCCATGAGCCACTTTGCATCACACAGTAACCAATTAACTTTTGTAGACTCTGCATCTACTTATGTACAAAACTTCTTCATTTAGGGTAAAACATACACACCGAATGTGGGCACCTAGTGTATTGGTGTCATCTGAATCACCACTTGAATCCAAACAACACTTTGTGCTTATAAAAAAAGAGGTGCCTACGCTGGGTGTGTAGGGTAATGTTGCTGTTGTGTGTGTGTGTGTGTGTGTGTGTGTGTGTGTGTGTATATATATATATATAGGAGATGGATCAGGTAAGAATGAATAATTTGGTAGGAAATAAGAATGAATCTGGGCCTTTGATATACTGGATCAATGGTTGAGATTTAATTTCAGTTGTGCTACAGTTTTGTGTTATGTGTGCTACGCGGATTATTGTGCAGCACTGTAACCCTTCGTGTGTTACACTGCAATGAAAGATGTGCTAAACTAATATATTTAGCATATGTGCTACGAAAAGATGAAATATGTGCTAAACTAATATGTGCAACATAGTAATTCTGATTGTGCTACACAAATATGAAAGATATGCTAGACTTACATATCTATTCCTATTTCCTACACTTATTTTCATTCTCACAGGAACCATCCCCTATATATATATATATATATTCTTGAGGTTGGAATCAGGTATTTCTGTTTGTCCATGGCAACATTGTGCTATATTTCTGATGATGTAAGAAAGTATTTGTCTGAGGCTTTTATAATGTCCCAGACTCCTATTTCTATTAGCCAAATTGGACCACTAGACTGCTTACTTTACTACAAAGTTTAATTAGTTGTCAATATTCTGGTTCTCAAAGATTTTACCTGTTTTCTGCAATGTCTAAGACCATCATTGTGTTGGAGGCTTCTTACAAATAGTCCTATTCTATTACCATATTGAGAGGGTTATTTCAATTGAGGAATTGATGACTGGATTGGGCTTTCATTCCCTTTTATCTTGGACATCTAGATTTTTATTTAAAACTCAGAACTGGAAAGTTGATCCATAAACTCTTTTGACCATTTAGTGAGGGGACTTTTCATGAGTAATTGATCTGTATGTTTCTTTCTTATAACTTTTCTTTTAGATAGAGAGAACTTGCACTACATCTCATGATCTCCATATGTATGGTGGCTGAGTAAACATGTGTTTGAATTACAACTTCTCCAACTGTAATTTCTTTAGATCAATATATTTCTGTTATGTTGATTTTTTATAAGAGCTGATATTTATTGATATGTTGGAAACTTATCAGGTATCTTTTTATTAAATATCAGCTAATAGTATTATTTCCAGAAGTTCACAAATAAGCTAAAAAGAACAACTGATTGGTTGTTTATGCTAGATTGGGATATTAATGTCAGTAAAATTAAATTCATTCGCTATACTGTCAACCATGCCAACCTTTAGTGTATTTATTATTTGTGAGCAGCGAGCAAATAGCAACTCTTGCAGTTATTCTCGACTGTTATAGTGATTCTTAAAATGGAGTGAAATAAGAGCTATAAGTTATTTTTATAAGATAAAGGGCTGTTCTAACTTCTTTGAGTATGCAGAAACAAGCTTGATTGAAATATTATCTTTTTGGTACTTTTTTGAGGCCTGGTAATAAAAAATCCAGTTGTGTTAATAGTTTATTCCAAACTACTTGAAGATATTCTGATGTTTTTCCACAGTTGGTTTATAGACTAGTGACTTTAATCTTGCCAATTTCAGGTATTAATATCTGGCAAGGAAGAACCTGATTCAGCATTGTCTCCTGCAATGGATGCCATAATAAGGATTTTCAAGCGTGTTAATGGTCTTCCTGAGAATGATGGTGATAAAGCCACTGGTGCTGCATTTTGTTCGATTCGACTATTGGTAGCGTCAACACAAGCCATTAGTTTAATAGGAAAACAAGGCTCCCTAATCAAATCTATTCAGGAAACAACTGGTGCTTCTGTCCGTGTACTTTCAAATGGTACAATAATATCTTTTGATCTTATTGATTGCATCATTTCTTATGTTATTATCTATCTAACCATTGTTTTGGGAAGTGACTTAATACCTTTCTGTTGCTTTTGGGCCTTACTTACGCTGAAAGTGAACACATTTTTATTTTTGTCAGAAGCAAAATGTGTATTTTTTATTTATTTATATAGTCAACTTCTTGTTTGTATATATTGAAAATTAAAAAATATTGCTGAAGGAAAATCTGAACTGTCTCAGGAAGATATCATAGATATGGGTCAGAGCTGTAACTCTCTTAATTAGACATTTCAGTTATCAAAGGTTTCCTTATTTAGAGAATGTTTCCTCACAACTCGTTATCTGGCAGAGTTCTATTGTTTGTCTTCCACTCCTGTGGAGACAATTTCTACTCTTTAGGTGAATAATATTGTCTTCTGTATTTGTCGTTGCAGATGAGGTACCAACTTATGCCAGTTCCCAGGAAAGAGTTGTTGAGTTGCAAGGGGAAGCTCTGAAGGTTCTTAAGGCTTTGGAAGCTGCCGTAGGTCACCTGAGAAAATTTTTAGTTGATCAAAGTGTTCTGCCCTTATTTGAGAAGAGTGTAAGTTAGTTCCTCTTTAGTTAATTATGGGTGAGATCACAAGTTTGTTAATGAAATCTCTCTCAACATGCAGCATAGTGCACCAGCCCCTCAGGAAAGGCAAGTGGATGCTTGGTCTGACAAGACATCCTTGCATCAAACACCACAGGCCTCACTAGGGGTTGATTATCCTGTCACGTTGAAAAGGGAATCACTGTTTCTGGATAGGGAAAGCCAGATGGAATCTCATATTCAATCCTCTAGAATACCATTGTATGGGCAGGAACATGGACTTGTGAATCGTTCTTCATTAATAGGGCGGTCTGGGGGACCAGTTGTGACTCAGGTTTGTTAACGCTTAAATTTAAACTTGAAACTCTATGTACTTTATTCGTTGAAGAACATTGGTAATGCCGTCTAATGTTGATTGTTTATGCAGGTTGCACAGACCATGCAAATACCTCTTGCATATGCTGAGGACATTATTGGTGTTCAGGGGACAAATATTGATTACATTCGACGCAGTAGTGGTGCTATTTTGACTGTGCAAGAGAGTAGAGGTCTACCTGAGGAAATTACTGTGGAAATAAAAGGCACCTCTTCACAAGTTCAGGCAGCTCAACAACTTATCCAGGTAGATACTTTATGTTTCTGTTAAGCTTCATATCTGATGTTCTGTAATGGGATGATATCAACTTCATCCTCACTGAAGCTTAGTTGTTTATTCTAGGGCTTAGGACCATGGGTACTTATCAATGAAATAGATTGGCTTCTGATTTACATCACGATTGAGAATGTGTTTGCTTTATGCTACAGGAAGAGAACATAAAAGTACTACTCTTTGTTATGTTTGTAATTGTAATGTATTATAGGAACCCAAACAACCTTCAGAATTCTACTATTAAAAAACATATCTCTAATCTAAAGCTTCCACTCGTCGTACACTCCTTCCTACATTCTGTTCTATTTTTATTATTTTCCTTTTCGTTTTAGTTTCCTCCTTGCTCCCTTCCATGGGAATAATCCTCTTCCTACTCTGGTACTAGTCTTCTTCTTGAGTATAAGTTTTGTCTTCCCTTCTGTTGGAGTCTTTTCCTTTTGTTTCTTGGGATTTTCTTGAGCAATTCTGAATTTGAAATCTGGGTTCCCAATGAAATTTGTACACCACAAAGGAGTTGGATCTCTAGTTAGAATTGCTAGCAGTCTATCTACTAGTGGTGTAAAGGGGCGGTGTGCCAATGCACAAAATGTGCCAGGCATCCAGCCTTGTGCCTGGATAAGCAGAAGGTTGACTTGGTATCAAACGCTGTGCCTTAAGTGCGCAAAGGTGCTCCTTTCTCTTACAAGTCTGGGAATGTAATTTTATTACTTTACTGACCTTCTTACTCCCCTTTTTTCAACATAACCAATCAAAAGAAAACCATGCCTAGTTTGCTTCTATCGATTTTTTCAAAACAGCATTTTGTGTCCCTAAAATAGATCTTTAATACCCCATTTTATCCCAGCAGCCATAATATTCCCAATACAGAATCTTCAATCCCTCCCAAATCAGTTGTCCTGAAATAAGGGCCCCTATAATACTATCATCATGTATCATCCAGTACCAAAACTCAATCAGCCTAAATTAAGGGCTACAATCATCTCTGGTTTATGCTTGTGATTGCACGAATATATGCTTGCATCTTTACATTTGATGTAATGCCCCGTTACCATGGGAAGGGACTTGATAGTGATATGATACCACAACGGACTCCCTTACCAACTACTCGCTACTCGTTCTCGCTTTGCCGAAGTGGGAAATTCATTTGATCTACGCCAAAATGTTTCTAAACAAATTAGCATGCTTCAAATAATTTGATCTTGGCAAGATTGTTTTCTTACCTTGTCAAATGCAAATTTGGAACTTCTATGCCTTGAGTCCTACTCTTCTTTTGAGTTTTCATGGAGTTTTCTCTTCTGTGAGAATTCATGCTTGCATGTAACGTGTGCTTTCTTGCTTGTCAATTGTTGTAGGGATGTAACGTTTGTGTGTGTTTTTATTGATTGTTTGTAGTTATGATATTATATTTACTTTGTTAGTAATGGTCTTATAACAAAATCTATAACTTGAAAATTGTAGGAGGCCTGTGCCTCTTGAGTGTATTCATTATGATCATCTGAAAGAAGTATGTAAGTTGGGTAACATTGGGTAGGTTAATTATGTGCAGGAATTCATCAGTGGGCACAGAGAGCCAGCTCCTGGGAGTTACGGCAAGCTGGAGTCATCTTACTCTAGGCTGGGAGGCGGGGGCAGCTCGTACTTGCCGTCGTCATATGCAGGACAGCCTTATGGTGGATATGGATCATCTGGGGCAGGGGGATATAGCAGCTTTAGGCTTTGATTTGAAAGGTTGGGATGTTCCCAAATTTTCTTGGCGGCCATGTCTGTGTATTAAATTTTCATCCTTGCAGTTGCTGCTGCTAATGGTTAGTTAAGCTTTTCGTTTCCCAATTTGAGCCGTAAAAAGATTGTGGCCTAATTTTACGGTAGACAAGGATATATATCTCTGTAACAAATTAGAGAGGAGAAAACGTTGTAGTGGTTTGCTATCAATTTCTAAATTACGAAAATGGTTATTCATTTATATATTGTTCTATGATAAGTGCTAAGATATGTTCGTTATTACTCGATGTCGCAATACTGATTATGTGCTGAACAGGATATGACTGAGAGAAAATGTTAATTACTTTTCGAGTGATGCTAAATGCATCAATTTGATCCGGATCAAATGCAGATTTTCATTATAATTCAATATAAAACACATTTTGGCTCCGAAACTTTTTTCCTTTCTCCCTATCCAACTCATAATGTCAAAATAATAAATATATATACGTAGGGAATAAGAAATTAATAAATATTTACTAAATTTTCAATATCCAACTCTATTTTTTTTAGTCTTAAGCAAAAAAAGCTGATTAGTAAATTAATATCAAATATTCAAATATTAATGCATCTTATAGTACCATGAATTTATATGTATAGATAGAAGTATAAGAATTTATTTAGAAAAAAAAGTAGCACCACCAGACCAAGGATTATTTATACGCACCGATTGTTTGTATATATACCTATATATAAAAATTGAATCAAATACAAATCAAATTCAAAATATAAAATAGAAATTATTTTCAGTCTGTTTTTAAAGTTCTATGGCGAGTTTATCAGTATGCTTAATGAGTTCAGACACTTAGTTTCAAATTCAAATTTCATTTTTTTTTTTTTGAATGAGCCATCCAAATACAAAGCCTATGTGCAAAAGACCTGTTGTAGCTTGTCTTTTCTTCCGAATGAAGGGAACACTGAAGATTAACCATAGACCTCTTTCTCGTTACACAAAGAAGGTTCACCGTCTAAATGTCAAGAAAGGACAAAAAGATTTGTTATCTATTATCTCGACGGACTTAATTTAATTAATTAGAATTAATAGATTTTAAAAAAAAAATAACTGTTCATCCTCACTATTATGAAACTAAATCTTAGCCCACTCAATAAATTAAAAGTTTCAAAAAACCTAAAAGTAAATAAATAACTAAATTCCTCGTTGGCCTGCCATATCTCTTGTCTCCTAAATTATCTGCAGAAGAGTATCTCAATTTCTCCCACTCTAATTTCTTCATCTCAAAATTTCAGGCGAAACTCACCAATCTATTACCGCTACCGCCACTTCACCCCCTTTTCTCCCTTATTCTCGGCCTCCGCCGTTCACTCGCGCCAGCACGCCATCTCCCCACTGCCACCGTGGACTTCTGCTCGCCGCTCGCGCCAGCACGCCATCAAGTTGAAGAAGGGCTTATACTCCTAACAAGGTTCTCATTTGTGTTTCATTATCATACTCAACTTATTTTAGAAACAAGATTCTAGTGTGCACTGCTCATAATGTGGTAGAGATAGAGGTAGAGCTTTTCACGTGTTTGTGAAAATGCCTCTGAAAGAGTAAAACTTTCAAAATTTTCAGATTTTGATTCCGTTTTATATAGATGGGATCTTTTGCTGAGGAGATTGTGCCGAAAGCCGAATGTGTTGTATTTATGAAGCTCGCTCTAGAACAGGTGATGATGGGTTTCCTACTTTAGTGTGACGAGATTATCTTCAATTTTCAGTTGTTTACACTTCATACATATGATGTAATGAAGCTATTGTTATTCCCTTTGCCCTTTATCTGTAACATTTTAAAGGATCTACCATGAATGAAATCAGACGTTAGTGTCTCTCACATCGAGTTTTGTTGCTTTTAGATAATACTAAAACTTAGTTGGTGATTGATTATTATTGTTGATAATATACGTTTTTGGTCTGAGGTTTTTATGGATATCATAATTCTAGACTTCCTTTTATGATCATGTGCTCTATAGTTTCAGCTTTTTTAACACGTGAAATTCTTATCTGGCTTTCTTTTGGCAGGCAAAGCTAGCATTGGACAGCCTTGAAGTGCCTGTGGGGTAATCTTTCTTTTATTTTCCTCACTGCATATTTGAGTCTGAATAAAAAAAAACAAAAATTGGTTTCGGATCAGACGAGATTGATTTGAAAGAAGCGTTTGATGCCAAGATGTGCGTAGTAGAAGCCTAAGTTTCTGTTATCCAGCCGACCCAACGTGGATTGAATTAATTGACGAATTTGCATTGTAATTCTGGACATATATGGCAAGAATTTTCCTTATATTGTTCTCTCAACTTCCATTGCTCCTTTCCTGTCTTTTTAATGTTTGGGCAGTTGTGTAATCATAGAGAATCAGAAGGTCATTTCCTGGGGGAGAAATCGAACAACTGAGACTAGAAATGTGTGTACCTCTTTATACTGTTTACCTTGTCTCACAATCTTTTTCAATAATTTTCATGTTTTTTCCATTTTTTGTTTCTGATTTACTTTCTGTTGGACATAGTAATACTTCACATATTCATTGCCTTGTTTTTTTACCTTCCCCGACACCCCCTTTCCAGTATCATAGCTAAGGGAAGATCATATATCCTTAATCACAGCTATGGAAGTGTCATATAAGCTATTTGAAATTGTTATCATTGTATCATGGTAAAAGAGATCAGGAAAATAGATGATTTGCAGATAATTTCAAGAAACTATCTGTCATTCTAAATTATTTGCAAGTTGATGCCCAGTACTTGATATGGTTGTTTGGTATGATTTGCTTGATATTTCCTAGTCCAGATTCACCACTGTTCTTGAATCTTGATAACTACCTAAAAAACAATGGTCACCATTGTTCTTGATAACTACCTAAACAACAACCTGTTCTAAATCTTTAGTGTTAGATATATGTATTTGGAATAGTTCTTTGTATATATCTCAACCCAAAGTCACCATTATTTTGTAGCATTTCTCAGGATTTAAGTGTCTTCTATAGCAAAATTAGCTGAAAAATAATGCTTGATTAATATGAACGTTTTTGGCCTCAATACGATCAGTAGTCTGTCATATTTTTCTTGTGTTGCATTTATTTCATTTTTGTGGCAATAACTATTATAAATATTTCCAACTGGTGTGAAGGCTACTCGTCATGCTGAGATGGAAGCAATTGATATGCTTCTTGAGGAGTGGCAGAAAAAAGGAGTTACAAAGGAAGAAATTGCATTCAGATTTTCGAAGTGCATACTCTATGTAACATGTGAGCCATGCATAATGTGTGCAGCAGCCTTATCAATAATTGGTATGGGCAAACGAATTTATTTCGCCATTGTTTACAAGTTCTGATTGATATGTGAACTTTGATATTCCATTTCTTGGTTCCCTCAGGACTAGAGGAAGTATATTATGGCTGTGCAAATGATAAGTTCGGAGGTTGTGGTTCGATATTGTCCTTGCATACAAGTAGTTCTGGGAAGCTTCCTAGGTTTGACTTTAAGATACTTGTAAATTAATATCTCCATAATATTTTTCAAGTAGCATCTTTACTGGAAGTGATACAAATCCTGAAGTATAAAAAAAATAAACTCCTAAATGTAGATGCTACATTTTATCTGGGTGTTGTGCTTGATGGTACATCGTGTTTCTATGTTGCTTCAAAATTTTAAATTTTCTAACCATGAGCAACTTGCTGTCATCTAGGTACCTTCCAGAAAACACGAATGATTGAATTGAATCTTCAGAATATTAGTTATATTATCTCAGCAGCCTATTAATTTCTGAACCTTGCTTCTTTTTGTCTTTTCTATCTCTCTGTCTTCCCCTCTGTTTCACTTTCTCTCTGTCTTTTTTTCTTTTAATAACTCAACCAACTTATCTTAAATGTGAACATCAACATTGCTTTGGAGGTTCTGAGAAGCAAAAGAAATACACGTATCCAAGCCATGTGTCAGTGATTTACACCTTTTGTGGTTCCTTTGCTCCATCCATACCTAGGGAACCACTAACTTACTCTATACTTTCATTACATCAAATAAATAGATACCGTCGTAGGAAAAAGTCATAGTCTTGTACTAAATAGTTTGTTTTGAGGGAATTGTCTATCTCTTTGACAAACTGAAATAATTCAATTTTTTTTGTCTTGTATTATTTTTAATCTTTCTCAGTGGTGGAACTTCGAAAAAGAAGGGATTCAAATGCACTGGAGGATTAATGGCAACTGAAGCCATCAATCTTTTAAAGTGCTTCTATGAGCAAGGAAATCCAAATGGTTAGTATATTCGTGTAGCTTGTTAGAATTTAATATGCTGGAATTCTTGACAAATAGGTTGCAATATGGAAGGGTCATTTTGATATACAACTGTACAAGCCACCTTTTGTGGGAAATGATTATATATTCTCCTAGATGATTTGTCCCTAGTTTTAGACTCGAGCATATTATTGTTTTCAGCTTAATTATTCCATTCTCAAGTAAAAGAAGCTTATGCTCAGATTCACATTTTAATAACTGATCGAGGATGCAAGAAGTTTGCGTTTAGCATGTTGCATCTGCAATAGGTCTATATTATAAATAATACCTACTTTTTGGTTGAAAACTAGAGAAAATTTACCAGGGCACCACAAAAACAGAGAAAATTTCAGTTACAGAAACAAAAGAGATTCATCATCAACAAATAGTAGAACTAGTGCGATAGCTTCCTTCCTCCCTGATAACAAGAATTCGTGATTAGCCTTATTTTTTCTGCTAGAATTTGCAAAACTAAGAGAATCATAGATGGACAGGACGAGCATAAATACCCTCTTAAACTTCTATTCGAACAGATTGAATATCTTATATAAGCAATCCGAGGAATGTGCATGGGAAATCTCCAACCAGAATTAAACAATATTCCTTCCTTCTATTGAATTGATCATAACCACTACCTACATTTATGGAGATTGAAATGAATAGATTTTGTTATCTTGGTTCCTAGTGCTGCAAAATGATCTTAACACTACTGAATATTTGTGCTTCCTTTCTCGGAGCAACCTACTAAACTTGATGTCAATCCAATATTAGTTTATTATTTTACTTGCAAAAACTTTCTTGGTAAGGTTGGGCTGCCACATACTGGGATGAAATTGTTAAGGAAAACATTATAATCTTGATTTAAATGATAATATCTTGTAACTTGGAGAACTAAGATCCGTGTAGCCAACCCTACAAGTAGGGGGAATATGCTTTGATGGAAGGCATTCTGGGGTTGATCAAGAAATGGATATCCAACTTCTTCTATAATAGCTGCATGTTATGCATAACTTCCATAGGGAAATATTGACCTCATTTCCCTATGTATCTCCTGAACAATTTTGGAATATAACCCTTTTAGTTATGATGAAGATTCTCGTTTGCTCAACTTTTTGAAGATTTAGGTTTTTATTCTACTTTTGTTATCCAATCCAAGACTTGGGCCACAATCTCTATCTGCACCGTTTGAACCTAGATGGATTTTTGAATAATTTGAATTCTATGCATCATCTCATATATTTAACAAATCTTATGGTATTCAGCACCAAAACCACACAGAACGGTGGTCCCACGGGTGTAATATGTTGCTTGTCAAGTTCGGTTTTACTGCCATATGAGGAGGTATGCCCGGTACAATATTCTCATTATATGTCACAATTATTTGGAGTTATCACTGTTCCAGTTCTCAGAAAAGGAATAATTTCATCACTTTTTTATTTTCTTCACCAGATCTATATGCGATGGTTTTCAAGTTCCTGATATTCTTTGTTTATGACATGATCTTATGTCCTACAAGAAATGACAAAGACAAGAATCTAGTTTCCCAAAGTCTAAACCCAATTGTTGATGTCTTTATCAGGTTGTTGACAGTCATAAGACGTTTAATTAGGAAACAGTAATATCTATCTCGAGAAATCATGAACGTCACATCGGCAACCTTCAACAACTTGGGCTATGTTTGCATGATTTTGGAGCTTCTTGGGGTAGAGCTTCACAAAGATATCTGTGTGTAAGAAAATGTATTAAAATATGTGAATGCATTGCTTTTGAGGGAAGGTAAGGAAATGGGGTTTCTAATTATCCAGATGTATGATTTCTCTCAAGCTACCATATTTCCAGCCATTTTGACCTTTTCATTTTTTGTTAAACATGACAAATGCTTGGTTTATCATAATGTAAGTGATGCTTCTACCCTACCAAATGTAGCAACATCAATCTGGGATTTTGGTTCACCTCGAGTTATCATATTCCGTTCTACACATGTCTTTGTGTTTTCGTCCGTATTTTTGGCACTTGAATGATGTTTCCGACCCTGTTGCTGCTATCTCTATAATTTAGTCGATTAGTTGAGGACAAGTTGGAAAATGTGTTTGTTTCTAATTATCCAGATGTATGATTTCTCTCAAGCTACCATATTTCCAGCCATTTTGACCTTTTCATTTTTTGTTAAACATGACAAATGCTTGGTTTATCATAATGTAAGTGATGCTTCTACCCTACCAAATGTAGCAACATCAATTTGGGATTTTGGTTCACCTCGAGTTATCTTATTCCGTTCTACACGTGTCTTTGTGTTTTCGTCCGTATTTTTGGCACTTGAATGATGTTTCCGAGTCCTGTTGCTGCTGTCTCTATAGTTTAGTCGATTAGTTGAGGACATGTCGGAAAATCTTGATGCCTTCTTCTGATTGATCAGTCTGCTCTGCAGGTTCTACGATAGTGGTGGAGCAAGTTGACTACAGCATTGAAGGCTCAAGCTAGGCATAATTATGCCCTTATTTATGCTGGCCAACCAAATTTATTTTTGATGATTTTGTAGCATTCAGTTTTAGGATTTGAATTCGACATTGAATTTAGCAGACTGCATCAGTGGTGTGTTGGCTCTGACTCATTTCTTTTGTGTCAACATATTGTAAAGGTTTTCTTGCATGAATCTTTCAACGAACTTCTATTGTAACATTTATAATCTATAAAGCTATTTTGCCATTTAATTGACATGGTCTCTACCAATTTATTTGATCTGTGACTGAGATTTTGCTCTATTGCCATTCTTTCCTATGTATTTTTTGGTCAAGATTTTATAAATTGTCAAAAGGCATGAGATTATACGCATTTCATCATGGTGTAATGGAAAAACTAATGCTCAGATTTTGTAAGAACTGTGAAACTTTTTGCAGCATTATTGTAATCTATGTAAAACTGTGAACAAGGTTTAGGTTACTCTTGAATTATGAGAAAATAATTATGTACAAATATATGAATTGTGAAATGATGAGATGACAATAAACATTAATTTCCAATTGCCCAGATATTCGTATTAAATGGATTTTAATTGGAGTGTTATTCCATGACCTGTTAAAATGTCAAAAGAGTACATTATCTCTAGGAGAATGTACTCTTTTGCAGCGCAACTTGCGCTGCCTCGTGTCATGACAAGAAGTTGTTATATATCTGCATTGTTGCCATAACATAAATAGATACTAATACGGAGATCACTCGTGTGTGTTGGTTTAATGGTAGAGTGATTAATGTTCGAGGTCAAAGGTTTCGGGTTCACACGCGGCCTTTAAATTTCTGTATTAAATTGACAAAAGAAAAATAAGGAGACCACCTTTTAGTTAATTGTATTTTTTTAAATAACCTCAAATCAGTGTAACTAAAAGTCAAAAGTCATATAAGAAATCAATTCTCATGATCTCCAACAAAATTATATAAAAGTTAAATAATTATATTAAAGAATTTATATTTTCACCAAAGCATATATTTACATGGCCGTTTTTCCAACTGTTCCTTTCTGTTTGCCAAACATAAATATATTTGCATAGTGCATCTCTTCTCCCTTCCCTCTTCTCTCTCTCTCTCTCACCTCTTCTCTCTCCACCTCTTCTCTCTTGGACAGAAAACCCAAGCCCAGCGAAAAGCATTGGAGTAAGACTTCACTGATGCAACTGTTGCAATGGCAGACTAATGGTATACATAAATCCAATCTTGCCTTATTGCTTGAATTTGACGTTTTTTCTTCAACTTTGATGGAAATAGTACGAATAGAACCACTGCTTTGCAGCTGTGTGCTCATGAGTTTTGTGATAGACAGGAAATCAAGTTTGGAGCACATGCCTGCACAATTTTTGTTATATCCGTGTGAATGTTTTGTTTATTTATTCAAATGGGTTTGCAATCGTTTAATTCAGTAGTGCAGAATTTCGTCTCAGAAAGAGGAATGTTATGCAGGGAACCCATAATGGCTAAGAAAGAAAGTGTTTGGAATTGAAAGAGGCTTCCTAGTTAATGGGTTGTCAATTTGATGAAGAGAGTCATAGAAAGCATTGTTTTGTAAATATAGATTCTTAAAAATGGCACGGGTAGTATGAAGGTGATTGGAATAGTTGGAAAACATGATTATTTGGGATTTGAATGGGATTTTGGAGAAGGGGAGATGTATGGAAGGATGGAAAACCAAGAACCTCTGTAAAATAGGAGATATACGAATTCAATGATTGACCTATTAAGATGGATATTTGTAAAACCGGATGGGTTTTTCACATAATTGTTGAAGCTCGGAATTTTAGGTTTGGTTATGTGTTTGATGAAGATTTTTAGCAGCCATCTCTTACACCTAGGTTGTGTTCGATAAGAATCTGTTTATAAGTTTCATCACCACTCACTTGTTTGTAATTTTGTATTTTAATTTTTATTACTAATATTGTTCAGTTGAAATGTACCTTTCAATTTGGAGTGGAGAGGCAGGCCATCACTTGTATGGCGTTGCTTATTAACAATTCACTATTTCCTAAGCATCTTATAGACTCAACAGGTTTATATCTAGCAGAACTCCCCAGTTTACAATTGAAATGAATTGAAATCATTAATAGCCTTTTTTGAGAATCTGGAAATGCCTGTTTCCATTTGTTTGAATCTATTTAATTTAACAAGATAACAGTAGCAGGTTGCACTGGGTTAACCCGTTTTTTGTCTGTGACTTTTGTAAATGGAAATCTGCTATTTCAAATTATTGATTTAAAGCACACAGCAGCGGCAGGTTGCACCAACTATTATTAAGCTAAAAGTGGCTTGGTCATCCATTGGTTTTCTATACATACTTTCTTGAGGTTCTAAGAACCAGAGGTTGTTATAATGAGATTATTAACGGTGATTGCAGTGGACAGTATATTGATCTAGGATAAATTCCCAACACAAATCGCCTCTAACTAAGACAACCGTAGACCCCTTCTAGGCTTTATGGTTAGTGAGTTGGTGTATGCGCTGAGAAGTTTGATCTAAGAAGACGCTAAGAGTTAGGGATAGATAGAGGTGGTTTTTCACTGTTTCACATGAGTGAAGGATGAAGATCAATCTCCTTTCTTTCTTTTTTCCTTTCATCCAGTCTTTCATTTTATTTTACATTGCCAGAGTTGTAATAAAGCTTTATTTAAGTAGAGATAGGATGAACTTGGGAAGTTGAATGGTGATCAAGAGCTCGGCTTGATATTCTGCAGTGAAGATGGTGTGATGTTTTATAAAAAATTGCCATTTGTGGTGGAGAAGAGTCAGCAGAAAAGGGGTGCAAAGTGACCCAAAAAGGTCAATTATTTTTCTTCTTCACTTTTTACTTTCTAGAGGTTGATGTCTTGAACTCAAGGTAAGTTATTTCAAGGTGTTACAAGACACTGTCAGCTAGCAAACAAATGGTTTTACGTGAAGATCACCTTGTATAATCAACCACGGCACTCTGAATTGTTTCATGCTAGACTGTCTTGAACAGTGGATTTGAATGACTTATATAATAAAGATCCACTGTGTCTTATGGATAAAAAACCAGTTTTATGATTTCGCTCCGACAATCTACAAATCATACGCAATGTTTGATGGTAAACTGTTGAATGGGTTAACTTATATGTATGGGCTGACAAAATAATTTTTATATTGACATCCTGTTATGTTACCTTTGAGGTGTCATTTTATTATTTCTTTCTTACCTCTGAATCTTGCAGCATTATCAGGCATAATTTTTTTTATATATTCTATTTATTGAATTTTTAGAAGCTGATCTGATTGCTTATTTACTTATATAACAGTTAAAAATATGCTGATGGAAATTCCCAATCCATTTTTAAATGGAAAGTTGTTCTTCGGACTTCATTAAAAAAGGCTTGTATTTGACTTAATGCCAGGTACCAAGATTTGGAGAAGATGTTCAGTTTGTTGTGGATGCCATTTTGATGGATGCGGAGAGCTTTTTACAGAGGAGAGGAAAACTGATGATGTTCTGTGCTTCTTAAACTACACAATAAATTGTTCCCTTCTATCAACATCCAGTAAAATGTCTCATAACTTCATGCCCACCTTCGTGTACCAACGTAGAAGAGACCATAAAAACTCTGCTTCATTCTTTGAAATTGAGTCATCTGCCGCTGCTAAACCTAGTGATGCTTGCCACTCTGCCATCTGTTCCGAAGCTCCTCTGTTGGCTGCCAAAGAGTATGTGAGTTCTGTTTCAGAGCATGCAAAAGAAACTGTAAGGTCTCCGGTCGTGCATCCAGTTGATACAAATGAAGTTGCTACATCATCCTTTAATGGGTTTCATGCTGTGGAAGAAGCTGGTTCAGAAGAAGCCCTGACAACTGATGTAGACAGAATTTTGAATGACTGCAGTGCTAATGATCATTATTCATCATCAAAATCAAATTTGGAACTTAATTCAGCAGATGATGCTGGCGATTGCTCCTCTTCTGGTGCATTGATTGTTGGGAAGGCGCCAGAAGGATTTCAGAAAGAGATGTTTGCATTTCAATTCTTAGAAGTCAGGGACTGCTTGATAAAGTTTGGGTTGGACTAAATGGAACTTCTAATGAAAATAGTAACAACTACTGTTCCAAATCATGCAAAGTCTGTGAGCAGACAGACAGTTCAAAAAACATGCTTATATGCGATAACTGTGATGATGCATTTCATACTTCTTGCTATAATCCTCGTATAACAATGTTGCCAGTTGGTGAGTGGCTTTGTAGTTCTTGCCAGATAAAAAAGCATAAGATATCGAAAGATAAATCTACAAGCAGCAATTTGGTAAACATAAGTACTGAAAGTGGCAGTAATCGACATTCGGCATCAGAATTGGAATTGGGGTCCTTGGTGTTCATGCTTAGAGATAGTGAACCGTATATGTCCAATGTGCGAATTGGCGATGAATTTCAAGCTGATGTTCCTGATTGGTGTGGCCCCATTTATGAGTATGTTCTTCGGTTTGATGTACTGTGTTTCTTTCTTTTTTCAGTTATTTGGTGGTTGTTGTCTCCCCCCCCTCCCCTATTTTTGTCAGTTGTTTTATTTTCTTTTTCTTTTTGGTCATTGTTTTTATTTTGTCTAATGTGCATCAGAGAACTCCCTAAAGTGGAGTGCGGTGGGAACCTTCTATCAAGCCTTCAAACTTTTAATATGTCCAATTTCAGTATTGTTCAACAGATTCTCAGAAAGCATCATACATAAATGTTAAAGTTGATTCTGTTTTATTTGCTTTTCTATCGTTTGCAGTCGAATGACCTTGAACTTCCACTGTTCTCCAATAGGCAACATATTGGTCTAGAGAAACACACTTGACTGGTTGATATTCATCTTGGAATCATAAGATCTGATCTTTATGCCTTTTCTAACAATCTTAAGCGAAAGCTCTTATTTACTAGTTTCAGGATGCTATCTCCAACCAAATTGTATAGCAGTTTTGTCCTTCTCTCTTTGTTGAGAGAAGAAGTCTCTGAAAACTTTACAAACTGGTGCATATAATATTTCAATTTGTGGTAAAACTAGTTCAGTTGTCCCTATATGGGTGTTCATTGGATGCATGATGTAGTGGATTTCATGAGATCTTGTCAAAGTCTTTATCTGACGAGGTCTTTGATAGTTTCTGGATCCAATGTCTTTTTTAAAACTCTTTGGATAATGGATAGTAGCAGAGTACAGTACTGTGTACGTAATGCTTTTCGGTTATTGTATGCTCCTGCACGTTTCTGTGTTTAATCATGTCTACCTTCTTATTTTCCTATCTGTCATCTTTTAGACTGCACCCCATTTCTCTATACTAATATAATCCCCACAGGAATATATCTTCTCACTTTGGCTAACTTTTATTTTGACACACTTTGTTCATGTGCTGAAGCTGCAGCTATAGGGTTTGATGATCCATCTTGCTTTTCCACATTATAATTGTCTGCCTACTTAACCATTCATCCACTCTTGTGATTGATGCTGGCAATTGCTGCAGGGAATGCAATCTTATTGGCGATCTATTAGAAATGGATACTTGAATCGACCTGGTGAAACTTGAATTGATGGATTTTGCTTCTTGTTTGTACGTTTGAAATGGATACTGGGAATTCTTTCGTTGCGTTCTTTGGGATCCAACTCATGCAGATTGTGCTGTACCCCAGGTATTTCACTAATTTTTATTTTGTTATTGCATTTTATTATTAAAGTTTTGTTTTTTTATGTTATAGCTCTAGATTTTGTTCTTCCTAAATGGTAAAACAACACAATTTTGTTGCCTACTTCCCTACCCAACTTATTTCTTTCCCTATATGGCTCTTAATCTTTTTTTCTTGCCCAAATAGTATATTGAGAATGACCTTGTTGTCTGTTCAGGACTTGGTATTGTGATCTTTGATCTGTGTGTGAAGTGGAAATGTTTAGTACAGTTGGTAGATGAATGATGTTGAGTGGTAAAAAGTGCATTCATATGTTAATTTATGCCTTCAAATACTGGCAGCCCCTTCAGTTCTCCAGAAGGATTGAATGCATTGTGGAAAATGTTGGCTTTGGTTTCCTGGATTCCTTTTTTTTATATTTGGTATGAACCCTCCACTCCTTTTTCTGTTTAGGTGAAAAAAGGAATATTTTCGCTTGAGTTTCTCATCAATTTTAGCACATTCTTGATGCTGATGAAAATTCCTATTACAGACACTATACCTGGTAACCAAATGGGCAAGTTAGGTAGACAAATTAACTTGGTCTGTGGTTTACAAGTCTTAATCAGCATTCTCTTGTCATTCTGAATTATTTTATCTTACACATTCCGACATTTCAGAGGAAGATGGCTGTTTGTTTATACTAAAAGATAGTCATTTGTTGCTGATTCAGGAACTAGACACAGAAGAAGTTTGTATATGGAGATGGTATGTCTTCTGGTTTCATTCACATGTGTGTATATATACACATTATGGTTATTTGTTTTTTGGATCTGTTCTGACACTATCCGGTTTCGATCATTATTTGGACCTTCTAGTTAAAGCTTTGCTTGTTGATTCACGAGAAGAAGTTTCATTTGTATTATGTGCTCTATCTGATGAAATTTCATCGGGAAAAGTCTGAATCACCTAAGAAAATTTGGTAAGAATCAATATGACATTATCTGCATGTAGACATATCAATAGACGGATTTTATTCGGACCAGAACCAATAAATAAGTATTGGGTTTAAGGTTCTGGAACCGACCCATTAGATATTGGATCCGGACCGGACCATCTATGATCTATGGGTCTAAAATGGATCCGGATCTGAGCGTGTTTAGAACTAGAACCGAACCAGAACTGAAATTGGAACCGAAATCGTTTCTTTAGAATTTAATAGGCTGTGAGTGATTCCGGATCGGTATGAGTAAAACCGTTCATTGACAAACATATTTAAGCTTAGGCTTGTCAATAGACGAGTTTTACTCGGACTAGAACCAATAAATAAGTATCAGTTTTGGTTCTGGAATCAGAATTGGAACTGAATCAGACCGGACCATCAAACTATAGGTCTCCGGAACCACTGCTTCAAAATTTAATGAGCTATGAACGGTTCGGTTCGATCCGGGTAAAACCCATCCGTTGACATTCATGTCTGCATGGCTTTAGAAGTAAATTTGTCGATTCCATATATGATTGCTTTGCCTAAACGGTGCAGTAACATCTCTTTGATGTTGAAGGTCTCCTAGATTGATGCATTGAATTTTCATGAACATCTTTCTGAATAAGTCTCTTTTGGTGGTAACTTCAAAAATGAATATAAGTGATATGCTCGCCATTCCCTCGCATCATTTGCTTGTGTTGCTATACATACACGTGCAATATAAACTATTAAAACTGTATGCAGTTGAGACCCCGGCTAGCTGCACAAAGGCGCAGATCGGAGAGTTTAAAGGGTAGCTGTTCACAGGACCGGTCGAGGTGAGGATATGACGCGAAGATGATGAAAGGCTATTAAGTTGTAGATGCAAAATTTGCATCGAACTACATGTTGGTGAGGAGGCTCTCTTAGGGTAGCTTAATTTTTTTGATGTGAACTTTTGCTATTCTTTAGCAATGCCATTGTCTAGTTAAATTGTTTGCTGTTTTGAGCATACAGCCCCTATTTGGAATTTTGATTTTGCTCATAATCTTTGATACTAAAATGTAGGTGTTTTAATGTCAAGATTTCTGATGGTAAATGGAAAACCATGTTGATGTTGGGGAAAACTTTAAGTTAAATCTTTACCAATTTTATGTATCAACGTATCGGAGTAGTCTCGTACCAAATAGTCCATATACTCGAATCCATTAGTATCTTGGACCTATTGTCCGATACAGCGATATGTCATTCTTGGGTGCAATATACAATGTGAAGAAGACCTTGAGAGAATAAGATCTTGATTTGTTTTATTCAATCAATCATCCTTACCAAGTGTTAAGCGAAGATTATATACAAGTCAAATTTGATTGAGTTTAATATATCATAACAAAATTTCAAGATTGGAATATAAATTTGTAATGCTAACAATCCTATCCAAGGAATATAATTATGTGTAATCTAAACTTTATAACAAAGATAAATCTACTTATAAATAGAAAATAACAATTATAAGAAAGAAAATCCTAATAATTCTCAAATAATAATAATAATAATAATAATAATAATAATAATAATTATTTTAATAATAAGCAACTATGAGACTTATTTGGCGATTAAAGTGTTTGGATAACAAAGTAAATATGAAATAAGAAAATATATTTGTAACTTATAAGATTATTAAAAATAAGTTTGACAGGTGGAAAATATAAAAAATGAAATTCACCCAAACATTTCAATTTTCTGTTTTCTATGTTTCAAGAAAATATAAAAAATGAAATTCACCCAAACATTTCAATTTTCTGTTTCCTTTTTCAAGAAAAAAATAAAAGAGAAAAAGAGAGAAAAGAGGAAGACATAATTTAAATTTCTGTTATGTTTAAAATGAAATTGGAAAGCCAGGCGCTTAGAGAGACACAAGAGAGGGAGAAACGTAATACAACCCGATCTTCTCTCTCTTGCATCTCTCCCTCTCTCTCTCTTCCTCTTCTTCTTCATCTCCCATTGATGATCATCAACAATCAATGTTGCATGCTATCATCATAAATATATTAATATACAAATATGGATAGCTTCCGCAAGGCCTACGGCGCTCTCAAGGATTCCACCAAGGTTGGCCTAGCTAAGGTCAACAGCGACTTCAAGGTCATCATAATTCAAAAGCCCAATTCCTTTTTCCTTTTTTGTGTTCGAATGTGATTCTTGCAATTAATTTGGTGGGAAATATATATTACTTAATCATAAATTTGTTTTATGTTTGCCATGTTGCAAGGATTTGGACATCGCCATTGTAAAAGCCACCAACCACGTCGAATGCCCCCCTAAGGAACGACATGTTAGAAGTGAGACATGTCGTTTTCATTCAACACAGAATAATCTAACAATCATCCTTTTTTTTGCAAATTAAACCCTTTTTTGCATTATATATATTTTGGCAGATATATTTGCAGCAGTATCGTTGGCATCTCCACGAGCTGATGTTGGCTATTGCATTCATGCACTTTCCAAAAGATTGTCAAAGACAAGAAGCTGGATTGTAATCACCGTTTCATCATGCTTTTTTTTTTGCTAATTAATTACCTTTTTTTAATTATGAATCTAAATTTCTGTATGAACAATAACAGGTTGCAATAAAGAGTTTGATAGTATTTCATAGGATATTGAGAGAAGGCGACATCAGCTTCAGAGAAGAATTAGTGCACATCTCAAGAAGAGGCCATGTATTTCAAATCTCTCATTTCAAAGATGATTCAAGTGCTCTTGGTAACTAAATTCATTTAGGAAAAAAAGTGTGTGAATAATTCAACCACCTTTCTTTAACATTTGGTTAGTCTTAATGCAGCTTGGGATTGCTCGTCTTGGATCCGGTCATACGCAGTCTTTTTGGAGGAAAAACTCGAATGCTTTAGGAACTTGAACGTGGATTTAGACTCATCAGAAAGAGGGGTCACCAACAAATCATCTTCCACTGATATCAAGGTATAATTGTTTTATTTTATTTTGGTATTTTCATTACATTGTTTGCAAGATTTATGATTGCATATGAAGTTGAATTTGTGTGTACCAAATCAGGAACACAACAAGAATCGAGTGTCAGATGTTGAACAATTGCTCGAGCAACTGCCAATGCTGCAGCACCTTCTGTACCGGTTAGTTTGTTGCCAGGTAATCACAGATTTATATGCTTGTCTTTGTTATCATGAACGCCTCGTTTAATCAGTCGAGACTCCACTTGCAGCCTGAAGGAGCAGCGCGCTATAATTATCTAGTTCAATATGCATTGGCATTGGTAAGCATGATCATACATGGTCTAAAACACTTCATAAAAATGAAATTATGTTTCTCTTTAGACAATGTAGCAGATTTTAAAATCATTCATGCTGATGTAATTAGGTTGTGAAAGAGAGCTTCAGAGTGTATTGCGCAATCAATGATGGAATCATCGTACTCGTGGACAAGGTATGTATGTATAAACAGATCTTAATTTCTGGTGTCTTCTTTCCTCGGCATGGATAGATTATTTTCTAAGTTAGTAGTCTTACATTGTGGTGCAGTATTTTGATATGCCGCAGCAGTTGGCAATTGCAGCTCTTAGCATTTACAAAAAAGCAGGGCGACAGGTCTATTTCTTGATTTCGTGTTATGATTTGCAACAACTTATGCATGGATTAGTACATATGATCTTATTCTACAACATGGTTAACTGATTGGATGATTTGTAATGGTTTGTAGGCAGATCATCTAGCTGATTTTTACGACTTCTGCAAGACTTTGGATCTTGCTCGGACGTTTCAGTTTCCTATTTTGAGACAGGTTATCTATCTTCATACTCATGTGTTTTAGGTCACTTATACATAGCTTTCATAACCTTTTTTTTTTTTTTTTTTTGTGAATTGCCAGCCTCCTTCGTCGTTTCTTGCAACTATGGAGGATTACATAAAGGAAGCGCCTGAGAAAGTCTCCCTTCTCATCGAATCGTGAGAGGATCCTTCTTCTTCTTGTTCTTCTTTCTAAATAAATTAGTTGATTGCACTCTTATGTTTTGTGAAAATAAACTAGAAGCTTCAATGTTTCCTTGATATTGGTTGGAGATAGAAATACCTTTGATGTCTGTTTTATTATGTGATTCTGATTTTCTGAATGCATGAACTAATGTGTTATAGTTAAAGTTCTTGAATATCTGAGTATTCCATAAAATCGACAGATTGCAGACTTTCTGGTTGTAGCACTTGTTCATTTTCTTTTTTTGCTACAATTATATACAATAGGAGCAGCAACAGAGAAAAGAGGAACCACGAAAATCTCAGGAACTGGCTTCAAGAGAAAATGGAAAAAAAGTTGGAAGCAAAGCTATGGTTGCTTTACAGAAACCAGTTTCTGATGCGAAACAAGTTGAACAACCTGTTGATCTTCTCGTAAGTATCCCTCTTCTGCAATCCTGTTTTCTCGTTCCATGACCGTCAAGTTTGCATGATTTTGGTGCAGGGTCTAAACGAACCAAGCCCAAAACCCACACAGTCGGAGGAAAGCAACTCATTGGCTCTTGCAATTTCTCAACATGGTATCTCAGTCTGTTCAACATTGGACAAATTAACAGATTTTGATTTGTGTTTCTTGTTAATTTCCATACATATTTTGACGCAGGCAATGAACAAGTGCAGACCAATCATGCATCGAATGACTTTGCAAACGCTTCCGGGTGGGAGTTGGCGCTCGTAACAACACCAAGTAGCACGAGCTCGCCCCAAACTGCACAAACTAAAGTCGTCATCTCTTACTTACTACTGCATCTTACAATAGTGTGATATATATATATATATATAAAGTGGTTGCTATCTCAGATTTTGGCATCACAATGTGCACAACACACTCATTTGTTTTGGCGTCAGGTAGGGGGGTTCGACAAGGTGCTGCTGGATAGGCTATACGAGGACGACGTTTCAAGGAGGCAGCTACAGCTGCAGAGGGCTGGATACAGCGTAGACGGCTATGGCTACGGGACGAGCCCACAAAATCTATTTGAGCAGCGCGACCCCTTTGGCATGTGCAGCAGCGTCGCGTCTTCTCCAGCAGATGCGCGGATGGTGATGATATCGCCACAGCAGCAGATGGCGATGCAACATCAGCAGCGGTATCAGATGATGATGCAGCAACACCAGCAGCAGCAGCAATATCAGATGATGATGATGCAGCAACAACATGAGCAACAACAGCAACATAACATGGTGATGATGATGGCATCACATAATCAAAGTCCATATACATCTCCTTATCCTCAACAACAACAACAACAAATAGTTGTGAGTTCTATGAATCCATTTGGTGATCCCTTCAGCTATCCACAGAGCTCAATGCCACCACATGGAAATCGTACATTGTTTTAGAAATGAGCTCTCAAGTGTTGGCATTTTCCTTCATTCTTTATTGAAATGTGGATCAGTATAGTTTTGACTGTAACACTATAAGATGATACGGTTTAACATCCATAAATTAATAACATTCATGTCATTTTAATTTGTAATTAAGGAAGATGTTGATCAATTTATAAAATTCATGAATTATCAATTCATTTCATAATTAAGAAATTAGTAATTTGATCAAAGTTGTGCGAGACAGACATAAACAATACTCATATCTGTCAGTGACATATTTTGTAATATTGTTGATGTCAAGATTGTGTTTGGATCCTTGTTAATTCTAGCATTGACAAAGAATGAAAAGAAACTTAGAGTTTGTTTAATCACTACATGAAAATCGGGATATGACGCTTGAAAATGTACAAAAAAATGGTAAATATCACTTTAAACGTAAAAAATGTTTAATCACCTTCTTTAAAAATTCTATATTTATCGTCTATTTCTTATTTAAAAAACAATACCAATAAACACCAACTTCCTTTTTTTTGTCCTTTTTTTTCGGAGGTGTTCGCCCAAATTCTTCAAACTAATTAAGCCCTACAACAACTTCTCTTCTTCACATAACTCTTAACAACAAGCACCAATAAATTAAATAAGAAATAAAAATAACAACAAGATTAAAGCTGTTGAAAGGAAGAAGACAGAGCAAAGCAAATGTATAAAATTCTAATAATTAAGAGAAATAACAAAAAAAATCTATAACATAATAGCACATAACTCTAAAACGATTGAACTCTCACATTCTCCATCCCTAATGTTTTGAGGGAAACAAAGTTTGGAGTATAAACGACTACGTTGGCATAATAATGCATACTCCCTTCAAGAAGCCCTTTAAATCGAATAGATTTATTCTTATTCGAGTAGTAAAATAGTTTACCAGATTGTCCCAACACGAATAAGAGGTCACCATCTTTGAAAGCTTTGATCGGAAAAAGAAATCCAATATTATTTCTAAAATAAGTTGGTTTCTTGATGATAAACTCCTTTGCCCAAGATTTCTCATCTCCATATTTGTTCATGAACCAAATAAGAATCTCATCAGAAACTAAATCATCGCATAAACATAGGCGATCTCCCAGAACAGACAGTGAATATCCTGTGGTATTATTATAACAAGGGCGAGGACATGGAAAATAGGTGAAGATTTCTAATTCAAGATCGAAGCAAGAAACATGGGAACCATCTACCAACCAGTGAAGATTTCCATGACGCTTCTCCATTGCCCCTTCCTACAGTGTATACTTCACACGTATGTTGAGATAAAATAGGAATCTTAACAAGCTTATATTGACCGCTTATTTTGCTCACTCCAAATCCAAAAACGAAGTCCCTGGAATCAATCACAACCCTTTGGGGATGAAGCTCAACCGTGATATACTCGCGAGTGATTGGATTGCATATGAATACTTGAGACGTAAACCATGCTTCGAACAAGAAAACCAAGCCATTAGCTGAACTATGTGGGAATGGTGTAACAGGAGGCTTTAGCCACTCGTGCGGAAGAAGCTTCAGCCAACTGCCACTAGGTATATATGGCAATGGTGTATTATGAGGCTGTGGCCACTTGTGCGAAAGAATCAAACCATTAGCTGAACTTTGTATGACTTCATTAGCAAGAAACCCTAAGTGGGAATAGCGCTTTGAGAGTTTGAGGTCTTGAATGGCGGCAAGGCCTGAGGTCAAGGTCGACTGAGAAAGATGCAACGTCGCAAACTCAGTGCTCTCCATCAGATCATGCCATGAGTTGCAAACACACTTTCACATCATGATAATTCGGATGGGAAGTCTCGACAGGATGTCCATGCTGATTTCTTGTGGCAGATTTTTATTTTATTTTTGTCCTTTTTTTTCGGAGGTGGTTCGTCCAAATTCTTCAAACTAATTAAGCCCTACAGCAACTTCTCTTCTTCACATAACTCTTAACAACGAGCACCAATAAATTAAATAAGAAATAAAAATAACAACAAGATTAAAGTTGTTGAAAGGAACAAGACAGGGCAAAGCAAATGTATAAAATTCTAATAACTAAGAGAAATAACAAAAAAATCTATAACATAATAGCAAAGAACTCTAAAACGATTGAACTCTCACATTCTCCATCCCTAATGTTTTGAGCGAAACAAAGTTTGGAGTAGGGATGTCAACGGACGGTCTTTACCCGGATCGATCCGGAACCGTTCAAAGCCCATTAAATTTTAAAACAACGGTTCCGGTTCCAGAACCGCTTGGACCTGGACCGGTCAAGACCCGACCCGTTTTGTCCGGTTCCGGTCCGACCCGGTCGTTTTTTTTTTTTTTTTCAGTATGTTAATCTTATTAGTCCCTGTTTCCACTTTTGTTGGCTAATTTATTCCTGGATTGTTTGAGCGATTGGATTATTGATTTGGTATGAAATGTGTGAAGATTTATTCACATCTAAGAACTTATTCTTATTTTTCTTTTGGTCATGTGCTTTTAGGTGATTCTTTGGACTATGGGTTCATGTCTGCACTAGGAAGTCGCCTCAACTTCCTCACCTTGTTCTATATTGGTAAGTTACTTACATTGCGATTTTCAATTTCCTCAATCAAATATTCTTTTAAGTTACCGACATTTGTTCCTCCAAAACAGGTTTTCTTTTGTTGCACTCGTGCCTCGCTTTATGAAAATACGAGGATCGGTGGACGCTTTTCTTGAGAAAGCGGAGGTGAGCTAAAGAAACAAGATACGGTGTTCAATTCCCGTGTCTTGAGTAAAATTCAAGAGGTCCATTGAAGGATAAGAAATTCAGAAACCACGTGGTGGTGTGTTACTAGCACTCAACTATCTCGATGAAGGAAAAGAGGCGCAAGTTAGCATGGAATGCTCTGACAGTGAGAAGTAGGGTTTTGTTTGCGACAGTAAAGCGGCCGGAGAAGACGGTGAGAGAATGGAAGAAAAGTGGAATCAATTCTCAACGGAATTAGAGGCACATGTTAAGAAGAAAATTACATCAACATTCCAATTAATTATACGCGATATTAGATTATCAATTATTTATCAATTGATATTTATTTCGAAATTCGCATAACGAATTCGGAATCTTAACAAGATGTAGTCACTGAATTTGTGAGGAAGAAAGTAGAGGTTTGAGAGAAGAATTGGGGATTTAGGAGTAATTGGGAATAAGGCCCGGTGGGTAACCGGTTAGAAATGGGTAATACCCGATCCGGATCCATAATTTGATGATCCGGATCCGATCCGGGTTTAGTATTTACTGGGCCGGTTCCAGAACCAGAACCAATATTAAATTACTGGTTCTGGTCCGGGTAAAGACCGCCCGTTGACATCCCTAGTTTGGAGTACAAACGACTACGTTGGCATAATAATGCCTACACCTAGAGATGACAATGGATCCCGGATCCGGTCCAGATCCATGGATTCAGATCTATTTTTCAGGATCTGGATCCTCAAAAAATTGGATCCGATGGATTTGGATCGGATCTGGATCCTATTACCATATTTCGGATCTGGATCTAGGATTTAATTTTTAAGACCCGGATCCTATCCAGATCCAACCCGTTTTTATTATAATTAAATACTTAACCGCAACTTAAAACTCTTCAATTCCATTTTTCAAATTCTCCCAGAACAAATATGCTCCCAATTTCATTTCAAATTCTCTCAATTATGTATCAATCGATATTCACGGCGAGTCGCGCCACTTACACCACCGACGATCGAGTTGTTTGTTGTTTCCTACTTTATAGTAAATTTATAACTAATGTCTTCTAATATAGTGATAATTGTAAAAATTCCAAATAATTATTATAGTATTATTGTGTATTTAAATTATTATGGTGTTCTTGTGAATTATAATTGATTTAGAATTTATTTTAGAAGCGATGACGGCAAGGTATTGAGAAGTGATGCATTTATTTAGATGCATCTAAATTAGTGTAGAAATAATGTAATAAATGTAGAATCTAGATAAGGCTAAGTAAAAATTCTAGATCCATATAAAATCTAAAAATCATGTGTGGATATTTTAGTAGAGAATTCTAGATCCCTCAAGTACTAGAAAGGATCTAGAATCATCCTCTAGCACCTATAAATAAGCCTCTTAGGAACCATTCGTATATAAGCCAAGACATAAGCAAAAACAAGCTATAATATAATCTAAGTTCTTTGGAAACAAGAGCTTCACTCTAAATATATTTCCTCTATTTCTACACACACTACATTCACTAAATATTCCCTACACCACTTCATCCAAATCAATCACCACATTCTAAACACCACAATCATTTCCATTTTCCTACACCACTTCATCCAAATCACTCACCACATTCTAAACACCCACAATCATTTCCATTTTCTAACACAAGGCCTGAGGTCAAGGTCGACTGAGAAAGATGCAACATTGCAAATTCAGTGCTCTCCACCAGATCATGCCATGACTTACAGACACACTTGCACCTCATGATGTTCCGGATGGAAAGTCTCGACAATTGCATATTCTACAACTATATATAATTTGGAGAGAAGAGAAAAGATGCTTTGTGATTGTAACGACAATTGCATATTCTACAACTATATATAATTGGTCACTCATATTCCGATCATGAACACAGACAATAGTAATCGACATTATTTACTAGGTTTCCTAGTGCAAGTTGGATTCTCAATTGATGATGAATCCTAATCTAACTAGGAGACAATACTAAACTAGGTATATATTAATACTAATAATTAGTTATTTAAATAAATATTGTTAATAAAATAATTATAATTTAAAGTTTAAAATAATATTTATTCGATATTTTTTCATCTCAAATGGTCTAGACAGGTAATTTCATTCAACTATAATTTTCAAAAATCTAAATATATCTCCTTTAATAAATTAGAATGTTCAATAACACAAAATATAATCTCATGACCCACAAAAGCGGAAAATGAAACCCACACCCCTTACCGACTTTGGAACTAATTATAATACGCACTACTTTCTCTATCCACATTAATCCACACTCTCTCTCACACTACAAATCATCTCCATTTCTTTCTCTCTCTAAACTCGACTACACCTTCTCTTCTGATGGCCATGTCTCGAATTCTCTCCCAATCCCTCGCCCGACCCTTCCTCGGCCATCCCAAAGCCTTATTCAGCGCCAATCGCCACCGCTCCAGCAAAGCCCACCGCGCTCACCTCGTTGAAATCGATGCCGAACAGCCCGATTCGCCGGAGGTCACCGCCGAGGTCATCGCCTTAGGCATCAGAAAGCTCGATGACGCAATTCACAGCATTATCGTGCGCCGCACTGCGCCTGATTGGCTCCCTTTTCTTCCCGGCTACTCCTACTGGGTCCCGCCCGCCTCTCCCCCTCCACCTCCTTCAACGCCGACCAACCTGCTGCCCCCGATTCGCCGGAGGCCGCCGCCGAGGTCATCGCCTTCGGCATCAGAAAGCTTGAGGATGCAATGCACAGCATTATCGAGCGCCGTGCTGCGCCTGATTGGCTCCCTTTTCTTCCCGGCTACTCCTACTTCAACGCCCACCAACCTGCCGGCAGCATGATTGAGGTCATAGGGAAATTGGCTTCTTCCGAGATGGTAAGGAATCGGATTTCTGCAGTCGATTTGTTGTCCGAAGATGAACAAAAGGCCTTCAGTTCGAACAAGGGCTGGCCTTCCTCCGCTTTTTATCTCGAAGGTACTCAATCGTGATGATTCTGGCGTAAATGAGTGTGAATTTTGCGGCGATCTTCCAAATTAATTTGATCTATAGAGGTTTTTCAGATCTAATATGGTAAATGAGTGATGGATTTTCTATGTTTATATTTAAATGGACATGATTTACAGTTCGTTGAATTGTATAGTGAGCGGATTGGTCAATGTTAACGGAGTTGTCATGTTAATTGGAAGTTAACGGATCAGCTTTTGGCAGATGGTGATTTTAGGGAGGTCTTCATTTACTGAGAATTATATAGTATCAAAATTTACCATCAGATGCTGCAAAATACTTTTTTTTTCCGTGAAATTAAAACTGCAAGATTTTTGAAACGGCAGGGGGAGAATGGGTGAGACTTCCGTCATTTATAAAGATTGTGCTGATCCTATAAACTTGTGAGTTGTGATTTAGTATGCTTGAATTTGATTGAATTATTTAGATTAAGTAATGGAGATAGAACGTTATTGAATTATTTAGATTAAGTAATGGAGATAGAACGGTTCCCTTAAATATAATGGAGGGAATGTAAAACTTTGGTGATGAGTGATGGCTACGTTTTCATTGCAAAGGAAGAAAGGGCAAAGGACTGTGATGATATATTAAACAAAAATTTCGAAGGTGGGTGAATATTATTAACTAGTACAATGCTAATAGAGGATGATATTAAGGATTGCATTCTCAGTGAATGGGATTGACATGTTTGCAGTTCTCTCAATTGTATGGTGAATAGAGTTATCGATATTTGGATGATAAACGATCTTCCTCTTAGCTATTATGAATTATGGTAACCGACTTTGTGGGGATGGTTTAATTTTTGGAGAGTTTTGATTTACTGGGTAATGACATTATTATAAGAATGTACAGTTTGGCAAGGAAAAGTTTTCCCGACTTCTACAGCTGCAAAATGGTAGACAGGAGACTGGAGTGGAGGGACTTTTGTCTTTTGTAATGTGGATTCATACTCTGCAGCATCATGATTTATCTTTGTAGTAGTATGCGTAAATTAACTCTGATGGTCCGGGTCCGGTCCGGATCCAGCGTCTAATGGGTCGGTTCCAGAACCAGAACCATTACTTATTTATTAGTTCTAGTCTGGGTAAAACCCATCCATTGACATCCCTACCTGATACTATGTAGATTATGTTGAATGAATACCCCATCCAAAAGCTTAAGTTACTAGCTGGGAATACCATTTACTGCTTCACTATTTTCTGCCCAGAGAATGAGATTATCGACAATGATTTGAGGGATAGCTGTGCGGGATGTGGAAGCAGAAAAGACTTGAGACTGTGATCTTTTGGATTATAAATTGGCCGAGGATAATAAGAAGAGGGATATTTGTTTTAAAACTCCTTTCTTTATTTTCTTTCAAATGCAAATGAAGGATATAATTTACTAGTTTCACTTTCACCAAGGTTCAAAGTTCTATTTGTTGAGGATGTTTGTTATCAAGTGGGAAATATCTTGACTTGACTAAATTTTTACAATTCACATGAATATTTCACATCTGTAAAACACTATCTATCCAAGTTCCAACTTAAGATCTACGTCAAAGTTCTACCTTATGGTTCCTTGATGGGTTGTTACCATCTCTATAAAAAACTCTCATCTTGCCTTTCTACAGGTTCTCAATTTGCCGAAAATTACACGTGTGTCGTGTAGGGGTTAACAGATAATGGATCCATGCTTATCAAGGGAATTATCTATAAATAGTGTGTTATACCTTGGCTTTCCTACTCCTATGTCTCTCCCTCTCTCTCTTTTTCTCTGTGGGTGTGTTGAACCTTTCCTGCATTTCGTCTAAAATATTTCATCCTTAGAGCACTTAATAACGTACCTAATATTTTATCTATGCTCTCTTACAATGCAGAGACTTCACCAGTACATCGAATTCCAGTGGTAAAATTAGAGACGAAGATCCAAGATAAAGACGAACAAGTGAACAGCCGATCTGAATCTGAGGATGAGGACTAAACACATCAGATCAACCCCTGGGGTGAGTGAACCTTCTCAAAACAGTTTTACTCTTCATATCTCTACCAATATAACTTGCAAATCATATCTTACTCTTTCTCCAGTGGTGATGATTTATAGAAGTCTGAAATTATTATTTTTCATTAGGATTCCTGTTTTGCTTCTAACCCCAATCCCGGGTTCTTTTACCTAGCTATATGCTAACCACTTTCGACAAAAAGACGAATATAGTGTGCTTCTATACAGGCACCATCTTGGGACTAAGATGTAATGTTGTAAATATATTTTCCCTAATCACATTCAATTTCACAGGTATTTTAACCAATGTCAATATTTGAGGCACGAGGAGAAAGCGAAAGAGGAGAATGGGCAGGCAGAAACTGTGTATAGATCGATCCTTGATAGAGTTGAAGTTACATCTCAATCGGTTCACTTTATCGAGCAGCCGGTTGTGCCTGAGTTATCGAACTTGCGTTATTCTACTCGATATATTCTATCTGCTCTGTAATAACTAATAATGCGATTAAGGTTAAATGCACATTTCTATAGCCATATAGCCATGACAGAATGATGTTGTTTGGCCAGTTTAGTTGTATATATGGCTTTACCCGTTTTATTTATGCATTGGTTTTATTGCGTGGTAGGATATTGCAATATCAATTGTAATTATTTGTGAATATTAATCCGTCTGCTGGGGGAAGTTAGTTGCTGATTTTGTTTTTAATTAGTTGAAATATTATTGTTTAGTGTTATTTTGTTCAGCAGAAGAAATGAAGAATGCCTATTAAGGCATACTAAATCGATTTTGTGTGCAACTACACCTCACCCCAAGTGGTAATCTCAAGAATTCGAGGAGAAGAGATGGCTTAGAACCGATAGTTCATTATCTAATGGATCTCCACGAAAGGAAGATTAACGATTCATATTAACCCTTATATAGTTAAAGGGTCTTTTGGTTTTATTCATATTCCGATCATAAATTTTATTTCTTAAAGTGCAGTTTTTATATGATTAAGAAGCAAAATGTTAAAATTTATATAATAATAACAATGCAAAAGAAATTGCATAGTTCAAATGATAACTGATAAAATATCATTTATCTGAAAGGTAAAATACCTTTCGTTCACGAAAGTATGACTATTTTAATAAATGTAGCTGAAAAACTTATAAAAATATATTATTATTCGTTAATATGTTAGTGGATTCTCGAATGATATGAAAATTAATTAAAAATGTTTTATGTTTACTTTTCAAAACAATAGACCTTTTCAGCATTATTTACATTTTAACCACTCGTAAAATGGTAAAATAGTAGTTCCAAATGGTTATTGTACATTCCCCATATGCAGTTGTACATGTAAGGCAGTGGAGCTGCCGATTCTAGCTTGCATACGTGGCACAACCTCATTGGATAGGATTCTGATGACACGTATTTTCATAACGCTGTCTCTCTCTCTCTAAGAGAGAAGAAAAAGTTGGGGAAATATATACAACAAAAGCTGAAGAATCAAATTATAATTAGGGATTCAATTGAAAAATCAGATTGAATTAGAAGCAGCAGCTGTTTCGATCTCCCACATAGAATTGCTAATGGCGGAAACTTCTACCTCGTCGTCCGATCAAACTCACTGTCAGGACTCCCGCGATAAGCAATCCAAGGTTCTTTTCTTATTCTAATCAATGAAATTCATTTCTAGATTGTGAATTCATTTTACGCCTCAAATAAATATGGATGTTTATTTAGATATGTATTTTTCAATGAACAATTTTTGCTGTAGTTCTGTGACTTGTCGTCTTTCTGGTGTTAGATTGGGCAACACATGGGGATTCTTTTTGGCCTTCTTGATTTTGCTTAACTTTTTTTGTTTAATTTTTAATCTTTTATATATATATTATAATCCCTGTTTCGTTCTATGTGTTTGTGGTACAGCGGTGATCATTAGGGAGTTATCATTTTTTTAAAATTTATATCCTTTGATTTTATAGTTCTCTCCTACTAATGAATCATAAGTACCTACCGCATCTTCAGAATTGTAACCCTCCCATGGCATATAAGCTTTTCGTTTTTTTTTATCTGTTTATGGGTTTTTTGTGTCATCGTGATTCATACATATATTTTTAAGTATAACATTAAAGCTTGACCTTGTGGTATTAGCCCTTCTAATTAAATATCCTTAACGATTGGAGTTCCTTGTTTTCTTTGTTTAAGGTTTTTTCTTGGTATATGAATATTCCTGTGAATGTTCCATTCTATTACTATGTATTAGGCTTATCACTTATATTTGCATTGAGATTTAACAATCACAGACCAATCCGATACCATGATCAGTTGAATTTTCTTTTGGAGTTTCGCATGTATGTTAAAATGTTCAAATGTTCTCATTAATTAGACTTTAACGATTTAGATTCACCACCTCAAGTCATTTCATTTTAGGTAGTTATTGTCTTTTCTCTATTAAATTCCATTGGATCTATAGACATTTCCATGACTTTGTAATATGAAGCAGAAAGTTATAAGAAATCATCAATGCATAAAGATGATTTTTTTTAGAAAACAATAATCAAATCATAGTAAATGCTTTACACATAGACATATGAAAATTACTGTATCTTCTACCATTTACTTACTTTCTGTATGACTTGCAAAGCACATTGATCATGATTAGTAACCATTAGTTCATTTTATTTGGTAATTTATAGCTCTGTGTTGTGATATCAAGCTAGTACATGAAAAGCTTGTTTCGCATGAATTTGGTGAACGAATATTAGCAGTAATTCTTATTGAGTCAAATCCAATATATCAAGCTGTATCAACAATCTTGGATAGTTATTTAACTGTTCAAATGGTCTGGCAAAACCTTACATCTGGAATGTGTAATGAATATGACTTACTATTACCATCCCGCCGGACAATATATATTTATGTACAAATGTAAAAGAAAAGAAAAGTCAATTAGAATAGACCATCATTAGATGCATATGTAGAGTAGAAAAGTATGCAAATTCACCTGAAACTTAATGGATCTTTTACTTGTCAGGATGAAAAACTGGTAAATGAAGATATCCAATAATTGTGGACCAATATTCTTTTATATCCAATTTAAATAAAATAAGTATCTAAGAAAACTTTGAAGCAATCAGTACTTGTTATTTCTGTACATAGGGAATAAAGAACATCGACTTTTGTTTTGGACTAGATTAACGCTCCAGACCATACCAAACCTCTCTTATCTGCTAAATGAACCCACCTGATGTATTCAATTTTCAAGAAACGTGATATTTATTTTCTCAAGTGGATTAACTTGCTCAGTTTTTTTGCATATCTATATCATGATCTCCTTATAAGTAAAGATATATCTGCAGAAATGTTTTATGCAGTCTTTGGTCATGTTTACAAATCTCTATAGTCTACTCTACAAGACAAAATATTATGTTATCATGTAGACATTTTCATCTGAACTGTATTCTGTTCTATTCAATGGGGACACAGGTTCCCATATCCGATGGGTTAAAATCACAAAATGGAGATGGTCCGATGTTCCCAATTATGTATCCTATGCTTGTTCCTGGATTATTACCTCCCCATCAGCACCAGGAACAGATTAACCGTGGGCCAGGTCTATATGCAGTTCCAGTTCATCCGTATATGCAACCTTTTGGTGGTTTTCCACCCAATACTCTTATTCCTTTTACCTACAACTTACCTACGTAAGTATTCCCAAAGTCTGGCACATATAGGATTCTTTAATGGACATTGATTTGGTACTGTGATGCTTATCATGATTAGCTGATTTAAGTTTCATTTTGACCCCCTTCTTCTTCTTCTTCTTACTGATGCAAATCAGTCTCCTTATTTTAACTAGATCCATTGAGATGGAGCTTGTTGTCATCTTCTTTCATCGCCCTTGGCATTATAGTCAAGTTGCTATATATGTTTGTTCTTGGCTAAGGAAAGCTCAGCTAATCTAAACATTTATTAGACAAATCTTTCTACATAAATCATTGTGATAAATTTGTTTTAAAATAACACTTTTTTAACTCTGGGTGCATCCTGCAGTTATGCATTGTTTAGTATTTTTGTATAGTGTTTATAGTATCTGGCAGTAAAATAAGAAGTAACTCACAGTTTCAGCTCTGCTTCGCATTGATAATCCATGTGATGTTATCAGGAGCGAAGTTAAATTTGTTTTAATGTAATTCAGCTCTGGATGCATCCTGCAGTTATGCGTTGTTTAGTATAGTTGAATACTGTATATAGTGTCTGGCAGTAAAATATGAAGTAACTCACAGTTTTAGCTCTGTTTTGCATTGCTAATCTCTATGCTGTTATCAGAGAACGAAGTTCTTCTGAGGCCAGAGAGGTCAATGGTGAGCAGGGCCAACAAGGGGAGCAACACAGCAACAACAGGCTGGACCTCAAAGACCAGTTGTTGTCCGGAGATTTCAAATCGCTATCCAGCTTGATATACTGCTCATCTTAAAACTGGCAGCGGTTATTTTCTTGTTCAACCAAGATGGATCCAGACAGAGGCTAACTCTCCTTGTGCTTTTTGCGACACTTGTTTACTTGTATGTAGCTGAGATAAGTTTATAGTTTTTTGCATGCCCTTTCAAAGTTTCAGAAACAAAGTTACTTGATGGGCCTTTTCATTTGCTTATGTTGATATTGTATTGTTTTGGTGCCTGTTTGCCTGTATCTACATGTTGAAATCCTGTTATGTTGCTTATTGCTGTTGACTGGTGCAGATATCAAACTGGAGCTCTTGCACCTGTAATTCAATGGCTTTCTCAAGGCATGCGTAGGGCAGCTGCACCACCAGCCAGGCCTGCTGCTAGGGCAGACAATTTACCTGCCGCTGGGGAAGAAGGAAATGAAAATGCTGGCTTAGTTGGTAAGCTCTCCAGTGTTTATTTGAACTGTCATATGCAACACCTATGTGTAGCTTTATGATTTATGTTGGCAGAGCTGAAAATGCACCAAATATCAAAAATGAGGTTTCGAAATGCGCATTTTCATATACATCCATGTATTTTTCCCATAATTATCGAAACATATGCTTCTTGTTAGTACCAACGTTAGCAACAGTCTTCCCTTCCAAAATAAATAGAACAAAGAACACTGATAGTAAAAAGCATGGTCTTTTTCATCCTTATATTTCAAAGTATGCTTTCTTGTCTTGTTTTGACCTCAAATATAGTAAGTTCTCAGATTATGCTCCTTGGTATGGTACTAGAATATGATTATTTGGTATAACAGAAGCTATGGGCTGAAAGGGATGCGTGACATCCGATAGGTATACACGGCACATGAATACTTGTATGCACACCTGTATATATGCATGCTTGCAGGCTAATTTTTAACCTTTTGTATTGTTTTCGAAATGTCATCTGGATGTAATGAAGTCGCACAATCCTAAGATGTTTTGTACAGTATTCATTCAGTATATTGGTTGAAAGATATAATGTTGACGTGTGGCAGATGGTCAACCTATAGGTGAGAATGAGAATGATCAAGCGAATGGTGGGAATAGGGGCATTGAGAATGAGCATGGAGCTGAAGGTGGGCAAGGTGAGGGTGGCAACCGTTTGTGGGTAATCGTACGGGAGATCCAGATGATCGTTTTTGGTTTCATTACTTCGCTCCTCCCAGGCTTTCATAACGTAGATTAAGCTGTAAAGTACCCCCAAAGCATTTGCCAATTTAATCAGCTTTTGTTTCAGATAATTTTATTTTAGGAAAGAAAATGTGGATGGATTGTTGTATGCTGAAAAGAAGGATTATGATATTGTGTATGATGACTAAAGAATGAACCTCGTTCTCGAGGGCTAAGGTTTTAAGGTGATTCTAACCTGATATTCTTTGTGCTTACTTTTATATGTTTTGTTTAGGAAAATAAATCGTAGCAATGGAGATATTGCAAATTTCTGTTTGTATGAACGGCCAAATTTGATATGATTCGGAGCAGTTAATATCTGTAATCCTCCTAGAGAAATCAAACTTTTACTTCAGCACACTGAGAAATCCTTTTGCAACCCATAATGTTTAGGTAATCAGGACACCCTGAAAGGGCTGGTAAAACTTGATTTTTTTGGTAATTTAATATAGAAATTTTAAAGGCTGCGTCACGGTAGTAAAACTTGATTTTGTTTTCCCATAATGTTGCCTCTTCTGAAGAACGATAAATATATTATCAATTATACTACAAATCAGCTTACATATATATATTAAAAATTAAAATAAAATCACAATTATCACCCCTTTACCATTGATTTGCCCATCGAATTGACCTAGTTGATAGATTGATCGAATATTCGACTTATTATTTGAATGCCATTAATTCAAATTTTATCTACATCTTAGACAAGTTCTTCGTCATGCTTATATTGCATAGGATAGGAGTAGCGTTTAACTAAAAGATCACATTTTCTTGCTCTTTTTTTCTCCGCATAAAACGAAAACAAGACTTTGAAAATAACTCAACGCAGAAAAGCATTCTTGGTACGGACAAGAAAAACACAACAAAAAGAACCAAATTAGTGTGTGTGTGTTGGCCTAGTGGTAGAATGGTTAATCTTAGCCAAAGGTCCGGGTTTGAGTCCAATCGTGTGCAATTTTTAAAATTCTGTATTAAGTGACCAAAAAAAAAAGAAAAAAGAAAAAAAAAGAACCAAATTCTTATTTTCGCATTGCACTCACCGCTAATAAGAGGATAAGAATATATATAAAAAAAAAAAATCACTCATTTTCAGACTATCATTTAGGAGGCACTTGGTATGAAAGAGGGAATATCTTCATTTCATTCCTTTGCTTGGTGTATGATTTACCTAGAACGCATCAACGATTGCCAAAAAGAACCATCTAATTGAAAGAATATGTTTCTTACTTGGTAATAGATCAGAACGTGTACTTTTTATTTGGTAGAATCTGTATATACACAAGGTGCGTCTATTGATATACATCTCACAATCAGGATACATACAAGAAAATAATTAAGCCATAGCAACAATCGTTTTTCCTACCCGGCAGACATAGTTACCAAACTGGTTTACGCAAATGAGCAAATCACATCTCATACAAAATACGGCTGATTTTCCGAAGCTCTTCAAGCGCGGACATGGCTGTGACTTGTCTTTCGCCAACCAAGCCATTCTTGGATAGATTTTCTGGGGGTCCGAATTCACCAGGATCCTGCTGGACGACAGATTCAAGCACCTGCAATGCCAACAAAATAAACGAGTTCAATAAAACGCAGAGGCTCAAAATTGTATCTCATACGAATTAAAATTTCTATAGGTAAACATTATTCTGTTAAGAGGGTGGAACTGGCATGTAGGGATTGATCGCTGTAATTCATGCACCCGTATCCAACTTATTAATTCCAGGGTGATCGACTTAGCCTTCAACATGGAACCGTTCAGAATCAAAGAAAACACAGCAGCTCCAAATCAATTGGTTTTATAAAGATTTTCATAGTGCCATGGTTAAGCTAACAAAATGGAAGGAATGGTGCTTGCAGATTCAGTCATGTACCTGAATATTCTCAAGCATTGATTGACCAAGATTCCTGAGGCTAACCATCGAATTCTGGTCTACTGTTTCACCTTTGCTAGATACGGAAGAGACAACACACCCATTAGCCACGGAACAGCCAGCAGCATTGTTCTGACAAATTTCATCATTGGAATTTTTGGCTCCTTCGGACGTAGTAGGCCTCTCAGATGTTGCCTCGTTAGCATTTCTTCCCAACTTCAACAGCCAATTAAATTTACCTGAAAGGGTTCTTGTGTAATGCATAAGTTTTGGAGATTTCCCCATTGAATCATCATTTTGGGGGGTGCATCTGGAAGAGACGTCAGGAGAGATGCAAGAGATGGGAATAGGGGAGCCTTTTGTGTTAGTCCTGCATGATTCAGCATCAGTTCCATCAACAGATGAGTTTGATGCAACACTACTTCTTTCTGACACATTCTCATGATCAATGTTTGTATGATTAGGACTCGTTGGATTTGAGAGATTCAGACGATCTTCTTCGCTCCCAGCAGCACTCAACGTATCGCTTGATGGCTTGTTAGTAACATCTTGTCCACTAACCTCGACCGGATCCTGGTGCTCTACATCTTCACTGCACACTGCATCTGCTTCATTATCACCTGCTCCAAGTTGCCGAGCCAGATCATTCAACAAACTTCTTCTAACAGTTGGATCAGGAAGATTGGTTCTTTCACTTTTTGTTGGTGAGGACGGATCAGACTCGGTTTTAGAATGGTGGAATTTTACTCTATCTGACAAGCCCTTTCGGATGTGGGGAACTTTCTCTTCCACACCAGCTTGCTTGTATTCTTCTTCCTTGTGGTGCAACACTCTCCACTTCTCTTCCCAGTAGCTCTTAGGTGTATCATTGAGAGGAGTTCTTGGAGAAGTTGCATCGAGAGAGTGGTTATAACCTCTAGTAACCCCTGGCTTCACTTCATCATAGAATCCGGGATGAACAAGCAGAGCACTGGAATGGTTCACATCTACTGCCAGAGTCTGCAACGATTTTGCCTTTTCCACAAGCTTCACGAGACTTGCATCATCTGGAAAATTCAGCAATCTCTGAAGGCAGGCAGTGGCAGTCTCAGTGGCAAGCAATGAAGACCTTATCATAAGTATCATAGAAACTGCAAAAGCAGAAATGAATGCTCCTCTAGGTGAATCAAGCACTCCAAAGTTCGATTCTGCATCAGCATCATCTGCTTCCCTGAACCTTGTATTGTCACAAGCAAAAATCTCATCCCAGATTAACAAAAGCTCTTCCAGAGAGAATTCACGTCCAAATAATACCCTTAACCAGCGCAGTGAAAAGTACTGAGGTTCAACCCCTAGTTCAACAAGGTGAGTATGAAGAGATGCATCAACTATGGAAAGCAAATGATACATTGCAGCAGAAGCTTCGATTACAGGGGTGAACATAGAACGCGAATTACGATAGGGAGACGGCGAGAAAAACTCTGCCATTGCAACAGCACCACCGGCACCACTCATCAGAGCATCAAACATTGAGTACGCATCATGCTCCATAAATTTCTCTGACAAGACGATACCAAGTTCACCTTCTGCTCCATAGGCATCACTAAGTAAGATAATGGTTTGTATAACTGGATCAAGTTCATTGAGACTGGCTATCTTTGGACTTTTTTTACATTTGCTCCCATCTTCCACAGATTCCGAGAATTTCTTAAACTCAAACTTATATGTCAAGTCATTTTCATGAAATGAAAAGCCATCAAAGTTGTCAACAAAATGGTCTTCATAAGTTTTTCTCACTTCTGAGAGGCGTTCAAGGTCTACATGAAGAACATACACCAGTGGAGCTAAGAGTTCGTGCATCCCTGTAGAAATAAAGAAAACAATAACTACAAGGACCTGAGAAATATATATCTCTTATTTATATCATATAAAATAGTATCACATATAATAGGGCTTTTAGAAGGAACTGAGAATGCCATATAATAAGGAGGTAATCCTAGATTTCTAAGATTTGTTACTTTCATTTATTCAATGACAGAGCAGGAAAAGAGTCGATGAATTTCAAGAAAGACACTGCAGGAATCAATCTAATTTTATCTTTGTCCCTTCAGTTAATGTTGACTGTTTTACTTTTATACATCCCCCAAAGAATCTATTCCAGCAATGTGGTTTGAAGTAATCTCATATTTCAGTCCGAACATCTCACAGATAGCTTCAAACCGATGCTTTAGATAATCAAAACCTCCTCCTCACTCCACCAAAATATTGCTTGGCACATACAAAGGCATAAAATTACAAACTAATAACTGAAGACAAAAAAAGTAGTTTTAGTAGCTTACAAATTAATAGAGCTATTCCACCTCCTCTATACCAATACAAATTAATAAACATTTCATACCTTGTCTGTAGCCATACTCTGGGTGACTAAGGCACCAAAGCAATAAAATTCTCCGTAAGATGCCTTGGCATCCACTTGTCTGGAAGTAGCTGCCTCTTTCAGGGTACAAACGTGTCAAATCTTGATCAACCATTCTCTCCAGTTCAGCATTTCTGAAGAAGCGACCCCACATGCTGTCTACAAGACAAAAGCGAAAAAAAATAATCTGGGAGAAAAAACGTAACATGTATTAAGTCTTTGACAAGATTAGAACTTCCAAAATCATATGTAATAAAACTTGGTGGAATACTGTAACGTTTTTGCTATGAGAAATGTTAGAAAGGGTGAAAACACCCATATGGGCTAGAGAGTATTTTGTGACAAATATAACATGAAAACGTAAGAAAACAAAATGCTACCAGGATTTTGCGAAAGGGGATTGTCTATGACAGGATCAGGAGAACTACTTCCATCTTTTGGAACATGTGGATCAACCAGAAGTTGTCTCCTCAATGAAGCGTACCTGTAAAATCATTTATATTACAATTACAGATAAGGATAAAAAATGCAATGCAATACACTAGACCATTGGCAGATAAAGATAAAAATGCAATACTATACACTAACCAATGCCAGAGTTAAAAACTTGGAGATAGAACAGTTAAGAAACTTAAGAGGTAATTATACGCAAATCAATATAGTGGCAAACTTTTATTCAAATAGTATTTCACTCTGTTTGTACTATATGCAACAGAATGACGCTCAAAACTTCATTAATTTAAGCTCCTGGCAAATTGAAGGCGAGAATAGAATTTCAGTTCTCGTGCCACCACCATGATGCAGTCACCAACAGATCATAACACATTGGATCATGAAAAACTATTCAAGGCAAAACAAATTTCCACGATTGTCCAAAAACCTGAGAAAATGCTCCATAAACGTGATAATCAATAGACAAAACTAATCCTGAACGAAATCCACAAAAGAGACTCACCAAAACTACATAAGACATACATCTAAGGACAAAGTGAGCAACTAAATCATGAAATTCATCAGTGTTGCATACCCTACAGAAAGCGTCGAAAGCTTACCTTCTCCGAGAATCGGCGGTGACGCGGCGAAGATCATCGATGGCTGCAGAAGGAGATGATGGTAAAATCCCCAAATCCACGCGCCATTTGACTCCTCTAAGGCCACCAAAACGGTGTGAACAAGATGCCGTTTCCGGCATTGCAGTTTCCATAATATCCAGTAAATGAATTCCTTAATTCCTCTCTTTCTTTTTCCTCAAACGGCTTATTTTCCCTTCCTCCTTTCTGGTTTTGATTTTTTTACCTTCAATCCAGCTAAAATATCGACAAACTTATGATCACGAAGCCCTTCAAGATGATTTTCATATGATAAAATTTCAATTTTAAGCAACAGCCCCAATTCACGGTCAGAACTGAAGATTTTCTCCGGTTTCCGCGGCGAACCGCTGCCCTAAAAAATCAATAACATCTTCTCTTTGCAGAAGAATCGGATTTCCGGTGAACCATTTGGCACGGCGATGAGGGGGCGTGTGGAGATCATAGCTAAACAATTATAAACAATGGTGAGTGCATGAAATTGAGAAAAGTTGAAAAGATTTAGAGAAAATCCAGGCAAAGGTTTTATCTGGAGAAATGGAGAAACTTTTTGCAACAGACAAGCAGAAATCTAGAGAGAGAAAGCGAAGGTGGAGAGAGAGAGAAACGGAACAAATAGATGCTTTGCGGTATAATCTAACCGACCAAATAATGCGCTCTCTCTCAGTCTCTTTCTATATAAAAATTAAAAAACAATTTGGTATTTGCTTCAAGATACTCGCTTTCTTAATATTGTCCCAAGATCGTCCATTTCCTTTTTAGTAAATATTTATCTCTTCAAAAATTATGGATCCTACTTACTTTTTATCACTTTAACCATCTCTTCTTTTAAATTCCGTTTTAAATAAACCATCTTGAACGGGACGGAGGGAATATTTGCTACAAAACACATTAATTAATAATGTCCTTTTTTGGATACGAGGAAAAACCAAGCGTGGGATGGGGAGCGTTTGGACCTTTCCATAATTCCGTTTTTATCCCACAAATACGGATAGAAATCATTGCCCGTCACCACAGACTCTGGGTCAATTATTTAAGAGTTCATAGATTTATAACAAAAAATCATTTTCATTCTTTTTTATTTTATAGTTTTTTACTTTTTATCATTTAATTAAATATAGGCAATAAGTTGTTTACATTCTAATGTACGGTACACTCATCTTAATTAGATCCAGTTATGATCCGATCTTACATTAAAATTTATTATGTAGACAATTAAAAATTGTTAGTAAATTATATTCCGTCACGTGTAAATCATGAATTAAATAATTAATTATATTTATATTTTTTTTAATGGAATTTATTCCATAATTAAATAGATATGTGATTAAATATTTAATTTTATCAGTAAATAGGAGAACGATATATGGCTACGACACTTCGGAGATGAATAATCACTCAATTATCGCCAAATAAGCCATAAAAAGTCCATAAGCCCAAGACCAAGCTCAAGTCCATGGTTTGGTGACCTATAAGCTCAAGCCCAAGCTCAAGCTCATGGTTTAGTGGCCCAAAGGCCCATAAACCCAAAAGGCCACTAAGCTCACTAGCCTAAATCTATAAATGGGGTTGAAGGTCATCATAAATGGGAGGAGAAGTGAAGTGAAGAAGATGAAGATTTGAAGAGCTCAAGATACATGAAGAATCAACGGCAAAGTCTCAAGAAACTTCGAAGTCTTCTTCAACATTCAAGGCGTTCTTCGTGCAAAATCGTCGCATTCTTCTCCAAGATCATCCTCCAAATCAAATCAAAGACGACGTTCAATTCGGAAATATGGTGAAAACCCTCCGCATTGACGCTCAAACTTGAAGATCTTCAAACGTTCTTCAACATATCAAGCCAAATCCGACAGTTGCTCTGAAAACAAGGCCAAGGTCCTTCAGATCAACATCATCAAATCCAAATTTCAAGTTCAAGGAGATCAATGAATCACATCCCCTCCGAACAACTCGAAGAACATTCAAGATCGTTCAAGAATCCACATTGAAGAGAAGAATCAGAGGATGAATAGAGATCGAATTCACCACAAATGTATCAAATCCAAATTACATTGATTTTGTATATAATTTTGTATTTATAAAATTGAAATACAAAAAATTTTGTTACATATTAATCTCCAATTTAGGACATCCGAATGTATCTGTATGTACATCATTAATATATTCTTATTTATCCCAACCTTCTAACTATTTTTTCATATTAGGGAATATAAAATTGAAATTCGTAGTACAATGAGATATTATCATTATAAAAGGAAATAACAACATTCACCTACAAGATTTACATTTATTCTTATCATTTTAAAGATTTGGATATCAGAACATTGTAGTACCTCTTTATTGCAAATTAACTGGAAAAAAAGTGATTCTTTTAATGTCAAGTGAAAACTGATACGTCTGTAGCTTTTAGCTTTTAAATAAAGTTTTTTATATTTTTAATTTTAAGAAAATAATATATAACTTGAGCTTTTAACTTGATAAATGTAATTTCTACCTTTGAATTGAACTTTTGAATCTTGAATTTAAAATTTAAAATATCGCTACAGTTTCTGAGCTAATGAATTCGACAGAGACTAAAAATAGAATTATAAAGAAAAAACAGTTGAGTGAATAACATAGAAAATAAATATTAGATGAGTCGTAAAATAAAAAACAAAAGTTATATGACAAAATGGCAAAAATAATAACTGTCAAAAGTGATCAGGCCGAGCCAACTGGGGTGGGCTGAAGGACAAAATCAGGCCAGGTCGGAACCCTAATTTCCCCCCTCACAAAGTACCTCGTGCATCCAACGATACGATGAGGGTGTTTGGCTGAGCTTATAAGCTCACCAAAACAGCTTATAAGCTGTTTTTCAAGCTTAAAAAATTAGCTTATAAGCTGTTTTGGGGAGCTTATAAGCTCAGCCAAACACCCTCGTTATCGGAAATAGGAAGCACACGTCTCGTACATTCCCAACTGTTGCACGAGTTTTCCGCTGCATAATGTCTACGAGATCAACACTTTGCAAATAGATAGAGGCTCGAGATCTTCTGGTCTGCAATTGGTGTCCTGAAAATCTTGACTCCACTGAGAAGTTCAACCATCACATGATGTATGATTCATTCTTAGAATCACGTGGCGGTTGAAAAACTCTCTGAATCCACAAAGTAGTAGAACTGGCAAAGAGAAACCACAGAAATTACTTCAGCCAGCAATCTCATATAACTAATTTCTTTTTGTCACAGCAGAGAGAAGATAGGTGTCAAAGGAATTTACCTATTTATACAATCTTAGCTTCACACACAATCTTGCCTAGCCTTTAAAGTTTTAAACATACACATCATAGTAAAATTAGACCGAGAAATGATCTTGACACTGAACCAGGACTTTATGCTAAGATTTCTAAGAATACTATTACTGGAAGAAAAGATGTTTTTAGAAATGTTTGCAAGAAAGCTGTTATATTGTACCGCACAAGTCGAGTATTAGTTCACCGTTCATTTAAATTTACCAATGACCATTAATTAGTCTTGTAATCCTTTTGGAGCAAGGAAAGAAAGAGACTTCTTGAATGCACTACCAATATGAAATGACATAGATTATTTTAATAAAATTGAAAAGAAAAAAAACATTGGGGCAAGAAATTCACCATAGGTATGCAAAGTCAGCATGTAAACAGCTAGAAATACTTACAGAGTTACAGGTACAACTTTCACGAGTATTTTGAGATATTTGGATTAACAACTTTACTTGCTTAGCATGCCTGCATGACAGTACCAGTCGCTCATTACATTTAAAGAGAGTAGTAAGTATACAAGGACAACATTACACATAAATCAAATCGTCCTGCCAGTATCACAGGTGAGAGAACCTTCCTCAACTTCCCTAAACCATTGCGAAGTTGCACATAGGTGGTAAAAGTGATGTTTCAGTACTCAGAACAATTAAATTAAATAAAATAATTTTAACAAACTGAGATCCACAAAGTGTGGGTGGGTGGGTGGGTGGGGGTGGGGGGCAGAACTATCTCCTCATGAATATACATATATTCATGGCATTAAGTCAAGAATAAAAGCTCAATTTACCAAAGAAATCTACGTACTTGGGGAGAACTGCTGTGTTTCTGGTGGGATGTAGAGCCTTTTGTCTTTACTAATTTGTACAATAAGTAGAAATCCATGCCTAAAATTGTCTAAACTCAGCTAATATCGGACAAGGGGAAACAAATAAATTTTTTGTTTAGTATAAGTATCTCTTATAGCATATGATTTATGCCAGTTTCCTTTGTTTGTGGCACTTAAGTATTTCAAGTAATTATTTGCAAATTCCAATTCCAACATGATTGCTAAGGCAACAAACAACTTCCATCTCATCACATGAAAAAATTAAAGGCATTTCAACTCTTTCCTTATTTATTTTACTGTACCACAAATGAAATTACAGACACCACAAGAATAACAAGGTTGCGTTGCAATGCAGGTCTGACCTTCCGAGAGGAAACAGTTTGGTTTATTAGGACATGATGTCCCACTGATAGGAGATAAGAGTAAAATGGCTAGGGAGAACAGGAACAACTCAAATACAAGATGAATGAATTTTCAGAAGTTCCAGACTTCTTGTTAAAATGACCACACCATGCAGTGGCTTTTGCAAAGATAATTACCGATTATGTTTCAGAAAGTCATATCCTAGAAATGAGATCAGGATGAAAAGCTGCTAAACCTAAGCCAGAGATGCGCAGATACAAAACCCAATTGCTCATGAATAAGCTCTGCAATAGCTCATGTCAATATAATGGTTCCAAGATGTTCCTTAGTAAAAACTTAAGCAATGATACAATATGGAAAGAAATAACTGCACTTGCCTGTTCTGGGCTATGAACTATTTCAAATAAGGACATTTCATCTTCTGGCGAGTTATGCAGAATCCACGATACTTCAGGACCCTCTACCTAAGCAGCCAACAGCAAAACATCAATAGCTGCATCACATAAGTATCAAAGAGATACTCTGTCAGCTAATTTTGTTATGGAATATTTACGTGAGTGACCACTAGTGTACTGACAGAAAACTCTTCGACAATTACATACTATGGAAAGTTAAGAGGGGTGAGATGCAAAAAAGTAAAATACAGTATAAATTGTCAGATATGTAACACATTGACCTAAAAATGTTCATTACAAAAAGTTTTATTTTATATAAGATGAAGGTGAACCTCTTCCAGATAAGGGTTAGAAATGTAGCTTATGCAGTGGTTACTTGTACACATAAAAAATGCTTACTCAGTTTGTTTAGAAATTCTTTTCAACACTTAATCTCAGACCATTCATTAATCAGATTATATACATTCTTATTGATTGATTCAGTTCAGATAAAGAATGTAGAATGATGTATAGAAGAATGTAAACGGATACGAGTTTTTTAACGTGGTTCGGAGCTAACTCTCCTACGTCCACAAATCTGATTAACAGGTGAATTCCTTAAACCTTAGGAATTCCTTGTTTTAGACTTCCAATGGAAGTGATTACAGATCTCACGTACTAGAAATTTATTATTATTGGGTTATCTGACTAAGACCAATCACTTTACTTCTTTCTTCGCACTTCCAGACGGCCAACACTTTGCTTACTTGCACCTGCACTTCAACTTCACCTTACAACTTACTTGATCGGTCATAAATTTAACATGAGGATCGAACACTACAGCAACTTCTTCCAGTATTCTGTCAAGATGTTTGATGAGATTACATCTGCAGCAGTTCAAAACTTCACATAAGTCATGAATCAATGTATCATTTCTGTAAAACCACTATGGGGAGAGAAAATTTACAAATTACTTTATTGTAACGCAACAAACACAGCATGACATTGGTGGAAGGAACTGTACAAAATCCTGCTCTGAGGAGTGAGGTAAAATGAATTACTCCTGATGGCCCTAGAACCTTTGGGTAGTCAGATGGTACCTTTAAGGTGATACAACAACACATAAGAACAATACTGTGGATGATTAACCAACAAAGAAAAATATATAAATAAGTTTCAAAAGTGATGCATCTCCTGCACTATGCAAGAACACATACTTACCCTTTAAAAGTTCAAAATGAATGCCGTAGGACAACCCTTTGTTACAGAGCCAACATTACTCCCTAGTAAAGTTCCCGGGTGTCAGGGCCCCATTACTGATATGAACAATTTCGGAAGATAAAATTACAAATGAGAAAAACTTATGCATATAGGATTATAATACTATAGAACTATAGAAGATCTTCTGCAGCTTGCAACCTGCTTTTTATTAACAAAATCCAGCCTACTAATAACAAAAAAAACGGTAGTCCAACAATTCCACAATAACATATCAAGTAATCACAAGAGTTTGAGATGATACTGTCTTTGGTAAGTTGGTTAAGTTAGGAGGTGTAGAAGTGTATTGATTGCTTAGCAGATATGTTGAAGTTGTAACCTTAATACACCTACATTAGAAAACAGGGTACTAAGATTATGCACGTGTCCATGAATAAAATTCTACAGATAGTTCAAGCAGGTGAGTGTTCCATGGGAGAAGAGAGTGACAGGTTTATAGAAAGATAAAATCTATAAAGGAAAAGGGAAATAAATAGAACTGAACAAACTGGAAGAAAGCCAAGCAAGTTGCCCAAATTCAGGCTGAAGCCTGCCCATGAGTCAAGCACCGAAATGAAGAAATCTTCCTGGCCAAGCAGAAAATCTGTCAATTCAGCTAAGATAACTTTTCTGATGCCCAGCGATTCCAATTCTACGGAGTAAAATAAATAAAGCCAGACCTAAAATGTAAGGGTACAGAATAAGAATATCACAGCCATCCATTTCTTCTAAACCTAAATAATTTTATAAATTAAAAAAATACAAGATAATTAAGAAAAATAATAAGTAGAGATATCAGGTTCGATCTGTAAGAAATAGACTAAAACTATCAGCTGATATTCACATTGAATTGCATCAATTTTCGTAATCTATCATAAGTGGTGAAGAATCTAGCCAAGAAGCACAAGCTCATCTTAAATTTTGCTTCATATATTAACAGGAGATAAGAGCATCAGGACAAAATGTTATATACCTGTAGATGCTACTTGCACAGACATCATTACTGTGACAGAAGAGAAAACCCCATATACTATCTAGACAGGAGATGCACATTTTGTGCAGCAAACAGCTCACGATTTCATAAGCAACTTAGTTAACTTATTTGCTTTAGCCAGCTCCCCTTTCAAACACAGTGAATGAATAAGAGAATAAAAAGAATTGAAATCTTTCCACTGCGGCGTTTTTCCAGGTTCAATGGAATTTAGCATGCCTTCCACTTTTGTGTCATCAGATGACAGGGAAAGAAAATCTGATCCAGCATAGCTTGAAAGCGCAACTTCAGTATTTGCTTTCACTTCATGTTGATCCAATACATGCCAAGAAGAAATACTCCTAGCAGAGAAAAGCAGAGACCCAACTTCTTCAAGCAAGGCAAGAGCATCATGAATACGTCCTTGCTCACAGAGACAGATAAGTAGATTATCCACTGAGTCAGACTCAACTCCAGTATCAACCCTTTGTAAGCGATCAATGATTGACTGGGTTTGAAGCATCTCTCTCAAAATGCTCCGAGACTCTTCCATTCTTCCTTTGGCACACAAACCCCGGAGGAGATACATGAATCCCAGGAAATCTGGTAAGAAACCGATAGCTTTAAACTCAAAGAAAAACTTAAGAGCTCCTTCCATGTCACCTTTCTGGCAGTAACCATTGATCAGTGCACCAACTGTAAATCCATCTGGTTTAAGATTTCGTATCTCCAAATCTCGGAAAATCTCTATAGCTTCCTCAAGTAGACTTTTCTTGCAATAACCATCAATCAATGAGTTATAAATGTGAGTATTCGGGCTAATATCCTTTAGGAGCATCCTCTCAAAGAGAACCCTGGCATCCTGTAGAAGTCCTTCTTTAACTAAAGCATCAATAAGTGTACCATACGTAACCACTGTAGGAAGAACATTTATTTTCTCCAGTGAATCAAACAATCTAAAAGCTTCAAGCAGACAACCTTGGCTGCAGAGCCCATTTATGACAGTATTATAGATGACTATGTTGAGAGCTAATCCTTTTTTCTTAGCTAAAGTGCAAAGATCTAATGCCTTGTTGATATGCTTTGCTTTACAGAGGGCATCAATTATAATGGAGTAATTGATAACATCCATATCAGGAAGGTTACTTTCTGCTCCCATCATGAGCTCATACGCATCCACAATTCTTCCACTCTTTGTTAGTTTCATAAAAGTGGAAATAGGAACAGTCACACTCCATTTTCTCTCACTCATTCGTGAGAGAAATACTAGGGCTTTTTTCACATTATTCAAGCATAGGTAATTTACGATAATCTTACAAACATTAAGATCAAACAAGCCATATTTTTTAATAAAGCAAGTCAGAATAAGCTGAGCCCACAATGTTTTACCTTCAAATAGAAGTGCTTTTGTTATTGAATAATAACCCATGCTTTCCCATGCTAATTGCTTACTTCTCAGTGCCACTAATATATTGTATGATGCCTCCGGGTATCCCATTTTGCAGAGGAAAGAAATGGTATCATTACTGATAATTTGTAATTCTCGAAGCCCTATGTCTTCCATTCTGCAGATCAAATTTAAAACACTGTCTGCACCTTTTCTATTCAATGTCGCTTCAATCAACATCATATACACTGTTCTATCCAATGTCATGCCTTTCCACAAGTATTCAATAAACACATCAATGGCCATGTCAACCATACCCTCATCGCAGAGCCCCAAAATAATACGCTTGTAAGATGCAGCTGAAGGACTTGAGGTCCTCCGGAAATCATCAAATATTTCAAGCGCCTCATTGATCTTGCCTACTTTACAATATCCATCAATCAGAGTACAATACGTAACAGAGTTCGGCGACAGGTCCATTTGTGGTAGACCCTTATAAATTGCAAGTGCGTCCTCAAACAAGCCGACCATAAGCAGGGCTTTTATTAGTATGTTACACATGACCACATCCATCTGAATGCCTTCTGCTTCCAGTCTCCTTTTAGTTTCTAAAATCCCGGTGATATTTTGTTCTTCAACATAACCCTGTAACAGCGTACTATATGTGATGAGATCTCCAACTATACCTTTCGAGAAATCATCTGCCTCAGATGTCCTCCCAACTTTGCATAATCCATTGATGACAGTATTGTATGTGACAACACCAGGACTTATACCTTTCTTCTCCATTTCATCAAGCAGATAATATACAAGATCGAAATCACCCTTTCTACAAACTCCATCAATCAAAATAGCATATGTAAACTCATCAGCTTCAATCCCTAACCTGTCAAGCATGTTAAAAACTGCAAATGCCTCATCTAATTTCCCTTTTTTACAGAACCCCAAAATAATCGCAGTGTAAGTAACTAAATTTGGCACAAGTCCGTCCTTTCTCATCTTGCACAGAAATCCTACAGCCTTTTCCACATATCCATTCTTCGAAAATCCATCTATGAGTACAGTGTAAGCAATGGTATCCAACTCAACTTGTGTATCCACCATTGCTCTATACTTTTGAAATGCATCATAAATCAATCCTTCCATTAAACATCCATACATCCAAGTACTATAAAACACAACATCCAACACCAACTTATTACTTTCCATCCAAGTAACCAAATGTGAAACGTTATCAACATCTCTCAATTTACAATAAGCACTCAAAACTGTTGTACAAGTAACAGCATTAGGAGTCAGAGAACCTGACTTCAGAGCAGTCTCATAAAACCCAACCGCAAGTTCAGGCTTTCCAATCCTCTTAAAACCAAGAATAACAGAACTACAAACATAATTATCAAAAGGGTACTTGAATTTATCATCAGACATCAATTCCAACAAATCAATCACCCTATCCATTTTCCCCATTCTGCTAAAACAGCAAATCAACAAACAGAAAGTGCGAGAACATGGAACAACCGCATCCATTTTCAAGAAATCCTTTAACAAAGAAAGCTCACTCTCAGGATCTTGATTATAACTGCAAATGCCCTGAATTAAAGAATTAAATATTCGATTTTTATGCAAAATATTGGATTTCCCGATGAGGAATTTCAAGAAATCAGCTGCTTCTTCATATTTGTGTTGTTTCAGCAGAGCTTCAGTAAAAATTGTGCGCGTTCGGACATCAGCTTCGATATTGTTGAAACTGAGTTGGGAGAAAAGGTGAATGATGGACTGGAATCTCCGCTTACGAGAGAGAAAGAAAAAGAAATTGCTGAAATCTTTCAGTGTGGGAGTGAAACCGCATTTTAGCAATGTAGAGAGCGGAAGCATTTTGAGAAATGATTGCTAGGTGCAAATTAGAACACACTTGCACGCTGCATGAAGCATTATCTTGTTCAGTATCCATGACTCCGCCATTCCACAGAACTTTTAGACAAAGAAACAATAGAAGAAACAATTAGAAAACCCCCACAATCAAAGATAACATATACATTATTTTGGAAAACGCTCAGCATAAAAATTTGATACTTGTACAACGAAGTGCAACAAGTAATTTGGCATGGAAAATTGATCATAAACCTTATCTATTCAAGTGAAATTAGTACGCTAATATGTACGACAAATGATTGGAAACTGTTTCCTGCATACAGTGTCGAAATCGGTATTAATCGGCAAAATCAAACTGGATATGAGCTCGGAGCTGTACAAGTTCTATTGAATTAAGTTCTTACAGTATTTGGTAATGCGAGGGAAGCGGTGGCGATGGTCGGTGGGAGTGACCGGAAGAAAAGTGCAAAATTAAAAATAAAAACAACGAAAAAGAGGAGAAGAAGAAGAAGCGATGTGCGAGATGAATAGAGTAGAGACAGAAGGGAGGGGGGAATTTTAATTTGCGATGTGGGCTTCCGTTATGGTTTATTGGGCTCAGTTTTGGGCTTGATCTTGGGCTTATTCTTGGGCTTGGGCTTGGGCTTGGGCTTCAGTTGAAAACTCGTCACTAATGCTTGTCCAAATGTTATATGAGGGAAAATAAATCTAACAAAAGGCTTACGGCATCCTCCATTGGCCACTCATATCCTTAACAATAGGTAAATGAATACCCAATGGTTAAAATGGGTTCACTGTGGTAGAGGTCACAAGTTGAACCCCACCAAACGCTCTATGGGTTTGAGCGCATTCACCTGGTTTTCAAGTGTGGTTTCACACTGTCTGTGTGGTTTGCGGCTATTACAGGAATGTAGGGTTTACCAGTCTTGCTGGCCCTAAGTAGCATTGCGCGTTCCCATGATATAAAAAAAAAGGTAAATGAATAAATGTGTACCCAAATTTCCAAACTTGGTGAAACACTAATTGGGTAAGGGTCGTCCTATGTATTTTTCTATTTTAAATTATTATTAAATAGTTTAAAATTTTATAGTAAAGGTAATAAGGGATAGATCAAATGAGAACTATAGGTATTTTGAGAAATGAGAATTGATCATAAGAGTTTAATTGATGTGATCTTGTGATCTATAATTAATCTCCTATTTTACCATATTATCTATAGAATTAAAGAATGGGACTAATTAAGTAAATGTCTTTTGTTTTTTAACAGATTGAGGGCTATAATTATGGGATTTGATATGTTATTTTGTGGTATATATCCAAGATTTGATAAACTTTTTTTACTTTTTTTTTTCATTCTGCACAATCAGTTTGGCATTATATAAATATTAATTAATTTAAATATATATGCATAGTTCGCTATGAAATCATAACAACGATTGTCTATGTACAATACACTGAAACATCATGAACAACATTAAGACTTAAATACACATCACACGTAATAATCATACTCATTTATCTTATGATACCATTATAATTAAGAGTTATTGGCATTAAGAGTTCTTTGATGTGATTTTGGTTTTACGCACGAACTTTAAAATGAATATATAAATACACGAATTTGGATTGATTTTGATTTTGCACATGAACTTTAAAATGAGTATATATATACACGTGTGACTTGTCTATATATATGAGCTCTTTTGCATAAGCTTTATACATTACGAGATACATGATAAGGAAAAGAAATTTGCATATGTTTTCAAGACATTGTTTATTCACTTGCATTCTCAAATTCATAGAGCTTCTCGGTCCTCACCATTATCTAGTTCGTCGGAGTTTCTTGGTTTGTGGTACTACTACCAAGAAGACGAAGCTTTTTTATTTCTGGGGATCATACACCAATCTATTACCACAAGCCGAAGCGCATTTTGTCATTTGGAAAGAGGCCTTCTTCCGACATCAAGAATGTATTTTTCTTAATGTTCGAATGCAGTATGTTGAATTAACAATTTTTTAACTACTTCAAGAGTTTTGATTTTTAATTGATACAATCCAAATAAAAACGCTAACGTTTTAAGATGATATATACGATATCATTTTTTTCAAATTCAATTTGTCTACATCAACATTCTGGCTTGCAACATTAGTTTTAATTTGGGGAAAACCAGAAATCATAGTAAATTCAATACAACATATAAGTTTGTGCATTTATTCATTATTTTTAAAGTTCGTGTAAAACCAAAATATTTATAAAATTCGTATATTTATATGTCAATAACACTAAATTCAAATAACATTTTAGCTTCACAATATATTTATTAACGGTCATCGCAACCTTCAAGACAACGATAACGACATAAAATGAATAACATGGTAGAGGATTTATAGTTGACAACGCCATGCATGAGGTGACAGTCCGATATAATCGTGTGCGGTTACTCTATGTTATATTGCTCTTGTTTTTAATATACATTTTTATCTTATTATTATTTTCTTTTTAAATATTAGGCATTTTAATGTCACATTCATGTAATGCGAGCACTAGACAATTTAAATATATTGATATCCAAATAAAAAAATGAATTAAATCTTGAAAAAGTGAAATCTTAAATCATGAATCCTAATATACATGACACAATGAAATAAAAGAAGTAGAAACCCGAAGGCAAAGGTCTCGGGTTCGAATCCACCATGAAACGTCCTTTAAATTTCTATGTTTTATTGGAAAAGGCGAAAGTAGAAACCGAGTAATTTTATATTTCATAAAGACAGCTTGACTAGATTTTAGTAAGATCCGATAACTAATTAGACATTACGATAATATATGGATTTTTTTTTAAAGATTACATATGTATATTAAACAACCTAAAGCGTGATGACACAAGGAAATCAGGGATTGCATGATTCCAAAAGACTTAATTAGTTCAAGTGTTTACATGAATTAGAACTCATTTACTTCTATTAGGATTCTGATTATATATTCTATATAAACCAATCAAACTGCATAAGCTATCTACAACATTGTCGATCAGTAAAATATTTTGAGATTTCTTGATCATCTGGCGGAGTTAGAGTTTTCTGAGAACCTGTTCGTGTTCAAGAAAGTTGTTCATGGCAGAGTTGGAGCTCGACGAGAAGTTATTCGAGTTCGAGAAACAAGATTGGTTGATGGCGGAGTTGCTGCTTCCCGGTTGGTTGAAGAAGGAGTTGGGGTTTCCCCAGTTTGAGAAAGAAGATTGGTTGACGGCGGAGTGTTGAAAAAAAAAGAATAAACTTGATTTGTATAGAGAGTTCTAGAAGAATGGAGAAATAAGAAGAATTATGTAGAATATGTCAGAAATTAGTAGAATGGTGTAGAACATTATAGAAGAGAGTGGAAGGATGAAGAAAATTAGAGAAGAGAGAAGAAGAGTGTAGAAGGTGGCATTGAGTAGTATAAATAGGGGTGCTTGTGTGTTGAAATAGGTAAGAGTGAAGATTGAGAAATAAGTGAGTTAAGAAATTCTATAAAGCTTGTCTCTCTCTAAATCACAAATACACACACACGTCCACACACAAAATCAAAATTTTCCTCCAACAAAGTGGTATCAGAGCTTTAAGGTCCTATCCGTGGTATGGCGAGCCTACAATCGTTCCAAGTCCCCATGCTCAATAAGAGAAATTTCGATAATTGGAGCATCAAAATGAAGGCGCTTTTGGGAGCCCACGATGTATGGGAGATCGTGGAGAATGGCTACGAGGAGCCGGAAGATGAGACGACGCTATCCCAATAACAAAGGGATAGGTTACGAGATGAGAGAAAGAGGGATAAGAAAGCTCTCTATCTCATTTATCAAGCGTTGGGGGACGACGATTTTGAAAGAATTTCAAGTGCAAGCACCGCCAAACAAGCATGGGAGAAACTTCCATTTCCTCAAAAGGAGCCAACGACAATCTGCGTGGATAATAAATTGGCAATCGCGCTAGCAAAGAATCCAGTATTCCACAATCAAAGCAAGCATATTGACACTCACTTCCATTACATCAGAGAATGCATGACAAAGAATGAAGTTCAAGTGGAGAACAAGAAGACACAAGATCAAGTTGCCGATATTTTCACTAAGCCACTCAAGTTCGAAGACTTCAACAAGTTCAGAATTTTGCTCGGAATGACAAATCAAGTTTAAGGGGGAGTGTTGAAAAAAAAAGAATAAACTTGATTTGTATAGAGAGTTCTAGAAGAATGGAGAAATAAGAAGAATTATGTAGAATATGTGAGAAATGAGTAGAATGGTGTAGAATATTATAGAAGAGAGTGGAAGGATGAAGAAAATTAGATAAGAGAGAAGAAGAGTGTAGAAGGTGGCATTGAGTAGCATAAATAGGGGTGACTAATAGGGTATCGGTAATCGGTGCGATACCCGACCAAATTTATCGGTATTGGTACCGATTACCCAAAATCGGTATACGGTCTGGGGTCGGTATTACATATTAATATTATCGGTATCGGGTATAATCGGTAATCGGGTATACCGAATACCCGATTATTTAATATAAATTCATTAATATATATATATATATATATATATATATATATATATATATATATATATACTTAAGTAAGCAACGACAGGAAAGCGATTATATATATATATATATATAGAATACTTATAAACAACGTATTTATATATATATAAACAAGACCTTAAAGAAAAAATATAGAATACTCAAATGTTGGGAATCGATCCCAGACTGTAAGAAATGTAAAGGACATCCAGTAGCTTGAAACCAGTAGACCAAGCTACCATTTGAATCTTGAAGAATAATTTTATAAATAATAGGTAATTCGGGTATCCGAATACCCGACTCGGTATTCGTGCACCGATTAAAAAATCGGGGTGGCCTGTGTCATTTGGTCAGAAAATCGGGCCTGCACCACCAGTATCGAATAGTCACCCCTAGGTGCTTGTGTGTTGAAATAGGTAAGAGTGAAGATTGAGAAATAAGTGAGTTAAGAAATTCTATAAAGCTTGTCTCTCTCTAAATCACAAATACACACACACAGAGGCGGAGCTACATTGGGGCCTGGGGGCCCATGGGCCCCCCAACTTTTTTAAAAACCTACTAGTATTATATATCCGTGTGTAATTTCAAAATATGTTGTAGTGCAACTGGTTAAGAACCGTGTCTCTCTCACAAAGGTCGTGGGTTCGACAACTCTCTCTGCATTTTTTTGCTCAGTTTTCTTTTTCCTTTCTTTTCTTTTTTCTTTATTTTCCAGTTTTTCGTTTGTTTCCTTTTCTTTCTTTTCGTTTTTTCTTCCTTTTCCTTTTCCTTTCTTTTTTTTTTTCTTCATTTTCCTTTTCCTTATTATAATAGTCACTAGTAATATCTATTTAAATTTATTCTAATAAGTTTTATATGTAAATTAATTTTAGATTCAATTGTTGATTTGTAATGGGTACAAGAAAATCAAGATTTGAGTTTTATAAGATAATACCATTTACAATATTAACACTTATAATTTTCTTATTATTTTAATTTTTATAGCTATTATTGATTGATTGTTTAGTTATTTGTAAGTAAATCTTATTATTTTAGTTTTGTAAGATATTAAAATATAATGAAGAAGAAATACATTTAGTATAAACAATTACCTCCATTCAAATAATATTACACTATTATTTAAATTATTACTCCCCATGTCCCATTTAAAATGTCTCACTTTCCTTTTTGGATTGTCCCATTACAAATGTCTCATTCCATTTTAGGAAGTAATTATTTCTTCAAAAAGTATGAGCCCTACTCATTTTTTATCAATTTAACTATTTTATACATATCTCCTAAATACCCGTGCTCAAAAGAAAGGAGACACTTTAAATGAGACGGAGAGAGTATTATTTTTAAATTTTGACTTTAAAATTATAATTAATTGGGCCCCCCAAGAAAAAATTTCTGGCTCCGTCACTGCACACACACACGTCCACACACAAAATCAAAATTTTCCTCCAACACGGAGTTGGGACATCCCAAGAAGCCGTTCGTATTCGAAAAAGAAGATTGGTTGACGGCGGAGTTGGGGCTTCCTGAGGACCCGTTTGCTTTCGAGAAAGAAGATTGGTTGATGGCGAAGTTGGGGCTTCCCGAGGACCCGTTCGCGTTCAAGAAAGAAGATCGGTTGACGGCGGATTTGGGGCTTCCCAATGACCCGTTCGAGTTCGAGAAAGAAGATTGGTTGACGGCGGAGTTGGCACTTCCCGAGAAGCCATTCGCGTTCGAGAAAGAAGATTGTTTCACGACGGAGTTAGGGTTTCCCGATGACCCGTTCGTGTTGGAGAAAGAAGATTGTTTCTTGTTCGCCAACGAGTACGAGATTCTGAACATGATCAACCAAGGGTCCTTCGGGATCGTGTACAAAGCGTGGGACATGAAACATGAGGAGATGGTGATGATGAAGGAGGAGTTTCACGGGATGAACCCATCGACTTTAATGGAAATCGACATTCTGGAATCCCTCCCGCGTCACCCCAACATTGTGGAATTCAAGAGAACGGTGAGGGAGGGGTTCTTGGTGATGGAGTACATCAAGTCCGACCTCGACAGAGTGTGGGCTCGAAAGGTGCAGCCCTTCCCGCTCATCCAAATCAAGGCCCTAATGTGGGAAATACTAAAGGGCGTGGCCTTCCTTCATGGCCAGGGAGTCATGCTAGAGATCTCAAGCCGGCCAACATTCTATTGGGCAATAAGAATAAAGTCAAAATCTGTGACTTTGGTCTATCATGCCGTCTTGGATCGTCGTGCGGTCATCGTATGTGTTGGTACGCGGTGGAACAAAACCCCTGAAGTTCTTGCCGGGTGGTGCAGCCACACTAGCACGATTGACATGTGGTCGGTGGGGTGCATAATGGCGGGGTTCATGTTGGATAAGCAATTGGATGCTCATCAGCTTGCCAAGATACACGACATCTTCTGAGGGCCGACCAACCAACTGCGGCTAGCGGTGGCTTCTTATTCAGGCGCGACGGCGCTCACTCCTTTGGGATTTGATCTGCTCGAGAGGCTTTTGGCGTACAACCCAAGAGTGAGGATATCAGCCAGAGACGCTCTCTATCACGCTTGGTTCGCAGAATGTTAATTAGTTTCCACTTAGAATTGCAAGACTCAACATTTTGCATGTTCTCTCTACTTACAAATTGTAAATTATTACTTCAAAAAGGTTCATCATATGTATGTTGTGAGTGATAGGAATAATTTTTTTATAAATAATGAGTGGTTGTGATATTGAATAATAAGGATTGGAGTAGTATCTAAAAAGAAAAAGTGATACACTTTTCGTGAATGTCGATATATTATTGTAGATGGAGGGTATTCACCAATCAATACAAGTACAATATTATTATTTTTTCACTGCCAGTATTTGTTGTTTTTAGAATTTTATTCATCATTATATCTTCTCTCTTAATTAGAATTTTTGGGAATAACTCAAACTTTAACTCAGTGGTGACTTTTTAGTCCAGAGTTACAAATATCGCGTACTTATCTATATTATTCACTTAATAATATTAAATCAAAATTTTCATCAATTAAAACTGACATGTAATATTGATTAACTATTTGGCCATATAAATAAAATAAAATAACATAAAAATCATTTTTAAAAAAATTGGGATGGAGGACTACGTAAGACGATGGGAATCGGGTTGTGGGGTTTTTTTTTTGTTCTTTTTCCATTCATCCTTAAAATAGATAGTTTTGATATGTTTTAAAAAAGAATGAGTATTTTTTACAAATTGGAAATGGGTAGTTTTCATAATTAAGCGTCAACAATTAAAAGTAGTCATTCTCATCTTTGAAAGACAAATAGTACGTACCTTTATTAAAACCTATAAACTTTACCTATTTCATGAGTTAATAGACAAATATATTCTTAAAAAATGACATTAAAATTAAATTAAGAAAATAGATGAACTCTCACCAACTCATCCCCCTAGGGGTGTGCATCGGTCGGTCAGTTCGACCGACCGACCGAAATTTTCAAAACCAAAAACCGATCGAACGAATTTTTTTGAACCAAACCGAACCGATTTATAATTTTGGACCGACCGAAAATTGAACCGAAAAAACGATCGGTTTCGGTTGGACCGAAAAACCGACCGAAATATAAATTATATATATTTTTTTCTAAATAAACGTATTTTTATCATAATTATTTAATTAAAATATTAATTAATTATTATATAAAATATATAAATATATAAAAATAATAGTTTCGGTTCGGTTCGGTTACCGACCGAACCTAAAACGTAAAACCGAATCGAAAACCGATTTTAATTAAAATTTTGAACGGAACCGAAAACCGACTTCCTCAAAAACCGAATCGAACTGACCGAAATTCCCCGGCCCCTTCTGCAAACTCAACCACTCACGCCTCGCGCAACCCCATTTCTTTCGAAGTTAGATCGAAATGGGTAAAACCTCTTTCAATTTTTTACCAACCAAAAGCCTAATTTCTGCAATATGTTATTTTTTTTATTTCTTTTATCTTGATCAATTAATATTGATTCCATAGAAAAGTCGTTCAAAAAAAAAAAAGATTACATGGAGAAGTTAGCTTGAAGTGCAATTAATGGTAAACTGTATAAAGATTGTAGACTTCGATTATGGATTGTGTATAAGTATGGAAGAAAGATAAATGAATTTTTTATTAAAAAATTGGGTTTTATTGGGTTGTTGATAAATAGTCTCAACGCTAGTAAAACTATCTTACTTTTCCTAAACGGAGTACAATTTATAGATATGCTTAGTAATTATTAAAATCGAGTCCTTCATCCAATTTAAAGATACTTAATAATTATTAAAATTGAGTAGTTCATCCCATTTAAAGGCCTAATAAGATCAGGTGATGTGGGATAGAATGTGTGACTTCAATACGCCCCCATACGTGGTATGACTCATCAATGACTAACATGAACAAACAAATCCTCATCAAACACGTGTATGTGTTGGCTTAATGGTAGAGTGGTTATCATGGCGTCAAAGTCTCTTGCTGAGTCACCGCGATCGCAAATTTAAAATTTATGTATTAAATTATCAAAAAAAATCCTCATCAAACACTTGGGCCTACTCTGATACTGAATTAGAATTGAGTTCGTCATCCTCTTATAAAAGGCCTTATAAGGGGTGATGGTACGCCAAACTTATATATTGGAACATGAGCTTCACCAAGTCGATGTGAGATAGAAATTGTGTGGCTTCAACAATAGCTATTCTAATTATTCAACTAAAATAAATAAATAATTATTCTAATTATTTTAATTCTACTAAATAAAAAGTTGCATAACTTGATTTTAGGAGCTTTGGGCTAAATCAATATTTTGAAAATTTTGAAGTAATTATTGGATCATTTATAAACTATTATTGAAATTAGGGGAAAAAAACCTTTACAATATAAAGAAGGACTAGTTTACAAACTCTAACAAACTATCATATTTGCTAATAAAATATGGTAAAATAAAAGTCATCATACATTCTAAATGATTACCAAATAAATTTTTGAATATATTTATAAATTTATTGTTAATAATAAAATTACTATAAAAAAAATTGAAAGCCTAATATCACGTGCATCGCACGGGTAAAATACTAGTAAAACGAGAAACCAAGTCTTACTTTCTCCAACACCAGTCAACCCCTCAAACATACAATGGCTAGGAAACCATAGGGATAATTCAAATAGTAAAACAAAAGATGGAGTCGAAATTTCTTACACAACATCGATGGATTAATAAAAGATTAAAGTAACGTTGTTGTTTAATTAAGGTTTACCAAAAACTCTTCCTGCAACTATAGCAGCTTTCATGGCATTGTTAATGGCTTTGATGACATCATCAACTTCACACGTGTTGCCTTTGAATGAGGGAGCCCTCGATCTCTTGAACGAATCCACGCATTTCAGGAATTCTTTATTACACTGCTGGCTCAAGTAATCATCTGCACCCACCAATCATTTTACATGCTAATCATAATTTGTTATCCCAAATATTATACAATTTGTCACCAACTAATTTTTATTTAAAATTATCCTTCTAATTGATGAAATGTCACGATCAGTGCTGTTGGGCCTGAAACTAAAATCCCATAGACATTGGCGGACCCAGAGGGGCAGTGGTGGCACTGGCCCCTCCTGGATCTTAAAAAAATACTAGGTATATATATATATATTTTATATAATTATTAAAATAGATTAATATAAATTGTTGTGGTAGAGTTGTGTATTTTGTGTGATAGAGATATTGAGTTGATTTTCATTTTGTCATTATTGGTATTAAGTTTTTTAGTATCTTAGTGAAAATATATTTACATCTAATTTTTGATGATGTGCAAGTTATGAATAATATGACTTTTACTTGTATATAATTATTGTATATTTTATTCTTTAATTAAAAACTTGATATCTTATACCATTAAAAATTTTCTACTATTATATTATTCTATCATTTGATGTTTGTTTATAATAGCGCATGTATCAATAATTAGAAATATGTTTTGCTTTTATACTATACTATCAAGAACTGAAGTTTAAATTTCTTCATAATTTAGAATATTGTAAATTAGAGTTCATTTCAAATATTATTATTATTTAGATAGATGAAAGCATATATGTTTCATTTTCATCAGTCAATTGACCTATCCATTCAAACTAAAAAATAAAAGAGAAATATTGTGAGATGGTCATACTTAACCTTTTTTGATATAGTGATATAATTTAAATAGAGTTATAGTGGTATTAAAATTAGTATTTATTTCAAAGTTTAATTTTAAAATTCTTCTTATAGATTTATAAATTATATACTCACTCCATCCATAAAATTCATTTACTTATTTCCTCTTTAGGTCATCAAACGTTTACTTTCCTCTTACGAACATGATTCCACATAACCCCATTATATGTTATGGGTCCCCTTCTCCACTAACTTTACATTCAATACAATTTATTAAAACTTGTGCTACTAAAATTTGTAAACGAATTTGGTGGAAGAAATGAGTAATTATTTGGACCCTCCTAAATAAAAAATCTGGGTCCGCCACGGCCCATAGATGTATGATTATTCTTACGCAGTAAACAATGAAAAACATGTAAATGACAGATAAAAGAAGTTTGCTATTCTAAAGAAAATTCCGGTCATAATTATAAAAGTATACGAAATATAATCATTTTTTGTGTATATATACAAATTTATTCTTAATGAAAATGTATTTAACAACCTGTTACACGAATACATTTTATATGTGCTCTTGTGCTATTCGCCTATGGACTGATAAAAGTAACATTTTTTTTCATGCATGGGAATCTGCAGCTGGCAGGGGTGAGCAATAGGATTTCGGTTCGGATTTTTGCCTAATCCGAACCGATCTGAAAATTCGGATTTTGAGAGACAAAAAATCCGATCCAAACCAAAAATCCGAATTTTTTATAAAAAATCCAAACCGAACCGAAAAATTCGAAACCCATTTTTGTTAATTCTTATATGTATTTATATTAGATTTAAGAATATTTAAATAAAATTATTATTATTATTTTATTATTATTATATATAATTCAGATTTTTGGATTTTTTTCGGATTTAAAATATTAAATCCGATCCGAAAATCCAAAAATTTTGAAAAATTTCAATCTGATCCGAACCAAAAATTCGACAAACCCGAATCAAGTTTTAAATTTCGATTTGGTTCGGATCAGATATTTGATTTTCGGATATTTTATTCACCCCTAGCAACTGATAATTTCGGTGCATACTAGGTACAATCATATTCTACAAATCATGACAGGTAAAGCACACTTGAAAAACCAAGTGCGATAGATTCAGACTTATAAAAAGTAGGTGAAATTCAAACCTGAGACATATGGACTCAAGAAATCCACTCCACCACTAGTAGGCATTCCGAGGAAGACTATCTTTACTATTAAGAATTTAAGATGGCATTTTTTAAACTTTCCTCAACCTCAATCATAAAATCATGTTAGCAAGTTAAATGCAAAAATGCTGGAAATTAAATAGTAATCGCGTCTTGTTAAACTAGTTTTATTTAAATAACTAGTTCTTTTTTCTGGTCGTTTTAATTATTAACTTATTCTTTTTTTTTCCTTACGTGTTATCTATGGCAAGTGTCGAATATGACCCCAAGCTATGTCAGAGCAAAAATACAAAATGGGATGAATATATATGGCACATTGTTCGGACTGAATAGAGATTAGATGCATAACAATTGGCCTGACTGTGAGACCGACTGGTCGAACAGAGACGAAAGTCGGCCATAGTGATCCGGGAGTCCCGTGTGGAAGGGCTCTCACTCAACGGACATGGCGGAGGCTCATGCACTTACACTTAGGAAAGGTTCTAACCTGGCTTATTCTTCTTCATGTTTTATAAACAATTAGTACATAGCATTTAATTTGTAAAATATCTAATTTGCTACTCCCAGATGAAGTAAAAGATATGAAACTTAGAAAACATATAATATATACCTTTATAAGTAGCGGTTAGCAATAATTGAGTTGTGCTAAAATATTCATCAGAATAAAACCGTTTGGTGGGGGATGAAGTAAACTTGTGAATTTTCAAGAAATATTAGTAATTAATGTTTAATAATACACTAGGGATTAATTAAGGTCAGAGGTCACCATCAAAATCAGAGTCAAATTTAGACATGCAAATAATTATTTGGGATCATCTTTTATTAATTTATTGAAGCAATAATTCACAAAATTGAAGAACTTACTTCCCATCTTTGATATGCATTGATCATGATGCATACAACAAGTGTCTAAACGATCGCACGGCTGCTCTCCCGGGCATCCAGTGTATAAGAGGCCGCAATACTTCCCATATCTCAAAAATGGAGGAGCTGACATTTCCAAAAATAAAATAAAATAAATTGCATGATCACAGGATCCAAGAGAAGAGGAAAATAATCAATAGAAAAAAGAAAATCACCGTCACATAACATTGATTCACATGTTTTACTGCACTCTTTGAACTGCAAAAGACGAAAAAGAGATGAAATATATCATGTTAGATGGACTCTTATTGAAAAGATAAAAAAACCCGGAATTCGGATACCGGGTTTAGCGTATTTCAAAAACCCGGAATTCGGATTCCGGGTTTAGCGTATTTCATCAGGTGTAGCATATACAAATCTTAACGACTTACCAAGCCAAGGCCTGCATTTGCTTGAAGGCCGATGTTGAGAGCTCGAACATGAACAGTGAAGAACCCAAAAGCAATGAAGAAAGTAAGTAATGAAGGTGGTGGCTGTGGTGAATAAGCCATTGGAAATCAAAGAGATGACCTAAAAATGGAAGCTTGAATTTCCTCAAAAGCTCTGATTTATATGGATGGAAGATCGAGTTGGTCGAGGCACACAAAATGTGAGAAGAGAGAGACAGTGTGTGTGTGTGTGTGTGTGTGCACAGTAATGGGGTTCTGCGTGGTTTGTCCTTTATCGTTCCCGTGACTTGTTTTTTGTAGTGTAGTTTCACATTTCTCACCAAGGGAATCATATTATTTTTTTTATTTTTATGATTTACCTAATTTGCTATAACGGTTGATTATTAATTAATAGTGCAATGGAGGGGATGCTTGTGGTCATTTTATTGAGGAAGGTGCAGTTTTATTTAAAATTTAGGAATTGGGATGCTATAGTAATTACAAAATTAAAGCAACGGGTAGCATGATTGTTGGTGTTATTATTATATGTAGGACTGGTAATTTTCGACACGACACGAGAACACGACACGAACACGCACGAAATTAACGGGTTAGTGTTCAGCCTTATCGTGTTCGTGTCCTTATCGTGTCGACGCGATAAGGATACGATAATTTCGTGTCGTGTTCGTGTCGGATCCGTGTCGTGTTCGTGTAACCCGATAATTTTCGTGTTGCATTCGTGTTCGTGTCGGTTCGTGTCGTTTTCGTATAATTCGATAATATTTTAATATATTTAATATTAATTTAATTATATGTTATATATTTTTATTTTTTTATTTATTTATTTTCTAATTTTGATTTAAATTTATCGTTTCGTTTCGTGTCGTGTCGTGTCAACACGAAAAAAATCGTATCATATTCGTGTTCGTGTCCGTGTCAGTGCATTTTGTGTCTTGTTCGTGTTCTTGTCGGACAGATCCTTAACGGGTCGTGTTCGTGTTTGGCCTTATCAGGTCGTGTAGTTATCGTGTCGACACGATAACGACCCGACACGCACGAATTGCCACCCCTAGCTAATTATGATATTCAAACTTGGTGAAACACTAATTGGTAAGGGTCGTCCAATTGGGTAATTGGAGTATTACATAGTTTAAAATTTTATAGTAAAGTTAATATGGGATAGATCAAATGAGAATTATATGTATTTTGAGAAATGAGAATTGATCATAAGAGTTTATTTGATGTGATCTTGTGATCTTTAATTAATCTCCTACTTTACCATATTATCTACAGAATTAAAGAATGAGGCTAATTAAGTAAATGTCTTTTGTTTTTAACGGATTGAGGGCTATAATTAAGGGATTTGATATGTTATTTTATGGTATATATCCAAGATTTGATAAACTTTTTTTCCCTCTTTTTTTCAATTCTGCACAATCAGTTTGGCATTATATAAATATTAATTAATTTAAATATATATGCATAGTTCGCTATGAAATCATAACAACGATTCTCTATGTACAATACACTGAAACATCATGAACAACATTAAGATTTATCTTATGATACCATTATAATCATACTCATTTATCTTATGATACTCATTTTATTCATCATTATATCTTCTCTCGTAATTACGTTGGTTACTATTGTTAGGGACGTTTAAACATGGTCGAAATGTTTAAAGAGAAAACAATTGAGTTATTTATTAATCCAGATGTTGGTGTTTTATAACCATGCATGGAACCAACCTCTCCTTCACTTGCCATATCCCTTAATGCAGAAACCCCATTTGCTGCTAATTAGGAATGACAGACCTCTTTTCAAGTTTACACATAGTCGAGTCCTAGTGTGTGCTTGAGTGCGATAGCAAGATCGCTTGCGACGCCATCAACAACATGCATGATAATTTATCCGAGCTCGGTTGAATGGCTCACGGTTGTCGGGAGATTATGTCCTATTTTGATGTTATTTCCATTAGCAACATTGGTAGGGATCTTAATAAGGTTGCACATAGACTTGCCAAATTGGCTGTCGATTTTGTGACACCACACGTTTGGGAAGAACCCCCGTCGTTTGTGGAGGGTCTTCTCTTTTCTCCTTGTTCGTGCTAATTTAATTCTTGTTTGCTCAAAAAAAAAAAAAAAAAAAGATATATCGTGCTCCCCAGAAATCTGGCGCCACTCACGCCTCCTCTTAGATTTGCCGCAAAAAACATGCCGCGGCCTCCCAATTTCGATCCATATCGTGAAGTCGTGATTCGTTTATTGTGAATTCTCCAATTGCCGTTGGTCGCGGGTTGGGACGGGTGAGCATAAATATTGATTAGATAGAAAAGTCGTTCAAAAAAAAGATTACATGTAGAAGTTAGCTTGAAGTGCAATTAATGGTAAACTGTATAAAGATTGTAGACTTGGATTATAGGTTATGTATGTGGAAGAAAGATAAATAATTATTTTATTAAAAGAGTGGGTTTGATTGGGTTGTTGATAAATATAGTCTCAACGCTAGTAAAACTATCGTACTTTTGCTAAACGCAGTACAATTTATAAATATGTTTAATAATTATAAGAATCGAGTCCTTCATCCAATTTAAAGATAATAATTATTGAAATTGAGTAGTTCATCCCATGAAAAGGTCTTATAAGAGGTGATGTGGGTAGGGATGTCAATGGATTGATTTTACTCGGACCAGAACCAATAAATAAGTAATGGTTCTGGATCCGACCAATTAGACACTAAATCCGGACCGAACCCGGACCATTAACTATGGGTCTTAAGCGGTCCGGATCTAAGTGGGTCTGAAATCAGAACCGGACCAGAACCAGACAAGAATCAGAACTTGAACCGAAACCGTTGCTTTATAATTTAATGTGTTATAAGTGATTTTGAATCGATATAGATAAAACTAGCTCATTAACAAGCATATTTAAACTTAGGCTTGTCAATAGACGGGTTTTACTCGGACCAGAACCAATATATACGTATTGGTTCTGGTTCTAGAACCAGAACCAGAACCAAATCCGGACCGAACCGGACCGGACCATCAAACTATGGATCTAAACGGTCCGGGTCTACAGCGGATCTGGAACCAAAATCGGAACCAGAACGCTGCTTTAAAATTTAATGAGTTTTGAATGGTTTCGAATCGGTTCGGGTAAAACCACCCATTGACATCCCTAGATGTGGGATAGAATGTGTGGCTTCAATACGCCCCACACGTGTAAGCTGGTATGACTCATCAATAACTATAACATGAACAAACAAATCCTCATCAAACACTTGGGCCTACTCTGATACCGAAATAGAATTGAGCTCGTCATCCTTTTAAAAGGCCTTATAAAGGGTGATGGTACTCCTAACTTATATATTGGAACATGATCTTCACCAAGTCGATGTGAGATAGAAATGGTGGCTTCAACAATAGTTATTCTAATTATCCAACTAAAACAAATAAATAATTATACTAATTATTTTAATTCTACTACATAAAAAGTTGCATAACTTGATTTTAGGAGCTTTGGGCTAAACCAATATTTTGAAAATTTTGAAGTAATTATTGGATCATTTATAAACTATTACTGAAATTAGGAAAAAAAAAATTAAACCTTTATATATATAAAGGACTAGTTTACAAACTCTAACAAACTATCATATTTTGCTAATAAAATGTGGTACAATAAAAGTCATCATACATTCTAAATTATTACAAATAAATTTTTGCATATAATTATAAATTTATTATTAATAATAAATACTATAAAAAAAATTGAAAGCCTAATATCACGTGCATCGCACGGGTAAAATACTAGTAAAACGAGAAACCAAGTCTTATCCTTTCTCCAACACCAGTCAACCCTCAAACATACAATGGCTAGGAAACCATAGGGATAATTCAAATAGTAAAACAAAAGATGGGGTCGAAATTTCTTACACAACATCGATGGATTAATAAAAGATTAAAGTAATTAACGTTGTTGTTTAAGGTTTACCAAAAACTCTTCCTGCAACGATAGCAGCTTTCATGGCATTGTTAATGGCTTTGATGACATCATCAACTTCACACGTGTTGCCTTTGAATGAGGGAGCCCTCGATCTCTTGAACGAATCCACGCATTTCAGGAATTCTTTATTACACTGCTGGCTCAAGTAATCATCTGCACCCACCGATCATTTTACATGCTAATCATAATTTGTTATCCCAAATATTATACTCACTACTCCGTCCACTAAATTCGTGCATTTAATTCCGTTTTGGTCCGTCCACGAAAAATATTGATTTTCCTTTTATGGAAACATCAACTTTATATTTTTACCCTAAACCTATCTACTTATTTGCAAAAAAACCACATATGGCACACCTTTTACACTCAATATCCATTAATATATTCATTTTTTATCCCATGTCACACCTTTTTATACTCACTTACTTTACACTCATTACAATTTATTAAAACTCGTGCCACCAAAATCAATGAACGATTTTGGTGGACGGAGACCAACTAATTTTTATTTAAAATTATCCTTCTAATTGATGAAATGTCACAATCTGTGCTGTTGGGCCTGAAACTATGATTATTCTTACGCAGTAAACAATGAAAAACATGTAAATGATAGATAAATTGAAGTTTGCTATTCTAATGAAAATTACAGTCATAATTATAAAAATATTCGAAATATAATCATTTTTTGTGTAAATATGCAAATTTATTCTTAATGAAAATGTATTTAACAACTTGTTACACGAATACATTTTACATGTGATATTGATAATTTAGTAACACTTTTTTAATGCATGAGAATCTGAGCCGTTACTTTCGATGCATACTAGGTATAATCATATTCTACAAATCATGACAAGTAAAGCACACTTAGAAAACCAAACGTGACAGATCCAGATTTATAAAGAATATGTGAAATTCAAACCTGAGACATATGGCCTCAAGAAATCCACTCCGCCACTAGTAGGCATTCCGAGGAAGACTATCTTTACTATTAAGAATTTAAGATGGCATTTTTAAACTTTCCTCAACCTCAATCATAAAATCATGTTAGCAAGTTAAATGCAAAATGCTGGAAATTAAATAGTAATCGCGTCTTGTTAAACTATGCAACTTATTTAAATAACTAGTTCTTTTTCTGGTCGTTTTAATTATTAACTTATTCTTTTTTTTTCCTTACGTGTTATCTATGGCAAGTGTCGAATATGACCCCAATATTAATATAAATAATACTTCAAAAATAAATATATTCACATTGTTCGGACTGAATAGAGATTAGATATAAACTTGGCCTGACTGTGAGACCGACTTTCGAAAAAAGACGATTTTATAAATGATATATTCCCGTGTGGAAGGGCTCTTAACGGATATATTCAAGGCTCATGCATTACACTTAGGAAAATTCTATTTTGTTATTCTTCTTCATGTTTTATTATTTATCGGTACATAGCATTTAATTTGTACGATATCCAATTTGTTATTCCCAGGTGACGTAAAAGATATGAAACTTAGAAAACATATAATATATACCTTTATAACAAGTAGCGGTTAGCAATAATTGAGTTGTGCTAAAATATTCATCCAGAATAAAACCGTTTGGTGGGGGATGAAGTAAACTTGTGAATTTTTAAGAAATATTAGTAATTAATGTTTAATAATACACTAGGGATTAATTAAGGTCAGAGGTCACCATCAAAATCAGAGTCAAATTTAGACATAAAATACCCCCAATTCTACATGCAAATAATTATTTGGGATCATCTTTTATTAATTTATTGAAGCAATAATTCACAAAATTGAAGAACTTACTTCCCATCTTTGATATGCATTGATCATGATGCATACAACAAGTGTCTAAACGATCGCACGGCTGCTCTCCCGGGCATCCAGTGTATAACAGGCCGCAGTATTTCCCATACCTCAAAAATGGAGGAGCTGACATTTCCAAAAATAAAATGCATGATCACGGGATACAAGAGAAGAGGAAAATAATCAATAGAAAAAAGAAAATCACCATCGCAGAACATTGATTCACATGTTTTACTGCACTCTTTGAACTGCAAAAGACGAAAAGAGATGAAATATATCATGTTAGATGGACTTAAAGAGCTAAGAATTGAAAAGATACAAAAAACCCGGAATTCAGATTCCGGGTTTAGCGTATTTCATCAGGTGTAGCATACTCAAATCTTAACGACTTACCAAGCTAAGGCCTGCATTTGCTTGTAGGCCGATGTTGAGAGCTCGAACATGAACAGTGTAGAACCCAAAAGCAATGAAGAAAATAAGTAATGAAGCTGGTGGCTGTGGTGAATAAGCCATTGGAAATGAAAGAGATGACCTAAAAATGGAAGCTTGAATTTCCTCAAAAGCTCTGATTTATATGGATGGAAGATCGAGTTGGTCGAGGCACACAAAATGTGAGAAGAGAGAGAGACAGTGTGTGTGTGTGTGTGCACAGTAATGGGGTTCTGCGTGGTTTGTCCTTTATCGTTCCCGTGACTTGTTTTTTGTAGTGTAGTTTCACATTTCTCACCAAGGGAATCATATTATTTTTTTATTTTATGATTTACCTAATTTGCTATAACGGTTGATTATTAATTAATAGTGCAATGGAGGGATGCTTGTGGTCATTTTATTGAGGAAGGTGCAGTTTTATTTAAAATTTAGGAATTGGGATGTTATAGTAATTACAAAATTAAAGCAACGGGTAGCATGATTGTTGGTGTTATTATTATATGAGATTAGACCACGGCGGTCACACGCACGAAATAATGTTAGTGTTCACCTTATCGTGTTCGTGTCCTTATCAACGAAATAAGGATACGATTTTCCACTATCGGATCCGTGTCGTGTTGAATATAATCTAAAATTCGATGGTTCGTAATGTATCATTTATAATATAATATATTTTATTAATTTAATTATATGTTATATAAAGTTTATAACAAAATTTTCTAATTTTGATTTATTTTATTTTGAATGAATATTTATATTAATATAAAAAATATATCAAATTTTGGGTCCCGAGGCAATAATCTTGTTCGTTTCTTGTCGGATGGATCCTTAACGGTCGTGTTGTGTTTGGCCTTATCGTCCGTCGTTATCGTGTCGACACGGCCTAGATTAGATACAGCTAATTATGGAATCGATTAAGGAATCGCTTGCTAGGTAGTATGAGATTAGATGTGATACGTTTGTTTAAGATATCTTTTAAATTTATATGGCATCGATATTATGTTTATATCGATGTATTGTAACATCTATATACATAATCCATCATTTGCTTGGATATATTATAATTATCTATGAATATTTTTGTAATTATTGTATTATTTATCACACCTCCAAGGTGGTATACAAAATCATAGAAATTTGTATAAAATTTGTCCGATCTTTGCATTATAAAAGATTATTTAATTCGAAGCAAACAAGATATTATGACATATCCGTATCACTCGTAGCAAACATGCCCTTCCTAAGTAGTGGCATTATGTACTCCCTCCGTCCCACCTAAGACGGCCCATTTATTTTTGACACGGTTATTTAGGAGAAGAGTATAGACCACCGACAAAGTCTTCGCCGATGGTGTCTTATTTCTACAGATTAGGAGAAAAGTTGCAACAAATTTGATTTCTGGGAGGATAAGTTCTTGCATTTTGTTTCAAAAAGTGAGAGGACTATCGACAGAGAGATGGTTAGGTAGTGGCCGTTGCCAGCAATGGCATGTAAGAAGAAGAAGAAGAAGAAGAAGAAGAAGAAGAAGAAGAAGAAGAAGAAGAAGAAGGAAGGATTTCCATGTAGGATTTTTGTGAAGTATAAAAATAAATATAACATTATTTGCATGTGTGGATCACTGGATGTTTAAAAAATATTTACATAATATACGTAGGATTCTAGTGTGCTAGCTATGCATATTTGGCCTGACTTCGATCATCGGGACATTAACATGAAAAAGTGCACACATTAGGATGAATTTACAAGTATTCGCACGTTAGGATACAAAATAAAAGTGTCGATACGTTGGGGTGATAAATGATATTTTCTCATATTATTATTATTCAGTTCAAGAACCCTCTAGGTTTTCCCCTTGCATGACTCCGGATTGAAGACTTTTCACGAGCTTATCGTGAATTATCAATTCGATTCTAAAGCATGATTGTTTCATTGGTTCTTTCATTAGAGATTTTGATGATATCTCTTGGAAGGTATGAAATCATTATCTTTGTTCTATTATTATTTTGAAAAAAAAAAGAGGCTTTGGTTCTTATTTTAGGTAGTAGGGATGTCAATGGGTGTATTTTACCCAGATTGATCCGGAACTGCTCAAAACCCATTAAATTTTAAAACAGCGGTTCTGGTTCCGATTCCAGTTCCAGACCCACTTTAGAACCGGACCGTTTAGATCTATAGTTTGATGGTCCAGTCCGGTCCGAATCCAGTTCTGGTTTCAGAACCAGAATCAATACTTATTTATTGATTCTGGTCCAAGTAAAACTCGTCTATTGACAAGCCTAAGTTTAAATAGGCTTGTCAATGAGCCAGTTTTATCCATACAGATCCGAAATCACTCATATCTCATTAAATTATAAAGTAACGGTTTCGATTCCAGTTTTGGTTTTGGTTCTGATCCGGTTCTGGCTCCAGACCCGCTCAGATCCGGACCGTTTAAGACTCATAGTTGATGGTCCCGGTCCGGTCCGGATCCAATAGCTAATGGGTCGGTTCCAGAACCACAACCATTACTTATTTATTGGTTTTGATCCGGATAAAACCCACACATTGACATCTCTAATCGGTGGTGATAATTAAATTGCTTGGAGCCACGAACAACAAAATTTCAATCCAATTCTTCACGGTGGGAAATTGTCTGTTAACAACTTGGAGCACCATCTTGCAAACGATCAAATTACATTATCGGATCATATCATAAAGATTTGAGGACTCGAAGAAAGTTATTTAGGCTGTTTCAAGTTGGATCAGTTGCAGAATATATACCAGAATGTCTTAAATAAGGTGATCAGAATGTCCGAGGTAGTGTTAAATCAATTTTATTTTCATTTGCAACTTTATTTAATTGGTTTAATTAGGGAGTATCACTAATGCTTAGCTTTGAAGATAGGGGTCCCATCGACTACTACCCTAATCTTTTTCCACATTGTAGATTAAGACCTGACAAACGCTAGCTACATTTTAATGTAAAACATATTATTCCAACCATTGACAAACTAACAATTATTTTAGAATCAAATTCCGACTAAGTGACACTAACGCAGATTTTAGACTCGAAATACAAATGATATGAAAAGAATATTATGACATGAAACTAAAATGACGTCGTTTTAATGAAAAATAAATTAGAAAAAAAAAATGATAAATTGGCTCTACGCTAGAACTATTCGGTCTCTCAAAAGCTCACACCATCATCACACACGAACATTGCCACAAAACAAAGACTTTCGTTCTGTATTCTTCTTCTACGTATTTTGTCATGGGTTAATATTTCAATCTTGAAATATTAAAATCGGTACGGAACAGATAATCCGACCTAGTATCAAAACAACGTCATTTTGATATTAAAAATAAAGAAGAAGAAGAAGAAGAAGAAGAAGAAGAAGAAGAAGAAGAAGAAGAAGAAGAAGAAGAAGAAGAAGAAGAAGAAGAAGAAGAATGAATTAATTTGGCACTATCTTTGTATTGGTTTCTATAAGTCTACATATGCCATGCATCAACATATTATTGTATCCATGCAGCTTGTACGATGTAGCTGAGCTTTCACACTTAGGGTCAAGGAGTTGTGCTAGCCTAATATAAATAGTGAAATTGAACTTTGGTAGTTTTGTTTAAATAATAAACTAGTTCAACTTTTTATGTTTAAAGTTTAGTGAAAAATGTTTGTGGATTTATATATCCCAACACACAAATCACACAAAGTAAATGCCCCATAAAATTTTAATGAGGTCATGTGGTTCTACCTAGGGTAGGCGTGTCAATGAGTTGGTTTTATCCTGATCGATACGGAACCGTTCATAACCCATTAAATTTAAAGTATCGGTTCCGATTCTGGTTCCGGTTCCAGACCCGCTATAGACCCGGACCGTTTAGATCCATAGTTTGATGGTCTGGTCCAGTTCGGGTCTGATTCTGGTTCTAGAACCAGAAGTACCAATATTTATTTATTGGTTCTTGTCTGATTAAAACTTGTCTATTGACAAGCCTAAGCTTAAATAGGCTTGTCAATGAGTCGGTTTTACTCATACCGATCCGAAATCACTCATAGGTCATTAAATTTTAAAGCAATGATTTCGGTTTCAGTTTCGGTTCTGATCCGGTTCTGGTTCCAGACCCGCTTCAGACCCATATATAGTTTATGGTCCGGGTCCGGTCCGAATCTAGTATCTAATGGGTCAGTTCCAGAACTAGAACCGGCATTTATTTATTGATTCTGGTTCGGGTAAAACCCGTCCATTGACATCCCTAACCTAGGGTACCCTTTAGAATTATTATATACTTTTGTCCTTTTATGTTATTTTTGTGAAGAGACAACTTTGCCTCTAAGTGGATTTTTTGCCAATTTTTCAGTAGTTTTCAAATTAATATTTAGTTTAAACAAATCTTATAGAACTGTATATAATATACATTGTTTTTCTTACAAAATATCAAAAATAAAATCTCTTTAATATAGATTTTTATATTCTTCCTAAATTTTTTTTGATGCTGACATCCAAAAATGGATGATATTTTCTTTTATACTCAAAATTTTGAACTATAAAATTCATTGAGGGTTCAGATGAAGTCCAATTGGAGTGATCTTGGTGTCTACGGATTCATCACGGCAAGAGCTATACTTTGATGTGCTCATTTTATCCATCTCATGCTTATTTTTCTAGTCGATACTTTAGAAATACTCTTAATTGGAATGGGAGGCATGCTATTTTGAGCCTCTTACAACAAAGCCCCGACTACTTTGTCATGCTTGGCCTATAAATATCCTAAGTCCAATGTCCAAAATTTTTGAGTGTTACAGAAAATATGTTGAAATTTTAGGGATAATTTTTTCAGCTCTTAAACGTTGTGATACTTTAAAAAAGACAATCTTAGGTAGTGTGCTAATCACTTGATACAGAGTCATGGGAAAGACAATTCATTAGTTGGTGGATAAGATCATTCATAAAATTAGGAAAACATGCCAAATTATTTTATTCTGAGAAGAAAGCTTGTCTCTGAAGTTTAGTTTCAGCTTCTAATCATATGTTAGAATATGGAGAGCTATTACGTATAAAAGAAACAAAATTACAAGGAAAAATATCGAGGAATCTTGTGAACTTTATAAAATTTTGGTGGTCTTGTTCATCATTTCATTTGATTCAAGTGATATTTCTAGGTTCCAAAATGAGATCTTTCATCAAATCTAAATTAACGAGACTAGGGGTGAGCATTCGGGAGGTTCGGTCCAAAACCGAACCGAACCCGAAAAAATCGAACCCGATTTTAAAAAAAAAAATCAAACCGAACCGAAATCGAACCAAAACATTCGGTTCAGTTCGGTTTTAACCGAAATTAAATTATAATTAATATAAATATTATATAATATTTATAATATAATATAATATAATATAATATAGTATTAACCAATTTAAATATTAATAATATAAATAACATATATATATATAATAAAATAAAAAAATCGGGGGGTTCGGTTTGAAAACCGAATTTTTTTCCTCAAACCGAAACCGAACCGAATTAGTTTCGATTTCAAATTTTTGAAACCGAACCGAATCGAACCGTTTTACTATACAAACGAAACCAAACCGCTAATTTCGATCGGTTCGGTGCGATTTGATTTTTCGATTCGATTAGATTTTTGATCACCCTAAACGAGACCATCCATTACTCTTTACCACTAGATCCCACTAACACAATTAATCTTGTAGCTCGTACCATACAATTACATATAGTAATTCATAACCACTAACATATCATATTTATTCTTATTTTTTTTAAAGTATTACTCCACTAACTCTATTACGTGAATTTAGATAAATGCATAGCATAAAATTTTAAATTATTTTATTATTTCAAGATCATATCACACTAGTATAGTAATTCATAACCACTAACATATCATATTTATTCTATTTTTTTTTAAGTATTACTCCACTAACTCTATTACGTGAATTTAGATAAATGCATAGCATAAATTTTTAAATTATTTTATTATTTCAAGATCATAATGGCATTCTAGTTACGTTGATTAATGATCCGTCATAATCAGAGTTGCCTTTTTTCCATTCACAATTTATTAACAGAATCTGGAACATACTGAGACATAGTATATTCGTTTTGGATTGCCCAATAAATGATTAAGACCATGCCATAATGTGTAACAATATACTTTAGTCTTTAAAGATAAGATATCTTGTATATATCATATATATCTCAAACAGATGAAAGTTAATTTGGGTAAACAAAACTAAAGTTTTTAAGTGGGATAGTTTTTTATTTGTTTACTTATTTATTTATTATTATTATTATTGTGACAAATTGTTCATAACGAATATAGGAAAATCTACACTCAATAAACTCGGGCGTTATAGCTTTAGCTTCACGAACTTTGAACCTATTTTGATTTTCGACACATTTTGTAAAGGAAACTCTACAGTATAACATAATTTGTCTATCTGCAGCAAAATATACATGTTCAATATATTTCGGCCTCAATATATGTGGCGAGTACACACTGTCAATATGCAAAAAAAATCACGCCACATCATTTTTTTGGTTGTCGGAAAAATTTGGACGTGTGTTACAAATTAAAGAATAACATTAATGTTATTGAAACAATTTTTTAAATGCATGCGGAGAAAACCAAAATTAGATTAAAGTTCTGATTTTTTTTAGTAACTAACCTTTTTTGGGAGTTAATTTAATACAGAAATTTAAAGGTTGTATCACAGTGGAATCGAATCTAATACCTTTATTCTACGACTAAGTCAAACACACACATAATTAACCTTTTTATTAATTACATGTAATGTGTACGATTTAGGGAAATAAAATAACTTAACCATACTGGAAAAAGGATTTCCACTATCCAATATTATAGCCTATAGGCATCCATTTATTAAGTAATTACCAGGGAATAACTGAGATTAATTATTCAATGCAACCAGTAAAAAATGGACACACTTTCCCGTAGGAAGAAACGGGAAGAAATAAATAAGCTCCTACGGGCGTAGCTCAGTTGATTAATAGCCAGTAGATTTGGAACAGAGAAGAAAGAAATAAGAAAAATGGACACTTTTATATATTGTGAGCCGAATCGTTAACAACTTGACGTGCTCCAGTTGGAATCAATTGAGAGAGGGGGATACACTTGATGTTCAAAATAATTCTTCCTAAAGTCAGTGAGTTCAGCTTCGCTGAGAGGTAACCTGACACTCCATGTCGGGTTCAAATAAAACTCAACTCAGTATAGATAATTTGGTCCTCATAATGTAACTACTGATAGCTTGTTGAAGTATGGCGTCTGAATGGACTGTATACTCAAGCCCGATTTCGATGATCCAACTCACTGCAGAGTTGGACAGGGGTCCAAGGGCGGTAGCCCCCGAGCCAAATTTTTGGGCCTATGTTTTTGGGCACATGAGGAACCCTAATGGACTTGGTGTTAGAGATTGATTATTGTCTATTTAATAGTCATTTTTTCTTGTAATCTGTATCCGAAAAATATAGTGAAAATCTCTAACTTGGCATCGCCCCTAGACGTAGTCGCAAGACGAACTGAGTAAACAATTCTTGTGTTCTTTATTTTCTGTCGTGATTGTGGTGTGCGTTTTTCGCAACATAGCTAACAGGCTTATTAGGCTAGCTATCAAGGCTAGTCAAAGCGTGTACAAAGTGAGCCCTACTAGTTTATATTCGTTTTAGTCATTGAAATTTCCTTAGTTATTTTAGCAAAACGTTATTAGGTTTCTGCGTCCAGTTAACGCAAACTGGTTGGTTGATCAAGTCTAGATAAATACTTACTCAGTTGTGTCAAGTTATTTGAGCAAAGGATAACCAGACCAATAAGTAAAGTAATAAGGACACACAGATTGAGGGATACTTGTTTTAGAGTGGCAAGTCCACTGACCAGAGTTAAACACTTGAAAATTGGTCCTATGATTTACTCAGTTATTTTCGAGTGTTTAACAGGTTGAAATTGAATGCTTGAATGCTTTGAGTTTCGTAACTATTGTGTAGGAATGTCAATAGGTGGGTTTTACCCGAATCGATCCGGAACCGTTCAAAACCCATTAAATTTTAAAGCAGCGGTTCTGGTTCTGGTTTTGGTTCCAGACCCGCTTTAGACCCGAACCGTTTAGATCCATAGTTTAATGGTCCGATCCGGTTCGGATCTGGTTCTGGTTCCAAAACCAGAATCAATACTTATTTATTGGTTCTGATCCGAGTAAAACTCGTCTATTGACAAGCCTAAGTTTAAATAGGCTTGTCAATGAGCTAGTTTTATCCATATCGATTTAAAATCACTCATAACACATTAAATTATATAGCAACGGTTTCGGTTTTAGTTTTAGTTCTTGTACGGTTCTAGTCTGATTCTGGTTCCAGACCCATTCAGATCGGACCGCTTAAGACCCATAGTTGATGGTCCGGGTTCGGTCCGGATCCAGTGTCTAATAGGTCGGTTCCAACAGATTATTACTTATTTATTGGTTTTGGTTAATGTTAAAACTCATCCATTAACATCCCTAATTGTGTAGATATCTTTAGTTCCACATATAATACAACAATAGTAACTTGAATTTATTGGAAAGTGGAAATCTGCTGAAAGTGTAAAAAATGAGAAATGGTCCATGTGGGAAGCTAAGATACAAGGATAAATTAACTAAATGAGTTTGGACATGCTTTTGTAATTCCACATATAATATAATAATAGTAAAAATTGATAAAATGACAAAGTTGGTGGAGTTGGACCTTCCATTGCATTCTAGAAATCTTGGTTTCGATTATATTCGAAATTATAAAATGGGTATAAGTTTGTGATTTATTATGTAAATGATAGTCCATGTTGACATCCATGTCATTTTTCCGATCTATTTTAAGCTATGCTGGCCTCCTCGTCATTTTTTAGATAGTTGAAAATTTTGGGGAAGTCCTATTTACAAAAATTAACAAGCTTTGGTATTTAATTGTAAAGATTTAATAGTGATATCGAAATTGAAAATTGAGTATAAATTTATGATTTATCATAGGATTAATTATAGTTTATGATCCGAACTCAGCACTTCTTTGATATATGACCTCAACTTATTTTTTCTTTAAAATAGCATGAACTTTGTAAAATTATTTAATTAAAGCTTGTGCCAAAAATTCCGGCTTCAAAATCTGACTTAGATCACCTGTAAAATATGTTTTTAGTTGTGACATTAAAAAAATGAAATTACGACGCAAGAAACATGTAATACGAGTGAGCCCAGTCAAATTTATAACGTTGAAATTTTTTATACGACCATAATTAATATATAATTTTTTAAAGTTCAAACTATTTTTAAAAAAGTAAATTAAAATAGAAGTCATAATAAATCAAACAAAAATTGCGCCATAAACCATATTACCCCAATTTTTGAACTGAAGACACATGTATAGTATTTGCGCAGAAAGCATTGGTTTTGGTATTGTTTTTTTTTTTCTTCTTCCTTTTTTTCAGAAGCCTTGTAATCAAACATGTAGTTTGCAAATTCGCAACCTTTTTTTTGAAAGAAAAGGTGAAATCAAAGTTTTGATTGAGAATGGATGGAAACAAAGTTCTGTAATCAGAGAAAACTCTTACATTATTTTAATCATCAGGAAAACATGGGCATTTATTTTATCCGAAAAAAAAGACATGCATGTACATATTATATAGTCTGATCTTGTATGGGGTATATGACGACAACACTGCAAGAGAAATGAAGTTGCAATTTGGGGTTTTATAAAATTCGAGAATCAGGGTGTATTTGTGTTTGTCTAGTGGTAGAGTGGTTAATGTCCGAGGACAAAGGTCTTGGGTTCAAGTCCATCGTGACGCAGCCTTTAAATTTCTGTATTAAAATTGGCAAAAAAAAATCGAAAATCATTTTATTCATATTCCAAAATATATATGTCAATTTGTGGTTTTAGGGTGTGTATGGTAACATCAATTTCCATGCAAAAATAAAATAAACAATTCTTTCTCTATATAAATATGTAGTTTATGGTATAAAAGAATAAGATAAAACGAAGTATGCAATATTTCTGTTTCTTCGGTTCATGATGGTGTCTCTTCAACGATAATATTGAAAAGATTTTAATTTATGAATTCATTAATATTATTTATTTATTTTGAGAAATTTGTTAATAGTTGGATAACTAGAAAATTCGATAATCGACTGCGTTCACGTTTTAGCCACGTCAGAGGCCGTTTGGACGTCGGACTGCGTATAATCGCGACTGCACCGACCACTAAATTTGCTACAATAACCTATTTCTTTGCTTATTTCTTTTACCAATTTCTCTAATTTTTAAGGGAAAAATCGTTATATTTTATCAATCCTTCAATTTTTAGAGCTTATAATTACATTATCCTCGTGAGAAATATGAGAACATATGTGCTGAATGTGCCAAGTAAATGAAATGAACATATACAGTAATTGCACTACGTACGATAATGTAGTGAACGTATAATGTTGTCGTTGACTCGTAGTACAATTACTTTGGCCTCCTTTGGTAGCCAAGATTACAGCAGACTAAATCACTGTGCAGATTGGTTTTGTAACTCACGGTTGACCCCCGATTTGTATCTAATCTGCACAGTAAATGATAGCCTCATTTATCGCGCAGATAGCCTCATTCTTCGTGCAGATTGGATACAAATCGGGGTCAACCGTGAGTTACAAAACCAATCTGACAATGATTTAATCTCATTGTAATCTAACTACCAAATGAAAACTGCATTTACTTCAAATGATAAAGGGTATTATTTTAACCCAACCCATTATGTCCATTGTAAACCAATCTAATTTTGGTACGTATACAATGATATTTTTTCCTATGATAATACTTTTTTCTGGATGCATTACAACCATTCTCTTAAAAAAATAATACTTTTATACATCACAGTATAATTTTTGTTTATCAAAGAATTAAAAAGTCATATTGTCGTGTTAGGGATATTGTCCCTCACCTAACTAGAAAAAAAAGTAGTTATATGGGCTATTTTTTCCCATTTAATGAAATTGGTCAGATGCCTAGATGCGAAATTTTCCTGTGACTTCACTATCTATATAACCCCATTGCGTCTATGCATATTTATCACCACAGCTAATCCCACAAAACCTGTTAATGTGTGTGTGTGTTTGTTTGTGTAAGTCAAAGATGGTATCTTCTTGTTACAGAAAGCAACATTTCTGTAGTAAAGTTTCGAAAATGAGTCGATTGTTCATCTTTTATCTCTTCAAAACCAACGCCTTCTTCATATATATTCTCTACTTCGTCTTTCTCTCCTTTCTTGGTTTCGGAGTTCTCAAGGGTTTGAAGCCCAGAACCGATCAGTTCACACCTCGAAACATGGACTTGTTCTTCACTTCTGTGTCAGCCGCCACTGTCTCGAGCATGTCAGTTTTGGAAATGGAGGTTTTCTCGAACTCACAGCTCATCGCCATCACGGTCTTGATGTTTGTCGGGGGCGAGATCTTCACCTCCATGATCCGGCTCCACTTGAACGCCTCCAAGATCACCCAAAAACTGCGTGAGGGCAAGAATGAGTCTCTAGTAAGTAGCTCCACCTCAACAACAATATATCGAGCCAGTCATGGCTTTGATCAAATCGAGTTGAGCGTGGTTCAAGTGCCTGGTGTTGACCCGGGACCAAGCCCGGGTCATCACCCTGCTAACAATGATTCATTTTTGAAGTATGATCCGATCAGATATTTGGGGTTCTTGGTGCTGGGCTATCTTCTCACGGTACAGATTCTTGGAATCGTGTCCGTTTTGATCTATCTAGCCCTTGTTCCGAGCGCAGAGAATGTGCTACGAAACAAGGGGATCAAGACGTTCACTTTTGCTGTTTTCACTGTGGTCTCGACTTTCGCTAGCTGTGGTTTTGTGCCCACGAATGAGAGCATGATCGTTTTTAGGAAGAATTCGGGCCTCCTTCTGATTCTCATCCCTCAAGTCCTGCTTGGAAACACACTGTTTCCTTCGGCGCTGAGGGCTGTGCTGTGGGTCGCTGGCAGAAAGAATACGAGGCCTGAGGCAAAATATTTACTCAAAAGCAGCGCGCGGGAAATAGGATTTGCGCACTTGCTTCCTAGCCTGCAATCGTCGCTGCTTGCAGCTACGGTTTTGGGATTTCTTTTCTTTGGCTTCGTGTTGTTCTCGTCTATGGAATGGAATACAGCCGGCTTAGATGGCCTGAATTCTTATCAGAAAGTAGTCGGAATCCTTTTCCAATGCGCCAACGCTAGGCATTCCGGTGAGACTATTGTTGATCTCTCCACAATCGCCCCAGCCATATTGGTGTTTTTCGTAGTCATGATGTTAGTCTCTCTCTCTCTCTCTCTCTCTCTCTCATATATATATATATTTATATATATATATATATATATATATATATATATATATATATATATATATATAATTTATGCACAGATATGCACAAACAGAGCTTCCCCTGTCACTGCGTGAAATCTCTATTTGGGGGCACAGTTAGCATCTAGGCTTATCAAGGGCGTATCGGTTTCGGTACCAGAACCGACCCATTAGATACCAGACCCTAATCATCAAGCTATAGGTCTAAGTCGGGTAATTTCAAATGCTAATTTGTATGATTTTTTTATACCTTAATAAAAATTAGCAGTGAACAGAATATCTAAAAAAATCTATGTAAATAGACATATTAGATAACACCAAAAAAATATTAATTTTTTTATGTAAATAGGAACAACTAGATCAGGTCTGGATCGGTTCAAGTCGAGCAGGCCCGAAATAGAAACTGAAACCACTACTAATAGACTACGAGAGATTCTAGATCAGTACGGATGAAACTCGTCTTGATAGTTGCATCAATACTAGAATATAGGTCGTGCCTAAAAGTTATATTATGCTGAAAATATGATTCATGATATTGCCTATAATTGTTCTTTGGATGACACTATATTAAGTTTTACTGGTTTGGGAAATTGGGGTGTGTTTGTTACTAATTCAATTGTGGCTTCGTGATGCCCGCTCCATAAACAGAAACCTATGATTCCAAATTCTCACAGCCAGTCTTCATTCTAATCATGAGCCGTTTTCAAAAGTGAAGTTATTCTTGATTTTATCATATTCCCCGAAGCTAATGAGGCAAATAAGTTCATATTCTCTAATTTCTATGTCAATGTCATATCATTTTTACTATGGTAAGTTTGTACCAAATAAATTGATTCTACATTATTATCAATGTAAAAGTCTTGAGAATATTCATAATTTTCACCTAATAAAGAGTTAATCGGTGCTTGATTAAACTAAAACTATCACAAAACATAAGATGTGTGTATATAGATCATACACTTAGGGGGTGTTTGGTTTGAGGATAAGGGATGATAGATAAAATAATCCTACTTAATCAAGCGTTTGGTTTGCTTGATTCGCCCGTGACTGATTGTTCGCCCGTAGTTTTATCACTCAATTGGATGATTATTAATCACCCTAAACTTGAGTGGATTATTTAATCACACTCCAATCTTAATATAATATTATAGAACCCTAATAATAATAATAATAATAATAATAATAATAATAATAATAATAATAATATAATAATAATAATTAATAATAATAATAATAATAATAATAATAATGAAGATGTTATTATGCTCTCATATGGTTGCAAATTGAAGGAAAAATAAATCAAAAGAACAATTTTGGTATCATAATCCTTCAATTAATCATATACCATAATCAATCAATCCAAACATAAGATTAAATAATTCAAATAATCACATCCTACTATATCCTATCAGTCTTATTTATCTCATCCATCAAACCAAACACCACCTTACGATTTATCTTTGTATTGATAATTTTTTGATAAATTATAATAGGTACCTTCCTCCATATACTTCATTTCTACCTGTTGAGAAGGATGAAGAAAGCCCATCAAAGTGTGAAGGAAAAGAGGAAAAGAGAAATACAGTTATCCAGAATTTCGTATTTTCGCAGCTTTCTTATCTTACAATCTTTATCATTCTGATTTGCATCACAGAGAGGAAAGGCCTAAACGAGGATCCTCTCAACTTCAGCGTGCTGAATATCACATTCGAAGTGATAAGGTAACAAATTTATTTTCTATTTTATTGTTTATTTCGTATATGTGTCGGACTTTGTACACAACAGAATAGCTTGTAGAGTTCAAATAAAAACTATTTTTAACGTGATTACTAAGAACTATAAAATTCGTTATGAATAAAATGAATTTACTATGAAAGTTAATACATCCGCTGGGAAAGTTAATGAATCTAAAACTTCAGAATTTTCACCCAAGTTTGAATCTCATAAGGGGAAAATGCCATTTTTTTAGATTCTACAATTTTCTCAACGGATTCATCAACTTTCACATCTAATTCATCATTTTCTACGAAAATTTTATTTTTTCAAAATTCGATAACTTTTTCGGTTGATCTATCAACTTCATCATGTTTTGATTCCCACATACTCACGTAAAAATGATTTTTCACGTTAACCCTCCCCTAAGTATATATATTTGGAGAAAATGCCATTTTTTTATATTCTATAACTTTCTCAATGGATTCATCAACTTTCACATCTAATTCATCATTTTCTACGAAAATTTTATTTTTTCAAAATCCGGTAACTTTTTGGTTGATCCATCAACTTTCATAACAAATTCATCATATTTTGATTCTCACGCTCACGTAAAAATGATTTTTTGAGTTAACCCTCCCAATGTATATATATTTGGAGCATAGTTTTTTGTGCTACACATGCATATGGATTTTATATATATATATATATAACCAAGAAATAAAAATCTCAAATAGTTAACTAACTTGCAGCTGCACCATCCATTTTAGATTATTTTTTTCTCTCTTTGTAACAGTTATTTTTTGGAAAGATCCAGAAATATTGAATTGACTGATACTTTATTTGAAAAAATAAGTTACTAAATTTTTTATGCTCACATATATTCTCGAAACTGGAAAAAGAAGACGATAAAATTCTATTCCCATATATATGCAATTTATGATTCTTTAAACCACATCCTATCTGTTGTCATTAGAATTTAAGAATCATTTGCCACGACTAAACAAATTGCATCTTTTCAAATTTTATTCTGATTTTAAAGATAATTGAGGCTTGAACAGTAACATAATGATTCATTAACTAACTAGTCTAGTGGTTAATACCCGAGGCAATGTCTCGGGTTCGAGTCCACTATTACGCGACCTTTAAATTTCTGTATAAAATTAAAAATGTATTCGTGTGTTGGCCTAGTGGTAGAGTGATTAATGTCTGAGGCCAAAGATCTCGGGTTCGAGTCCACCGTTAAATTGACCAAAAAAAAAAACTAACTAGTCATGTCCATATTTGATAAAACTTATGATTACAGAAAAATACTTGTGTTTCTAATTTATGATGACAATTGCAGCGCCTACGGTAATGTTGGATTCTCAACTGGTTATAGCTGCGATCGTCAGCTAAGAGCAGATCCAACATGTGTGAACAAATGGTACGGATTTTCCGGAAAATGGAGCGACGAGGGAAAATTAGTTCTCATATTAGTGATGTTTTTCGGTCGACTGAAGCAGTTCAACCCGAACGGAGGTCGAGCGTGGATGCTATTATGATCCGTGAAAATTACTGCACTAGCCATTCTCATTGGACGTTATAATTCGAATTTTATGCATAGGTATGTATAGAAAAAATAATCATAACTAGAATGAGAACAAATTGTAGGTGCTCTAGTATATATTATTTAATTAGTCTTAAATAGTATAACTAGAGCTATGGTTGTCTACATTATCTCCCGGTCCATCATTTTTCTTTTTCATTCGCGTTGTAGCGTCGGTGTGACATGCTCACTATGTATACATACTATGGTTTTCCTAGTTCTTGGGGTTAGAATATGATGTGTTATGATCCTTTTGTATATGTGATGAAATTGTTCAACTGGTACATATATTTAGTTAGTCAAGTAATTAATAATGAACAAAAGGTGGAAAAAAATGAGAGAGAGTGAAGGTTTGATGATCTTGCAGCTTGCCTAAACTATGTTGGTATTATTATTTATGGTTATTGGCACATAAATACACAAATTTTGACCATATTATGGTTTTTACCACGAACTTTAAAAATTGTCGCAAAATACATAAACTTAATCACTTTAGTTATTTTACCACGATTTCAAATTCAGGTCAAATTAGATCTAACTTGACATCTTGAAAATTTTACTATAGACAAAACGGTTATAATATAAACGACATCATAGAGATAGAACATAAAAACATCGTCATTCCATCAAAATAAATCAGATTTTTTTTATTTCTATGATTCATCGCGTCAACTCTCATTACAAAATCATGTCGTCTCGTTTGTTTCATCGTCTTGTTCTAGTTGGAATCAAAACAATCGATACCATCTCTCTACGATGTTGTTTATATCACTGACCGTTTTGCCTATGTTAAATTTTTGAGATGCAAAGTCAGATTTAATTTGGCTTGAATTTGAAATCGTAAAGTGATTTAGTTTATGTATTTTGTGATTATTTTTAAAGTTCGTGGGAAAAACCAAAATGAACACAAAATTAGTGTATTTATGCGTCAATAACCCTATTATTAATTGACTTTAATAGCTATTGTTTCTAGAGATCTATTCAAAATTAAGTGTTCAAAGATTTTGTTTTATATATAATTTATATAACTGCAGTCATCCGCATCGTACCGCATTCAAAAGCAAAATAATTAGTAAATAAATAGAATATCTAAAATATATTAGATAAATGTATATTACAACAAAAAAAACAAAAATTGGGTCGAGTCGGATCTGGAACAATAGAGTCATATCTGGACCTATATGTGTCTAAGCGAGTCTGGAACTGAAAACGGAATCAAAATCATTGCTAATGGACTATAAGCGGTTTCAGGTCGATCGGATAAAACACATCTATCAATAAGTCTATTGTTAGTAACGAGTATGTAGAAATGTGAATATAATAATAAGAAAAAGTTGTATAAAACCGAGGCAATGGTTGGACTCTTTTTCAGCAAGATAATTTAGCTCCACTACAGTGCACGCGGTGTTTAGCTATTATCTTCAAGATACAACGGTTTAACAAATACGAGTAATTACACTACTAGATATATTTCGGACGAACGACTTGATACTCGAGACAGCGAGGCTTTGAAGAATGTATGAAGTAGATTGATTATCTTCGTTTTTTGTATGTTTAATCATCTTTGCATGGTCCCTTTTATAACTCAAGGTGCATGTTCGTGAAGTGGTGCGAAGGTTCAATTGTTGACCCGAACCAGTGCGTCGATCCATGGTTGATCAGGTTAGTCCGAACCGACGTGATGGTTCGGTCATGCACGAGTCCAACCGTCCCGTCACATGGTTGAGTCCGACGTATCGCCCGAGCCATCTCCAAGAGCCATGTTGGCAAAACTTTTGGCTCCCAATGCTACTCGCGATGGCGAAGTGTAAAATACACTTCTAAAGTGCACAATGTGATAGGTTCAACGTGTTCGGACTCTCAGACTTGGGTTAGTCATAAAATAACTAATTAAAACCAATTAAGGTGCATCATAGATAGATCACACTTGATTATTCCTTATAGATGTGAACTCATTTATATATAGCTTAGAACTTCATTAATTTTCCAATTATGGGATAGAAGACCATTCTTACCATTAAGAAGCTAACTTTGTGCATTAATTGTTCTTTCATCCCACATCGAATTTGAACACATAAATACACTAAATTTGATCTACATAAAATATAGATTCCAAATCTAACCTCATATATAATTTATTCCAACATCTACATGAAAACATCAAAAGGAATTGTTCAACGTTTATAGAGAGTGAGACAGAGCTATTGCGATCCTACACAGAAGAACAACACCTTCTATATATCAACTGTTTTGGCAGACAAACATTTTCAGTGTCCATCTCATTCCCCAGAACGCTTCATCTGACATTCATCAAACAAGAAACATTTCGTACAAAGCAAAAGAAATGATTATTTTTTCAAAATAATTGATTTATTATCATATTACTAGCTAGTCGTCATCTCAACTCAGTATATAATGACGAAAACAAGTATATTGTTTGTATTCATCAAGAATATTGTAGTGGCTTCAAACATGCCAATCCATTTCTCAAAAGTTCAAATCAACAATCGATTGATAACTATAATCCATCTCCTTGTTTGAAGAATTGTAAAATTTATGAATGCCAATAAATAAAAATTGTGATATCTTGTGGGTGGATAGCTGCAGTAGAAACTCCATATACTTATATTGTTAGACTAGAAAAAAATTATTACTCCTTTTCTAACGCTCACTAAATTACAAATCCTTTAATTCCATTTTGGTCCAGCTACCAAAATGTTTACTTTCCTTTTTTGGAAACATCAACTTTACATTTTTACTCTTAACATATCTACTTATTTACAAAAAAAACACATATGACCCACCTTTTTACACTCAATATCCATTAATATATTCATTTATTATCTCAATGACACACCTTTTTATACTCACTTTCTTTACACTCATTACAATTTATTAAAACTCTTGCCACCAAAATCAATGAACGATTTTGGTGGACGGATTGATTATTTTATAGAAGATTATTCCTAAATAAAGTTTTATATGAAAAAATACTCTTTCTTAGAAAAGAATAATATTCAATCAAATACACGATAGTGTACATACATTTATTTAACAAATTCACCTTAATTAATATAAATTTGGTTAAAACAAGTACGTACATGAGCTTGAATAGTACATAAATACATGTATGTACTGATTATTTAGCTAGAAACTAAAAAATAGTTATTGCTTGTATGCGTAGATATCGTCCAATACACGTGTGTTTGTAATAAAATCATTACACTTTTTTCTACTTCAAGCAAATGACACCAAAGTTGATTAAGTATGATATGTCATCTTAAACTTATTGTATTTATTTGTATGTATATATTGAATGTTATTTATTCTTATATAGAATCATAAATTCTTAAGACGAGATTGGTAAGAAATGTGATTTATTATAATATAGAGTTTTAGTACTAAATATAAATGATTCCAAGTTGGGATGTGAAATTTTAGTGTTATATAGAGGATTTCTATTGTATTATGTGTATCGCAAAAATAAATATATATCGCAGAATTTAGTGACATTCTAGTGAGCAAAAGGATTTTGTGGCATCTAAATGTAATTATTTATTGTAATTTGTAACACGTGAAACATATTGTTATTTTCATCGAGACATAGTATTTATAATTATTTTTTAGAAAAAGATAATCACAATTAACAATGAAATAGGAGCAAAAAGTAAAATATGAAAAATAAAAAAATAAGCATAACGAGTTATTTTATAATTACATAATTGAACCCACCCACCCCATCCCTTGAATTACTGCAATAAAATATATTCACCTTCTTTCTCTTTCCTATCTTGTTCTCTTCTCTAATTTCCAGGATCTCTACAAAAGTAAACAAAAATAGATTAGATTGATGTTTTGTTTTGGAGTTATGGTGCCTCGTTCGATTGGTTTTCTATGCATGAATTATTAGTACCTATGCATAGAATTATAATGGTAGTTATGCATGGATAAGTGTGCATCACATATCAATAAGAAATCAAGTGTTTTGCGCTCAATAAAATTAGGCAGGTGAAATGTGTATTATGCCTAATCAATGTATAGTTTTTCGTATACTTGTATTGGTAGTGCATGACTTGTATTTACACACACATGATATTTTATTATACTTTTTATGAAATTGGACAAATCAGTAGATTGTTATACATGACTTATAAGTATTTATGCATGTGATTATAATGATAGTGCATGACATCTAAAGAGTTTTATGTCCAATCAGTTATCAAGTGTTGTGTTCTACTACAACTCTCAGAACTGGAAACTGAGTGCATAATAAAATACTGACACATAAACACGCGTTGTGTATTACAAACATAACAATATAAAACGAAAAAATGTAACAAGAAAATTTAGTGAATACAATTAAACAACATATATGCAGAGTCAAAGTGAGTATGATAGTACTGCCAACTACACTAACTTAGGATCATATTAACTTATTAAAAAAGATACAAATAAGATACACAAATAACAAAACGCCATTATTATTAAAAGCAATTCCTAAAATTACACCTACAATCAATGGCAATAAAATAAAATTACAATAATAACCTTAATGAAACTAACGCAAATTAACATACCTAATATAGCTATAAAATCGTGACCTTCAGATCATGCAAATTCAACACTTAAGATTAGTTCTCATTTTTTAAAATATATAGGGTTCTCATTTGATCTATCCCTATACATATATATGTGTGTATGGATGCAACTAAAGTTTGTCATACCTATAGATGTAACAAATTTTATGAAACTTTTCTTAGTATCACTATGATTAGGGATGTCAATGGGTGGGTTTTACCCGGACCAGAACCAATAAATAAGTAATGGTTCTGGTTCTGAAACCAATCCATCGGACACTGGATCCGGACCGAACCCGGACCATCAACTATGTGTCTTAAGCGGTCCGGATCTGAGAGGGTCTAGAACCAGAACCGGATCAGAACCGGACAAGAACCAGACAAGAACCATAACTAGAACCAAAATCGTTGCTTTATAATTTAATGTGTTATGAGTGATTTTGAATCGATATGGATAAAACTAGCTCATTGACAAGCCTATTTAAACTTAGGTTTATCAATAGACGATTTTACTCGGACCAGAACCAATAAATAAGTATTGATTCTGGTTCTGGAATCAGAACCAGATCCGGATCGGATCGGACCGGACCTGACCATTAAACTATGGATCTAAACGGTCCGGGTCTAAAGCGGGTCTAGAACCGAAACCGGAACCAGAACCAAAACCGTTGTTTTAAAATTTAATGGGTTTTGAACGGTTCCGGATCGGTCCAGGTAAAACCCACCCATTAACATCCCTAACTATGATCGTGTCACTACTAAAAAAAATTATTGTATTAAAAAATTTAAATCATAGATTTCGAGACTTAACGATGACAAAACCTCTAGTACCTACTCATCTACATAGTTATTGATATCAGAATCAGATAATTATTATAAATATCTGATATACTTAATTAACTTTTAATGTACTCGTAATTGATGAATATCAGTGTCAATGACTCCCAAAATTAGCTACATCTAGATAACTATAAATAAAGATTCTTAAAAATTAATTCTTTAATTTCAATAAATTACTTTAAAAATTAGCAAGAACATCAAACATGATGGAAATATCTCCCTCGACAATGTCATTAAGATCGCGCGAGAAAAAATCATTGTTCTCATAGGTTATATGTTTGTAGGAATTTTTAAATGAAGAAATTATTTTATTCATATTTTAAATTGGGGGCTACGAGGATAAAATAATAAATTAATAAATATTTTGATATTTTCATAAATATGGGGACTATAGTGATTAAAAATAAGATTATATTTAGAATTATCCTTTTTGTAACGAGTGATTTTTTTTTTCCAGTGGCAACTAATGGGCCACAACAGTTAAAGCCCCGATTCTTTTACGAAGGTGGTAATCAGGCTAAAGCCATTGTCCATTATCACATAACTTGTACACATTGTCAAAAATAATAATCACAGTGAAATTTATTATTACCCACACATATATATTAGAGGTTATGCATTAAATGTACTTTCATTGATGATGTAAAACATAAAGCAAAGTCTTATTCAAAAATACATTTAAATAATTAAATTCACTTTTTCTGCATAATTATATGTTTCATATATAATGTGTCATAATTACATAATGAAAAAAAAATTCTTAACAAAAATAATTCTATAAGTTGCTTAAATCTATAACTAGAGGGTATTTGATTAAGTTTATAAGTTGTTTAAGAGTTTATAAACTTTGAGAATTGTTTGACCAAATAAGTTCACAAATAACTTATAAGTTATAAAATAAGTTCCAACAAAGATATAAGTTCCCTAATCCTAACTTAAATATTCACTCTATGAAATTTTCACATTATTATAGTATATCTAACAATTATTATGATTATATATTTATCTTTTCTTATTATGAATATATATTATTTGTATTATTTATATTGACTATAGGTATATTCCCTACAAAGGTTATATATGCACTATATAATCTATAATATATTTAACAAATTTTATTAAAATTCGTATCGAAGATTTCCAGGATTAGATTGGGGATGGAGGGAGTAATTATTTAAGAGAAAGCTATCAATTGGTTTAAATTGAACCATAAGATAACAAAGAGTGAGAATGATTCAATCTATAATTTTCTTCTATAAAAGTGGGGAGAGGAAGAGAATTCCGAGGGCTGTTTTGGTAATTACAAATACGAGGGTAATTTAGTCATTCGGAGCCTTGGCCTGGTCTCGATTCAATTTAGCACACTCCACGCTCTCCTCCTTAACTCTCTCACTTTCACTTTCACTTTCACTTTCTGCTCTCGCAAGAACTCTCCATCTCTCTCGCTCTCTCTCAAATTCTCAAATGTCGTCAGCCATGAAGAAAGTGAACATGATCAGCAAAATCGTGCGGCTGAAGCAAGTCGTAACCCGCTGGAAATCCAAGAGCGTCAGGGGCGGCAGCAACATTCTCTCCTACTCCTCCTCCGACTCCGATTCCGACGAACCGGCGGGTCCGAACCAGCGCACCCCCTCCGGCTCCGTGGCCGTCTACGTCGGCCCGGAGCGCCGCCGCTTCGTCATCCCGACCCGGTACCTCAATCTCCCGGTCTTCGTCGCCCTCCTTAACCAGGCCGAGGAGGAGTTCGGCTACCCGCCCACCGGCGGCCTCACGCTGCCGTGCGAAACCCTCTTCTTCACCAACATCCTCCGCCTCCTCCACGAAGACGAGGAAAAATTCCGCGGCTTTAGCCTCGACGAGTTCCTGCAAGCGAGCTTCGAATCGTATGATCGGTCGTCTTGCAAGGAATCTCCTCCGCCCGGCCGCTCCGTCACGCCGTTGCTGCAGAAAACTAGGGTTTGATGCTGGGAAATTTTATTTCATTTTGTGTTTTTAAGGTAGGCTAGTTTTTATCTACCAGCCCTCTTTTTTTTAGTGAAACTAATTTTAGATCATCCTTGAGGCCAGAGCTTTAAGGGATGAATGCTGGTTGCTCAATGTGATGCCTAGTTTTTCCGACCCCTTTTTTATTTCTAAAGGGATCGAGATCCCCAATTTTTGTTCTTGGGTATTAATCTTAGGGCAATGTTGGAATTGTTTTTAGGGCTGGAGCTTGATGACGATGATGATGATTATGAAATTTGTTCTGATTTTGTTGAAAAGAGGAATGTTTCTATCATATGATTTTACCATGATTGTTTGGTTTGTTATTTTTGTTTTATTTCTTGTTTGTGGATAAGATTTATTTGCTATAGAAAATGAAATCCGATAATATTGGTCACGAGAGGGGTTTTCTGCTTGAAAAATGGGAAATCCCATCTAACTGATTGGCCGGTAAATTAGTGACTAAATAAACTAACGTTCGTATTATAATAATTATAATTTTTGTGCATTAATTGCAAGAATAAAAATAGGAAAAACACAGAGAATTTGGTTGTTCCTAAATTTAATATATTTTCTTAATCCGTTTTGGAAATTTATACTTTACAGAGAAGAGTCGGCCCATGTGATGAGACCCATGAATTCTATATATTATATGGTTTGTATTGCAGGCTTGTTGGAAATGAGGAGTTTACTAGTATATTAATTAAATTAGAAAAAAAAAATGTTTACTCGTTCAATTATTTATTTAAAATGATTAATTGCATATAATAAAGTTTTTTTTTGTCTACAACATATCTTTTAAAATTGTGCACAAAAACATGACCTTTTCAATTTGTATACTTTACAATACCGATTGAATTTTATGCAAAATTAAAATTGACATGACCGTCGTAATGGTGTGCATGGATTAGCCGATCGATCACCTTCGAGGCTTAGACGATCTTATTCAATTTCTCCACGCATACTGTTATTCTATGTGTATTTTTCTGACAGACTTATTAGTTATATTTTGATAGAAATATGTCGATGCTGTAAAACAAACAAATTGTCAATGTCGTATTTTTTATACCAAGATGGCAATGATTAATAATGATATTCTAAATGAGAATATGACTAAAAGTTGTGTTATATACTCCATCCGTCACATCCAAGACGACTTATTTTTTCCGGTACGGTTATTTAGGAGAATAATATAAAGTGATAAAAAGTAGGTATGTCTCATAATTTTTGAAGAGATAATTATTTTGTAAAAAGAAAACAAGTCATCTTGGATAGAATAGCCCAAAAAGAAATACAGACCATCTTGGATGGGACGGATGAAATATGTATTTATCCCTATATTGGCCCACATGTCAAATAGTGATTATTAAGCAGAGAAATATGAACAATAAATTTAGTGTGATATTGCATGGACTTGCGACAAATCACCAATAAAAGTAAGAAAAATAACAGATGAAAACTAAAGTTGTCTTGTCTCCTCAATATTTTGGAAAATCATGTTTACATCTAAATTCTCAAGTACAATCCATCAATGTCGCCATCTTTTTTTAACACGACAGTCACAATAATAGCTACATTCCTTCCTCTTTACATTTGACAAATAAATTTCCAAATTTGAATATATTACAATTAAATGTCACATAGTGCTTCTGGTAATGTTCAAATAAGAATAAGAGAGAAAACCCCAGAAAAGAATTTGAGATAATTATCTTGATTTTGTTTATAAGTGATCCAATCCTTGATAGTCTCTCCGTCTCATTATTGTTAGCTCGTTTTTTTCTTTTGGGACTGTCCCATTATTGTTGGCTCGTTTTTAAAAAAAGAAATAATTTTATACTAAAAAGTATCTCAAATATTGTATCATACATTATTTTATATATAAAATATAATTCTTTTTAATCTACGTATCAAAAGAAAGGAGTCATGAATATTGGGACCGAGGAGGAAGTATTTTTTTTTTTAATATCATGGGGAATCCGCAGCCGCTATCTTAGGTGTGCACTGGGTAAACCCCACGTTCCTGTACAATAGCTTTCAAACCACACATGACAGGTAAACCACATTTGAAAAATCAGGTGTAATAGGCTCAAATCTATAAAGACGTTTGGTGGGATTCGAACATGTAAGTATTTTAGTGGTTGGAGATTGGGAGAGAGAAGAGAGGAAAAGTTCAATATATTAAAGAAGTGGGACCTGTTATTAATGCTTAATTATAGCAGTTGGACACGTACGAAAGCGCAATGTACGTACAAATAAGTACCATTAGTGCTACGAATCTCATGCCGGCGTTGCCTTCCACTAATTAATTATTCATTAATCTATCAGCTTTTCACTTTAATAATTCTCACAATTCTTTTTCATTTTATAATCATAGAGTATTGCCCTCTTTTCATATTTAAAAGACATAAGAAATTGAATTCGAATATTTGACTCCTCGCCTCATACTAGGACCAGACACCAGCTGGAAAACCGTTTCCATCAATTTGTTTCTCACTAATTGTCTATTTTTTACTTCAAAAATCATATGTTGTCACATAATTTGGCTATTTTTGTAATATGTAGAGTGTTTGGCTTGAGTGATTAGATAGGATTGATAAAATAATCATACGTTTGGTTTTCATGATACAGCCCGTGATAGATTATCAACCCACATTTTAAACATTCAAATGGATGATAACTAATCAACCCAAATTTAGGTGGATTATTTAATCATTTTGCAATTCAAATCAAAATTCCAGAAATATCCTTATCAAAATTACTTGGACCTACAATTAATTGGATAATATTGAACAGAGCCCAACTTAATAATTATATTATTATCATTATTATTATATAGTTGCAAATCAAAGAAAAGTATATCAAACGATTGATATTATACTACATTTTAGTCATAATCTTTCAATTTATCATACATCACAATCATTTAATCCAAACACAAGATTAAATAATCCTAGTAATCACATCATATTATATCCTATCAATCTTATTTATCATATCCATCAAACCAAACACCCCCTTAGTAACTTGGGTCGGGCTTGGATTGACCAAATAGAGCATGCAGTCGGGCTTGAGATGAGCCAACCCTCTCGAAATGGGTTTCATTTATGCCTTATGCGAAACCTAGGCTAGAGTCCAAGTCCGACCCATATCTATATTTTCAATTTATTTATATTTTATAGCAGGTAAAATATTTTATAAAGCATACTGCATAATTTATGTTCATATATAAAATGTTTCTTATTTCCAGTCATTCATTTCGCTAAAGTTGCATTGCACCATTAGTTTCTTTTTCTTTTTTTCGAAATGCTAATTAGTTTGCATAGTTTTTTTTTTTTATCAATTTAATACAGAAATTTAAAGACCGTATCACGGTGGACTCGAACCCGAGACCTTTGGTCTCGGACATTAACCACTCTACCACTAAACCAACACACGCACGCTAGTTTGCATAGTTGAGTCTCTTTAGTGTATAGTACTGAAAAATGAGAATCCAATCCAAATTTTTAATGTTGTATAATTCGCAATTGAGAAAATTTTATTATCAAATACATCAATTACTATATCAAATATCATTATAGCATAATTTATATTATAGAGTATATGCAAATACGCAATTGAATACTATATATTTTGATGATATAGTAATTAACAAATATATTATTGCACTTGAGCATGAAATAAAAAGAGTATTATAAACAAAACATAAATTTAATCTTAAAATAACCATCCGGGCCCACTTCACAGATGGTCAGGGCGGACTTATATTTAAAAGGTCTAGTGCAAGTCCAATCGATTCGAGCCATGGGAATGTGCCGAGCTAGGCCTCGCACCTAGTAGGCTCAGCTGAATCCATGCCTAAGCAGTCAAACATTGTGATTTCATATATTCCCTCTGCCCAAAAATAATGTATCACTTTTGACCCGGGCCGAAAATCTGTAGGACCGAAAAAATCGAAACCCAACCAAACCCGAAACACATTTTTTAGTTTAAATTTTTCACGCCAGGTCGGGTTGGGTAGGTTTTGGACAGGTCCAACCCGTCTCGAAATCCTACTGGGCCTATATTGTACTGAGCTCACCCGATCCAAAACTGGATTGAGTCCGTTTTGCCACCTGTATTTGTATGTAAATTAGTATGACTCATAAAATTTGAAATATTTTTATATATAAAATAATTTCTTTTTAAATATAAATCACTTAAAATGAGATAATATAAAAAAATATACGGAAAAATACGAGACACTTAAATCGAAATCAAAAGAATATAAAAAATGAAATAGGGTGGCAACACGTGAGAGAGAAAGTGGAAGAAATGGTTCGGGCAGTGGTGACAGTTGCGGGGTACGATGATGAATAAAGAAATAACTGCCAAAGTGATTTGGTGTGAGAGTCAAAGCGAGTTTTGGTTATTGGGAATCTCGTCCGGATTTTGTGCTTCCTCATTTACCACAAACTACCAAACACTTCCACGTCCTTTCGCTTTCTGCGACCTTCCCCACGCCCCATTCTCACATGCTCCCTCAATTTACCATTCTCTCCTTTCAATTCTTACCAAATGCAAATCTATTTCTACAACCCTAAAATAATAGTAATAAACCATTTCTACATAAATCATAATTTTAAAAGCATTGATGGGTTTGCACCCAAAGTAATTCTTGCTATTGGTCTAAATAAAAAATAATCTTGCTATCGTATCATGTTTCTCGTCTTCTTCTAATGGTCTTTCACTTAATTGATTTGATCGAATTCAAATTTCAATTGTTATATTCTTTATAGGGATTAATTGTCTGTAGGGATGAGATTCAGTTTCGATTAATCGAAATCGAAATCGAAATCGACAAAAATAACTAACTGAAATCGATACCGATCGGTTTGCTTCGGTTAGCGGTTAGCCAGAATTTAATATTAATTTTTTTAAAAAAATAAAAAATACAAAAATTAACCTAAAATAATCGAGATTATTCCAAAAATTACCGAAATTATAGTATTAAATTAAATCCTACATCTGTACCAAATTCTTTCTGGTTAAAGAATCTCTTTCTAGTTGCTCTGGAACAATTAGGAGATTCTCTAGAAGAAATATGGGCTTCTGACGGCAACATGCTTGGTCCCGCTTATGAGGTCAAATCATTATCCCTAGAGTAACTTTTATCCGTTGAGCGACGGCCCTTCCACTCGGCACCGTCGGATCACTAAGGCCGACTTTCGTCTCCGGATAAAAGTCAGAACATGATTCTTATGGGTGGTTTAACAAAACATGTACCTATTACCATTATTTAATAATTAAATAAATAAATATATATATATATATATATTAATTAATTTCGATTAATCGGGTATAACCGTCGGTTAACCTATTATACCGATAATCGAAATTCTCAAATTCACTGAAGTGGATAACCGATAGAGTGGCAAAATGGGCGGTCGGTGGGTGGCCACCAGCAATGGCTTGTGGTTTTTACCGGGTTGGGTGGCTCATCCAAATACTATCGGTGAAAATATGGTAGCCCAAATTCAATTTATCTGGGCCACCGGCCAAACCCGCCTAATATTTAATTTAATAAGATATTATTTTTAATTTCAAAAAAATATGATAACAATAAATAAATTAAATCTACTAACATCAATTTCAAAATAAATAAGATAAATTACGTCTAATAACATCAATTCCAAAATAAATAAAATAAATTAAATCTACTAACAAGTCTAATATCAATTTCAACATAAATAAGATAAACTTAAAGTTACAAATATCATCAAACATTAAACATCGACCTTAAAGAAATGTAATAGAGAGAGGGATGGACGAAAGGAGGAGTTTTTAATAGTCATTCATTTTATTTTCTATATTTACTATTTAGTATTTACTACTAATATACAATATTAAAACTTTAAATGGTGGGCGGGCTTTTTAGCCCGAAAACCCCGGGCTTTTTAGCCCCAAAGCCCGGTAGGCCCGTCGGGCTATGTGGGCGGGCTTTTTAGGCCCGTTTTTTTTCGGGCCACTATTTTTACGAGCCCTACCCGACCCCAATTCCGGGTACCCCGGGCCGGCCCATCGGGCCGGGCAAATTTTGCCAGCTCTAATAACCGATACCCGAACCGAAACTGAAAAAATCGGTTATAGGTTAACCGATAATCGACTTTTCGGTTTCGGTTCTCAATTAACCAAAAATCGATACCCGTATAAGCACCCCTAATTGTCTGCATAATCCTTGACTCGCCAATTTCAGTTTCACTAGTGACTAGTGAGTACTTGAAATGAAGATGATTATTGGTCGAGTAATGGATAACATGGCTCAGGAAAATTATTTCGTTACCTTGCTCGTTTTGGGCCATGAGATACTGAGCTTTCAAAGTTGATAAAAAGAAATTAATTAACACTACAAACCCCAGCCAATTGAAGCAGTACGTAAGAGAACAAATTGTTTCTCAGTTTTATTTTTGGATCAAAATCATTTTGGGGGTGGAGATTGCAGGATGTAATCTGATCGAGTCAGACCTAATTTTCAAAGTTTGAAATTTTTTAATTAATTAAAGGGTTGTATGGTTCAACTAGGAGAACAGGAAAAGAATCAATAAAGGGAAAGAAAACGAAAGGAAAAGAATGATTCAAGGTTTCTCAATTTGTTTGGTTCAGCACTAGAATGATTATATTCCATTTCCTTTTCGACTATTTAGTTCAACAAAGGGGCATCAACTTTTTTCTTAAATAATAACCTTCTGTCCCATCCAAGACGACTAATTTTTTTTTCGGCACAAGTATTTATGAGAATGTTATAAAGTGATAGAAAGTAGGTATGTCCCACAACTTTTGAAGAGATAATTATTTCCTAAAAATGAAACAGGTCATCTTGGGTTGGACAGTCCAAAAAAGAATACATGCCATCTTGGGTGAGACGGATGGAGTAATAATTTAATAAATAAATAAAACAGTCATAACAAAATAAATACAGTTTACAAACATAAAATTCAATTTATTAAGTTTGATTAAGGTATTATTGATTTATTCGGCCAAGTATTTTTCATGCTAAAATTGTGTATTTTTCCAATCTAATATATATAAACTCTTACAGACATGATTAAATTATTATTCATCAAAAATAAAAAGATACATGCAAGTCTAAGTAACTTAATCATCTCAATTCTTATGATCAAGAATGTATCTATTTATTGGCACAAGGCAAAGTGGATGTTTCTTATGCATGGTAATACCAGGCAAAACCTGAGTATCGACATCTTGTTTGGTGATTCCAGGCGGCAATTCCCAGTCGAAGGAATGAACAAGGTTTGCAAGCGCGAGCTCCACCGTTGCAAGCCCCATGGCTATTCCAGGGCATCCTCTTCTGCCCGCGCCGAACGGGATCACCTCAAAATCTCTCCCTATGATGTCGATCGCGGAATTCAAGAATCTCTCCGGCACGAACTCATCGGGATTTTCCCAGTTGTTGGGATCTCTTGCAATCGCCCACGCATTTACGAAGACTAATGTCTTAGCTGGAATGGCAAAGCCGTTTATGCTGCAATTTTGCGTTGATTCTCTAGGCAGTAGGAGTGGTACCGGTGGGAAGAGTCTCAATGCCTCCTTGATTACTGCCTTGAGATAAGGTAGTTTTGGCAGATCATCGTCATTCACTTGTCTTCTGTCGCCGACTAACTCTCTGATTTCCTTCTGCAATCTCTTCATTGTTGCCGGGTTCTTGATCAGGGCTGTCATGGCCCAAATTATCGTTGCTGCACCCGTGTCTGTTCCCGCCAAAAATATATCCTAGAGAGAGAGATGGAGAGCGAATCAGAGTATTTGGCTAAGCTTATTTGAGAGAGTTTATAAGTTATAATAGTTTATAAGATATAATGTATCAAGAACTTAGAAGTTATCAAAATATTTAGATAGTTAGCTTATAAGCTGCGTAGATAATCGTTAGTGAGTGAAATTGAAGAGAGATGAAACTAGAAAAAATATATGCTAAAAATAACAAATCATAATAAGGTTATTTATGTAAATCTATTGCTGTTTATATACTTATAAAAATAATGGAGTTGATAAACTTATATTTTAGAAACTTATATGCATTGACCTTATTTTCATATCTTATAATAAACTTTTTAGAAGTTTATTTTGTCAAACACTTCTCAAAGTTTAAATTTTCATAAAACTCATAAGCAAAACACCCACTTAGATGATATAATATTCAGAAAAAATTAATTAATTTATAAATTTTTAAACAGTTTATAAGTTCGGCGAAACACAATTTTAGACTGTATCAAAATCATCAAAAGAAAAAATCAATTGGAAGTAATGATAGCTAACCATCAGTAACGCCTTCACACGATCCCATGTGAGAGCAATGGAGCTTGAATTCTCTTTTTTGAGTTGAATCAAAAGATCAAGAATATTCGGATTCATCGACTTGGGCATGCTCGGATCCAAGTGCTCATCAATGAGTTCCTGAAAGAAATCATCTAAGTCTTTGCAAACCCGATCGAGTCTTGCAAACATACCAGAGAGTCTATCCACCCAACCAAACCAAGGCAAATAATCCGAAACGAAGAATCCAGCCATCATGGCCTCAGATTCAATCATAAGTTCATCAAATCTCATTCTTCTCGAATCTCCTTCATCGCTGAACGCCTTACCAAACGCGACCCTACAGATAAACGTGTTGGTTAAAGCCAACATCATGGCGCTCAAATTCGTAACTCGACCCACGGAGAGGCTGCTCATCATGCGAAACACTTCCTCCTCGCGAATAGGCCTAAACGATTGGACCTGCTTGTTGCTCAAGAGATGGACGACGCAGATCTTCCTCAATTCCCGCCACGAGTCGCTGTAGGGCGCGAAGGAGATGTCCAGGCCGTTGTATGACAGCTTGTGCTGCCCGAGAAGCTTCGGCCGGCTGCTGAAGGCCAGGTCTTGCGTTTTCATCACTTCCTTCGCGATTTCGGGTGAAGAAACGACGATTACAGGCACGGAGCCCAGCTTCAGGGACATGAGAGGGCCGTACTTTTCTGAGAGTTTTCGTAGGTAGATGTGGGGCTTGGCGGCGTCGAGTTGGAGGAGGTTGCCGATGAAGGGTAGGCCGAGAGGGCCGGGTGGAGATGGAGAGTTTTGCAGAATTCTTCTGTGTAAGAGGATGAGGATTGAAGCAGGCAGGAACAGTAGCAGGATAACAAGACTGATCATTTTTGTTTTTTTCTTTCTTAATTTTTGGACATGTGATTTGCAGATGGAGGGGTGTGTGTGTGTGTGTATATATATATATATATATATATATAGGAGATGGATCAGGTAGGAATGAATAATTTGGTAGGAAATAGGAATGAATCTGGACCTTTGATTTGCTATATCAATGGTTGAAATTTAATTTTGGGTGTCTACTGGTTTTGTGTTTTGTGTCTTCTGCGGATTATTGTGCAACACTATAACTCTTCTTGTCTACGTTGAATGAAAGATGTCTTAAACTAATATATTTAGCATATGTGCTACGAATGGATGAATATGTCTAAACTAACGTATGCAATATAGTAATTCGATTATCTTCACAAATATGAAAGATGTGTTCTTATTCTTATTTTCGTACATTAAGGAGTTTTCTCACCATAACCAACCCCTATATATATATATATATATATATATATATATATATATGTTTTAAATTTAAAATAAATAGGTATGTAAGAGATTGTGCAAGTTTATCTCAAGTTGATTTTAGTCACAGACGCATAGGAGAGAGTCAAGACGCAACAACTATCTTCTCGAATTTGGAAGTTGACTAATACTTCACGTATGTATGTAGGAATATCAACAACTCAAAATTATTGATGGATTAGTAAGAAAATAGTAGGAAACGTTTACCGTCATATTAGAGGTAATAGAGGATTTTAAATGATAAGAATATGATGCGGCGTGCGTGGATAAACATGAAGAATAATATCAAAATTCGTTGATTCCATAGAATACCGAAGATTGACAGATTTGAGGAAACCTCGTTTTTATTAATCATCAAAAACTACGTCCAAAAGACAACTAACAACGCTTAAATAATAATCCTAATCGACCAAAAGAAAGGAAAAAAACGAAAAGGTCTAAAACTAAAACGAAATTACAAAAAAACCCGAAAAAACTGATAAATTGCAAATTTGACACTCCAGACGAAGGAATTTGCCCGAAATCCGGCATCGTTTTTTTTTGTAATTTCGTTTTAGTTTTGGACTTTTTCGTTTTTTTCCTTTCTTTTGGTTGATTAGGGTTATTAATTAAGCGTTAGTTGTCTTTGAACGTATAAATCTGATGATTAATAAAACGAGAATCAGCTTCGATAATTGTGGATATATTTTAGTTTTACTCTTTCCAATAAAAGGATGAGGAATACAAAATCTTTAGTTTGGAGCTGTTAGAAACAAAGTTACCAGCTAGTGATAATTGTGGATATATTTTAGTTTTACTCTTTCCAATAAAAGGATGACGAATACATTTACAAACATTATTTTAAAATATTTGCTTATAATCTTAGCAAAAAATCAAGAGATGGAGATTGTGTTTGTGATAGGCGGTGCAGGCTATTTAGCTTCTTTTCTTATCAAGCATCTTTACACAGTCCATGCTTCTCTGCCAAATCTAAGTTTTTTATTGGAGCTTTAACTTTTTATGTTAAAACAAAGTTATCTCTTTTATACCTTGTCTGATTGATTTGAAGGCCATGCTTCAAAAATTATTATTTCCTTTTTTTAATCGATTTTTGAAATTATATGAACTTATTAAATATCATTGTAAATTTTGACTTATATATATGTAAAGTGTGACTATTAGGATTAATAAGATAGTGTTTATATAGTACAAGAAAACTAGAGAGGCAGCAGTGGGTGGGGTGAACAAATTGACCTTCCATTTAAGAACGGATTCAGATTTTTTTATTTTTTAAATCAATTAAATACAAAAATTCAAATGTCGTGTTATGGTGGACTCGAATCCGAGATATATGACATCGAGCGTTAACCATAAATATCAAAATATTTATCACTGTTGCCACACACACAAAATAAAAGTGGGTTGACCAATAAATACTTCGGCGCATAAAATTTTATAAATATCAAAATATTTGTATACTCTCATAAGTTGTGCCCTACAAGACTTTAGTATATAAAATCCATCAATAACTAAGTCAATATTTATATTTTTAACAAATCTCTTTCCATATAAAGCACTAGCGTGTCTTCAAGTAAATGACCACCTACCTTGTGACGAAGTGTCGTCTTCACATGTAAATACTTGTTTGTAGCTGTAGAAACAGACTATGTCAAAATTAGATAAATTAATTAGTCTATTTAACATAACATAGAACTTCGACCTTTCATTCTTAGTAAGTAGTTAACTCAATAAGTGTAGAAACTTGAAACTCATGCATCACTATCATATCGTGCTTATAATTTCTCAACTCGTACTCTAATAAAATAATATTTTGGTCAAAGTGAAATCTCCGGATATAATTTCTTCAAACTTACAAATATCATTACTATTAAAATATTTGAAAGAAATTGTAGGATCCAAGGTCACATTGAGAGAAAATAATTTAACAAACAATAATTTTATTTTAATTTTTTAATTATTTTGCACTAGGCTACTTTTAAGTTCGATTAAATATAATACACGGTATAATAAAAAGTTCGGGGCTTGCACTGAGCTGGATCCCGGTGCAAGTCCCATGTAAATCCACCCTGCTCACAATAGAGAGTAATTTCATGATCAAATCGAAGACTGAAACAACTAAAGAATGAGATTTTTCTATACAAATTGAGTTCGACAAACAATCATATTTTCGGATTTTTTCTTGCCAAATCAAAATGCGAGTCATATAATTAATAGATATGAACTTTGATGTTCTTCAAAAGGAGAATGTTTTGGTTAAGTAGTTATGGGGAATTTTACCAGAGAAGATCTCCTCAAAAAATAGTTTTACTTGCAAAAGGGTATAAATTATATATTTAATTGCCAACTTTTAATGTTTAATTTGCAAAATGAGTCATGGTTGATGATTTATTTGTCGATTTCCCATATCTTATATTGTTTGCCTCTATTTCTGTGCGACATTTAATTTTATTGAAAGAAAGCAGTATTGTGTGTGTTGACCTAGTGGTAGAGTGGTTAATGGCCCAGATCAAAGGTCTCGGGTTCGAGTCCACCGTGACGCAGCTTTTAAATTTTCTGTATTAATTGACAAAAAAAAAGAAAAAAAAAAAAGAAAGAAAGCAGTATTTGACTGAAGTAGCACTCAGTTCTATAAAATGGGGGCGTTAAAATGTGAATCATATTTTACCTGTACCCCTTTCTTCCTTCTCACTTATCATCTGCAGAGCAAAACTAATTCTTTTACTAAAAGATCAATAAAGCAAGCAACTAATTTATTCGAATACAAATAAATTAGTAAACAATTAGTTCAAGATTTACATTGATTTTTCCTGCTATACCCTCTCTACTTTCTCTGTTCCATGCAGTGTTTGTGGCTGCTGCTGTTTGCTACTCTCCCATTGCTTGATCAAATCTGCATATCCTTGCGCCGAGCCGACGGCAAACTCCGTGAGCGCGCTCAACGCAACCGACATCCCCGCGCACAGCACTCTGATGGCCACTTCCGCCATCTTCTCCGCTGTCACCACTTCCTCTTCAAAGTGGCCCGCCTCCACCAACTCCATCTCCCTCCGAACCTCCTCGATGCACCTGAAAGGCGGCGTGAATCCTCCTTCAGCTGCTGCGCATACAGGGAGCCGACCCCTGCTGCAAAGAAGTCCATCCCATCGAGCACTGGGGCCTCTTGAACGGCGTCCAGGAATCTGGACCATTGGATACAGATGTTGAACATAGGCGGGGCGCCTAAGGACCTGCGGGGGGAAAATGGGAACTTTGATGTGTCGGGATCAGAGTGGACACAGCGCAGGAGCCATCCGGTGAGCGCATGCATGTAGGATCGTTGAGAGACAATCCATGCATCGAACGTGGACCTCCAGTTCCTCAGCTCTGTCTCGAGGTTGGCTGCGGAGCGCGCCATCCTGTGTGGTTCGGAAGGTGACATTATCGTGTATTTCCGCGACCCCGACAGTTTCGAAGGCGTTCCAGCCAATAAAATCTTGGCCTCGTCGAGTGTGTTTCTGCAGTTGATGGCACTCTCCCATCACCTTCCACATCCTTGCTAACCTGCCAATTAGTTCAACAGTTTTGAGTTCTCTCACTTCATCATTGCATCATAAATTCTCTTAAATTACAGTGTCATGCAGCCCAAGTGGAAGTGACACTGATCATCCAAATTCTGAGGGACAAATCACAGTTTATGGAGTTAATTTAACTGCAAAAGAAACTTATTAGATATCTTTCACCTCTGACTAAAAGTAACGTTTACTTTGAATGATAGGATGGACAAATAAAAATAATTTCAAATTGATCTACCATTTATTTGATAGGTTGATTAATTTTAAACTTGTTTGAACATCTTATCTTTCAAAAAATCAATCATATGTTTTATCAATCTATCATATCACTCAAAGTAAACACCCCCTTAAGGGATAATAGCCTGTAAATTACCCAACTTCGGCCAAATTTTGTATTCAGGATCAAATTGAAGCTGACATGCCGCTTGAAATTCATGTGGCACGTCACCATCCATCAATTTGGGTATAAACCAATCTCAGCCGTTAAATCAATTAAAAGTATAGTAATTTACATGCAAAATCTTTTGTGATATGGCCAAAGTTCGGTAATTTACAAGCTGTCATTTCTATTATTAAAGCATGGTATCTTCTTTAGCCTTCTGCTTTTATGAGTGCAAAAGCACGGATGCAACACAAATGCTAAACTCCTCCTGGCTTTGGAGCACTATGAGACTATCAAACTAGAGAGCACCAGAAAAGAATGGATTTCAGCTCCTATAATGATTGGTATAAATATTTTGAGCAATTCCTTAGATGGTAAAGAAGATTCTCTACGGAAGGGAGGTGGAGGCTATGAAACAGGGCTACCAGTTTTTCTAATAGCTGAGTTTTGAAACATACCCTTGCACCAGATCTAAGAGCTGAGGCTCCAGTTCTTCGTCCCGTAAAGTTTCAATCCTCTTCGAGATAGCTTCAACTGAGTGTATTGAAACTTTTATCTGTGTATGAAGGTCTCTTATGGTAGCCCTTGTCTTATCCACAAAAGTAGGGTCGTCACCTTTGACAACCTGATTTCTTAGTTGATTGCACTTCTTTTCATAAGCTCTCCGAACATGCTCACCAGCCTGTAAGATAGAAACATAGCAATACTTACTGATATGGGTAAACCTAAAGTTTGATGTCATGTGAAAGCATGAAAGAACATCTTTCCTAGATCAAGCTGTAGATAAAACTACTCCATATGATAAATATACAGAAACCAAATAAAGACATAATTACAGTAGGCCATAGTCCAAATCTAATGAATAAGAGGTGTCCCATTGTCTAGCAGAAGGGGAAATCGTAGAAATCGTAAAGATCGTGTGATTTAGAATACAGAAAAATGATAATCTGCTATGGCAAAGGCCTCAACACTTGCTCAGGAAAAACAATTAAACAGGTTAACTTCTACTAGCAGACTGAATTGATCATAAAGCAACAGAAGAAATCGGATATGACTTAGTGCTTTCTAGTAGTCAATGACAAGGGATAGGATGGAATTATCTGGATAGCTCATCTTTACAGCATAGGACTGAATATGTTTACATAACAAGTCAAAATCTGCTTCTTAGAATGTTGTTAATATGCATGAGGTGTCTTTGTTTTGTAAAGTCAATATAAATGAAGGGAGATACACATTGATTTTGAATCTAGATCATAATGCACATTTTTGTCTATCTTGGCTGAATAAAAGGAACTTGGAAAGGGAAAAGGTCTGGCAACATTTTATACTTAGGCATAACATTTTATACTTTGATTTAAAGCTTGACTGAAAGCAGCATTGCTCGTTTGATATCTGCTGATAATCTAGGCATATGTCCTAATTTCTTGGTTTAGTGTCTTTGTAAGCAATGTCAAGTCTACTTCTAGCTATGAAGCTGCTACCACAATAAAACATGAACACAACATAATTAAGTGGTTCTTTGGTTTCGGATACATACCCTAACTTCGTTGTAAAGCTTCTTTTCCCAAGCATATAATCGATCCAAGGTCGACTGGTGACTCCCAGAAAGCATGCAAGATTCCTCAGAGAAGTCACTGCTGCTTTCATAGATTTCATCTCTTGAAGTTGAAGCACTGACCAAAAATCTTGACGATGATGATCGGGACGAAGCCGACCTAAATAATGCTACTGGATTCAAAATCTTCATTGCTACAGACAAGAAAACATAGTAAATTATACATCAAATTTGTAGGGAAAACTGTGACTTGATATGCTAGTCAGAGAAATTGAAAACTTCAATCATCAATATGTCAAACCACATTAATAAAAGTAGATATTTTTACATTTTACATCAAAACAAGCTAACTTCAGAGAATGCACATTAGGTAGAGCTTGTTAAATCACATGGCTACTCCTTTCCCACCCTCATTTGTGCCTGTGATAGCATTTGATAGTGAAGATTTAAAACATTCAAAATAAAGAACAACATCATCTCATCTTAGAGCTTGTTTTTACATGAACATTCTTTCAGAATCAAATTGGTTCACCTAACCTCATCAAACTATGACTAGTATCTTACAACACATCACAGTCGTCGTTTCCTAAATGTTAAATGCATCGCCAATAATGGACTTCAAATTTTCCACATATGGCAGGATGAACTAAAACACGTAAGGACTTACAGAAAACCTTGCATCACAACAAGTATTGGTTTGCGGAATACATTATCAAAGCAACCATAACTTCCAATGAAATATTTAAAATATAACTGAAGATTTTTTTGAAACCTGTCACGTCGTTGGTTGATGGTGAGTGCTGAGCTCTGTTGGCCTCCAAAATGGAAGACACCTGACCAGCAGCATTGCAAGCAGCCGTGAATTGATCTTCAAGATCCTTTATAACTTCCGCCATACTCGTTGGCCTTCTATTTACGTACACAGTGAAGCCAGGTGTTTCCTCTTTCGCTTCACCATCAGCAACAGCTGTTTCCTTTTTGCTTAACTGACGCATATTTTGAGCTTTTGCCACTTCTATGGTTTCATGTTCTTTAGATGGTGGTTCTTCCGTATGTTCCTCCATTTCATGCTCTTCCTCAGTCACAGTCTCAACATTACTGTCACTATCGCTATCATTAACATCTTCTACAACAACATGTTCTCTATCAAAATTTGTGTTAGGCTTCCCATTCTCTTCTTTACTACTCATCCTTTCATCAATTTCTTCATATTCCGTTTCCTCTTCTAACTCAGGTATGCCTTCCTCCTCTCGGACTTGTTGCAGACCTGCATTCTCATCGTCCAGCATTGCCTGATCAAGACTGCCCCTCGTGGGATACCCATAGTAATCTAACGAAGAAAAAGGATTCCAGAAGAAATCCCACTGAGATGTTTGAGGCGAAGGTGGAGGATAGTTCGGCCTGTTGTTGGGAGAGTACTGGAAAAATGAAGAGCTCATGGGAGAGGATTGCATTGCAAACATGCTGTCCATACCAAAATGGTGTATGGGAGAATAAGCTTCGACTCTATGAGTTTCTGGTGAATGAGGCGGTCTCTCCTCGACCGAAACAGAAGAATTCCCACCAGACCTGTAGTAATTTATTTTATAAGACGACCTTGTTTCAGACTTCATTGGTGTCACGGAGAAGGAATTGGGTGATATGGAGATGAAACCAGGATTTGTTTTCTTTGTAGGTGTGAATGCTGGTGTTGTAAATGAATCCAAAATAAACTCACGAGGCCCGTCTCCATCGATGTATTCTCTAAGTGCAGCAGAGACTCTTCTCATGGCTTGGATATAAGCAATGTGTCCAGATGCAAATTTCATTCTATGCTCAACGGCCTGCTTAATGAATTTCTTCCGATCTTTACAAAGCTGGACAGCCTCTTCATCATCCAACTTCGATGTAGAACATCCCATCTCTTGGCTTCAACCTTTTCCTCTCCCCACTCTATGACCTCTTAAGAGTTTTTCAGGCTTGAATCGAAATGGAAATCACAGAGAAGCAGCTTTCTTGCTATTCCCACCAGATTCATAAGGAATTCCTCTCACTGATAGAAAGAAAACAACTATGTGCAGCATAATCACTAGGAAGCAATGGAATAAAAAGACAAAATACGGCTAAACTTACCAAAGACTACGAAAACAATATCAAAGGACTTGAAAATTCTTTAACTTGATCCCAAGAATGTGGTAATAAAAGGAAATTCAACTCAGACCATCCAAACAGTCAGAACATTGCACGAAAAGGAAGATTTCCAATGTGCTCAAAGCATACTCGTTCCAAAATTTTCAACCAACCAAACACTAGATGAAGCTGCAATTACAACGAAGACTAGAGTAAAAAAAATCAATTGAGTCTACCTCGATAGAATGGAAAGTGAACTTAAAAACTAGTGTTTCTTCAAAAGCAAGAATACTAATGGGATTAGAAAAGCATATGTATGCTAATGTGCAGCAGACAGTCTTTATCAGAAAAGGTGCTAAGAGCAAACAGTAAACAAACTAAAGGCCTAAAGCAATGCTTCTAACTCCACAACACATTGAATCCCAAACTCTGACGCTTATTCAAACTGACATAAAGTCGAGAATGAGATTTATTGGAGAAGATGATGTCTCAAGAATAACAAAATAAAATAAAAGAAAATTCCCATTTTTCAGAGCCCGGCAGCTGCCAATGAACATAGTCCTTTTCAGTAAATTTCACAAGCAGGTGGTGAAGAACATAAGAGTAAGAAATTTCACACGAGTATTCAAGAAAATGCAAAAAGAGAAGGCACCAAGAAATCGACACTATAATAATCTAAATGATAAAAAGAACCTCCATAAAACCAAACCCCCGTGCATTTATACAATTTTTTCAATCAATTCAGCAGCGAAAATGCGCAAGAATCATCCAATAAATACTAACTTTTGAAGAACTTATAAGAAACTAATTTACTTACCACAAATCATCCACAAAAAAACAAAAGAAAACAAAATATTTGCAGCAACAAATGAGCCGAATAAAAGATAACAAGAATGACAGCCTCGGAAATGAGAACGGAATGAGGGAACACACGTACCTCAATGCAGAAGTTGTGTCTAGCTTGATTGATCGAAGTTGTATGTGAATGAGTGTGTGTGTGTGTGTGTGTGTGAGAGAGAGAGAGAGAGAGAGAGAGAGAAGACGTTGGTTGGGAGGAAAAGCAACGGTCAAAAAATTGTTTAAAGGTTACAAAAGTAAGACCGAAAAAAACAAATGAAATAAAGCAAAATAAAGGAAAAGCATAATATGACGTGTCCAGGATATTGCCCCTCTTATTCTACTAAACTACGGATTTGCCACAGATATCGAGTGTACTGTGTGCGAACTTCTATTTTTCCTTCTTTTTCTTTTTTTATAGAGAGATTTGCGCTTCGATTTTCTAGTCATGCCTTAACAGGTCAATAACTCATAACTAAATTCAATTACTAAGACCAATTATTTTCTGGACAAAAACTTTGGTGAGTTTATTACTTAAAATTACAGTTTATTAATTCATAATTAGGGTTTATTAATTCAAAGTTAAAGTTTATTATTCAAAATTATGGTTTATTAATTCATAATTAAGGTTTATTAATTTCAATGTATTTATTAATTTAAAATTAAGATTTATTAATTTACGATTAGGGTTTATTAATTCATAATTATGATTTATTAATTCCAATTAGACTTTATTAATTCAAAATCAAGATTTATTAATTTACGATTAGAGTTTATTAATTCATAATTATGATTTATTAGTTTACAATTAAGGTTTATTAAATTAATTAATTTTAAATTAAAATTAATTTAATAATAATTAATCAACTAAATAACTAATTAATTAATTAAAAATTAATTAGGATATTCTCACTGTTCACGCGGACGGCACAGGAGACCAACCCATTTTCCTATGTTTTGCCTATGATTTTAAATTACTATTATGCGGACACTATGAGAACAAATTAATTGTGGTTACGGAAAATTAAGGAAACATGGTAGTTTCTTTCAACAAAAATGTAACACTATCTTTTTTTTTCTATCTAAATAATAGAAAGAAAAAGATTCGCTTAGGGTTCCAAACCTATCTTACTAATAAGAAGAAAGGGGCCTTCCAATAACGTTGGCGTGATTCAGTTTGAGCAACGGATTCTGACATGATACATCTTCGTAATGAAAATAGAATGGAAACATGAGGGTCCCGATGTTAGATTCTCAACATTTAAACCAACGAAGTCGATCAGACATTAGCCTTTCTCACAATCAGAGTAGGGATCTATCTTCGATGTGTCAGATTAGGCTATGATTCCCAGATAGGAAGAAAGAGCATTCATCACTTCAAGCTAGTCACTAGAATAATATGTTTCTCATATCAGTCACATTCATCTGTTTCTCTATTTTATTCTAAAAATATTTTTACTCAAATTCTAGATAGGATAACACGAATTTTAAAAAGTCCCTTTCTTTTATTTTCACTAATCTTGGAATGACAGACCCCAACAATTATCCCTTTTAGATTATGTTGGTGGCACTAAATTATAGAAATGAGAGACGTAGAAGAAATTATTAGGCAATGAGGGCTTGGAGTTGGGGAGAATAGCTTAATGGAGGTGTATTCCTAAAGTTAATAAATAAAGAAAGCGGCCATAAAGCAAAAAGGATAAGGGCGTCCCACCTAAAATCTCCAATATGCCTTCACCATCACCATCAGATTGCCCCTCAAACTTACATATATAACAATAATGCCCTTCCAAAGATTGAGTTGGTACTACATCGTACACTTCAAAATTTTTGAAATTGGAATAATGATTACCATCTTTCTTTTTTTAATTCGTTGAATTGAGCTAGATTGTCATCATATTTCACACTTCATTTGATAGGAAAGATTCTTTTCAACTTCACAATTAATGCATGCAGAATCTTTGATACTACGTATAAGCCAAACTATTCGTGAGCTATTCGGAATTCGATTCGATAAAAATCCGTTCGAGTTTGTTTAGTGAAGCTCGTTAGCTAAACAAACCAAGTTTGACTATGGTAGAATTCGGCTCATTAGCTCGTGAACAAGTTCGTTAAGTGATTTAGCTTAAAAATATAGAATTATTAACTAGATACAATTTTTTCTTTCTATAATTAATAATTATTGTGTTAAATATCTTAATTATTTTTATTTGTAATAAGAAATTAATAAATTTATTATGTTATTGTTGATAAAATAATTTATTTTTAAAATAAAACAATTAATATTCTAAACATATATCTAAATTTGAAAAGTTTGTTTGGGTTTGACTGAAGCTCGAATAAGCTCGTGAGCTCGAAATATTCGATAAATAAAATTCGAGACTCGGCTCGATACTAAACAAACCAAGTTTGAGCACGGTGGTGTTCAGCTCAGCTCGGTTCGATTACACCCCTAACTAAATCCACAAAATTCATTTATAGACTTTAATGTCACGAGTTTTAATAAATTATAATGAATGTAGAGTTAGTGGAGAAGTGAATCTGCAATTATAATTAGTATTAGGTAAAAATGAGTAAATTAATATTAATTGAAATTAAAAATATGGGTCATAACAGGTTTTTTTGTAAATAAATAGATAATATAGGGGAAAAGTTAGGAGGGTTATATGAGGTTCATGTTCATAAGAGGAAAGTAAAAAAATTCGTGAACGACCCAAAGAGAAAATAAGTAAACGAATTTTGTGGATGGATGGAGTAATTTTTTTTTAGATTTCTAAAATCTTTGATATTGCTTATAGGGAAAATCGGAAAAGATAGTCTAGACATTTTACGAAATTAAAATTTGTAAGATACAAATACAATGTTAATTGTTAAGTAACTTTTTTGTGTTAAAGTAATATTTATCTGTAGAATAATATTCGTTTGAAATGAACTTTGTGTACCAAATCCTTGCTATTTATATTAAAAATTAGTAAAGTATTTACATTTAGTACAAAACTTTATATCAAAATATCTAACAGGTTAAGATTCATTAGATATTGCTCGTAATCAAATCCAAATTCATAATTGATGTCATATTTTGTCTTGATTTACTTTCGAAATCGTCATCACTTGAACGTTCTCGTTGCCGGCAACTCAGGCTGACCACGATATTTGGATGTCTATCGTTTACGAACTTAGAGGTGTTTGGCTGAGACATAAGCTCCCAAAACAAATTGTAATGCTTTTTCGTTTTAAAAAGCGAACATAAACATTTTTGGGAGCTTATAAGCTCAGTCAAACACCCTCTTAGTCATCACTTCAAATAAGCAAGTGATAATGAAGAAGTTACATCACAAAGTATAATACTATTATTTAAGGAAAAACATAACAACATTAGTAATAATCATAGAATCAACCAATATACCATACCATATATTCAATACAATCACAAACTCGAATAGATAGAAAAACATAATTTGTGCGACAACAAGCATACACAAACAATAAACGCAAACGTATTCCTCTAACCTCATTGTCTCTAACTAGAAACTCTCCCCATTCTAGTAACTAGAAAATCATTTTGGTTCGTAGATCTTGATTGAACGGAAATACTACATATAATTATACAAATACCTATAAAAACCAATAGAATAACAGATGGATTGAGAGGCCACAAAAATACATACAATTAAAAGAAATATGCATAACGTTGAATATGAATATGTATAAAGTAAATTTATGAGGTATGCATTTTTACAGTAATATATATCATACTCTTAACATGCGATCTATTGATTCTAAAAAAAATTCAACCTATGAAAAAATGATTAATTTGTCCAACCGTGTGTAACCTATATTTTTCTTTGATTTTTGGTCATATACATGTCACGTAAAGAAGTGAAAAATGATTCTATATGTTTCCTAGTCGCAAGTACATTAAAGTAGACATGGGATGTCTTTATTAATTTTTTCATATTCAACATTCGGTAACAGACAAAAAAAAGAACCAATTCGTCAAGTTGTGAGCTTTCAATGTAAAATTTAAAAGGTTCTTGGGCTCATCTTTATTTCTTGTCAAGTAACTTGAATGGTTTTTTTTTATATTATTATTATTATTATTATTATTATTATTATTATTATTATTATTATTATTATTATTATTATTATTATTATTTTGTTTAGAAGAAAAATTGTATATAATCCTGTGCAAGGTGCATCTATAATTTGTAGGTGATCAAATTATTTGGGCTCAAAATTGAGCCCAACAGCCAGCCCCCTCAAAGAGCCTACTGGGCAAGAAACTATTGGTCATTTAAGAAATATACCCTGAACTATTGACAATTTTTTTAAAACTATTAAAAATACCTCAAACTATTGATAGTTAAAACAACATTTAGGAACTGTCTGAAACTAACAAAATACAAAAACCTTTAAATTTCTATATTAAATTAAATTTGTGTGTGTGCAACGCCTAGTAGTAGAGTGGTTAATGTCCAAGGTTAAAGGTCTCGGGTTCGAATCCACTGTGACGCAGCCTTTAAATTTCTGTATTAAATTGATCAAAAAATACAGCAACCCCCCCTCCCCCTATCGATTTCCAGCAATGTATGTCTGACGTGTCCCATCGGCCTCCATCACAAAATTTTGATTCTATTTTCTAATAAATGAAATAGGATATTTACTAAAAAGTAAATGAGATTTCGAGTCTTTGGATAGCTTGTAATAACTTGACGGAAATTGAACAATGGATTGTTTTTGTTATTTTTAAGATAATTTGTGTATTTTATTGTACTTATCAATAGTTTGAAGTATTTTTGTTAGTTTTTCAAGATGATTTATGTATTTTACTATACTTATCAATAGTTCATAATTCTTGTGTTAGACGACCAAAATGTTATTCGGTCATAATATTGTGGTCAACCATTATCAGCTTTATTGAATGGAAAAATCGTTTATTTAATATTTAATCTATTAAAAAATTAGTTTTACATTAAAACAATCTTATGGAATTATATTTTTGCCCGTATCGAATGAAAAATTTAAATTTAAATTTAATAATCTTCAAAATAGGTGGAAAAATGGTTTTATATAAAAATGATTAATATATTAATTTAATATTATTATTTTATTAATTAATTATATTAATAATTATTAAAATATCCCTATTTGGCCAGCCATAATGTGTCCCATAGCTGTATTGATAATTTAATATATTAATCGTAATTTTTCCTTATCAATTTACCAGTTACCGATTTGTTTGCAATAGGAGTAGTCATTATTTGCGCTCTAGCTTTTTGTGGATTGTGGACATTTCATGGGCCGTACCATTTTTATTTGTGCTAAGTCTTCATTAAATTAATTTAATATTGATTGCAATTGTTATCGAATAAAAGAGGAGATGAGCCACGACAATTTAACTTTTCTCTTTTTTGTGTGGGGGAGGAGTCATTCCACACTCAAGGTGAAGAGGTGTGGGATTAAACGCAACCTAAATTGATATTAATATTATTTAAACCCTTTTAATATATTATTTTATATCCCTGAATTAATCATGCAAAATGAATTTCTTATATCAGACAACCCTTTTACCTTATAAAATCAATATATAGATTGCTTCTTAGCAAATCTTGGATGCACGCTCAAAAGTTTATTTGGTTTTTTAATGTGATAAACTGATTAAGATCTCCTCGTACATGGCTGGCATTTTTAGAAAAAGTGAAAAACCACAATAATTTTATTAAATAATCCCATATCTTAAAAAAGTGAAAAGGGTCAAAGGGCTCAACTCAACCGAAATTCATGGAGTCTAGTTTGACTACTTTTCATAGTGGCTTTTTTTCTTTTTCTTTTTACTAAAACATAAAGAAGTTTAATGCAATTGTACACATGAAACTTCGAAAAGGAAATTCATATTTCTAATTACTTTGAACTGGAAATGCAATTAAGTTAAATATGTCGAATACTACAAACTACAAAATAGAATGAGATTACCAGAAAATGAAACCAAGTAGTTCAATATTTGACATGAGTTGTTTATCAAAATCCTATGTGCGTGTATTGGCCTAGTGGTAGAGTGGTTAATGGTCGAGGCCAAAGGTCTCGGGTTCGAGTCCACCGTGATGCGGCCTTTAAATTTCTGTATTAAATTGACCAAACAAAAAAAAACAAAAAAAAAATATCTAACTTGCTCGAAAATAATAAATTTGATAAAATGTGAAACTCATTTTGAATTCAAATTAGATAAGTAAAAATGGATAAAACAAGTGAACTTTTTTCAAATTATTCGAGTTTGATTTGCATATGACTTGGTTAAAACAAGTTCAAGATCGATCAAATGAGTAATCAAACATCTTCCAATATAATTTTTTTAGAATAATTTGATTTTTATGTGACAACAGAAAATTCAGCATAATTTTTTGCATATCTGCAACCACCAGCCAAGCAGACATTTCTATACTACGAATGTTCTACTTTGATGCAAATGAAAAATATCTCAGAGTTCATGTATTTTTTGAAAATTATTTATTTATTGAAATACACATGTATTTCAGCATCATATACCAACGAGCTACATATGTCTTAATTTCCGAAAACTTGTTTCGTTGGAAGATTTCAACAAACAATGCTTTTTTTTTAAATCAAGTATTAATTTAAAAATTATACTCCCTCCGTCCACTATAAACGTGCATCGATTTTGGTGGCACGAGTTTTAAGAAAACTGTAATAAGTGTAAAGTAAATATGTATAAAAAGGCGTGTCATTGAGATAATAAATGAATATATTAATGGATTGTGAGTGTAAAAAGGTGGGCCATGAGTGTTTTTTTGTAAATAAGTGGATAAGTTGAGGGTAAAAATGTAAAGTTGGTGTTTCTAAAAAAGGAAAGTGCACTTTTTTGATGGACGGACCAAAACGGAATTAAATGCATGTTTATAGTGGACGGAGGGAATACAACCTAACTTTAATCCAGTGTATCCAAACTAATATTCTAAATCATCAAAATAACTATATAAATTTGAAATTTTACTTTGCAAATTTTCTGTCAACCTTCTCATATAATAATTGTCGACTACATTAGAAGAAGAAGAACTATATATAACTAAAATATAAATATCAATAAAAGATATTGTAGAAAATCTCAAAACAAATTATCAAATACTTAAAGAAAAACTCTATCATGTGTAAATTGTTTGGTTAATTATAAAATTATAATATTATTATTTTATGTAAACGGATTTGGATAGTGGGTACTTACATATAATTTTTCATACTCAACTCAAAAGCCAATACTAGTTTTATTACTCAAACACATCACAAACTCATTTAATACTTCTCGAACCCTCTGTTACCATCTCTACTAGAGGCAACCAAACAACATTTCTCATTATCCTTTTTTAGGATGCAGTGCAGTGATGGAGGCAGAAATTTGAAGTTGGGGGGCCCAAAAATATTTGAGAATTTTTTCTTGGGATTTACTAACACAACCTCTTCTTCTTTAAGACGATATCACAGACACTCATTACTTTGAAAGTCGACCCCAAACAGAAGTTGTGTACTCGACTTGTGATAATAAAAATATGATCAATACTTATATTTCTAAAATAATCTTCATATATTCAATCAATCTATATTTTAATTGTTCTATCATCAACAATATTTTTACAGGCTTAAAATGAAAATTCAAATGATTTAGATGCTTTCAGTTGATTGTTGTTAGAATAATTTTATCATAATCTTTTGAAAAGTTGAATTAATCATATTAATTCACATATAAAGTATTATTATTTGCACATATATTTTATTTTATTAAGATAAAATAAATTACAGAAAAAAGCACAAAGTAAAGAGAAACAACAAATTACAGGAAAAAGAGAGAGAAAGAAATAACAAATTACAGAAAAAAAAGAAAGGATAAATTACGGAAAAAGAAAAGAAAAGAAAAAAAGAGGAAGGTACAGAAAGAAAAAAAAAAAAAAAAAAGAGGAAAGAAAGAAACAACTAAAAGTGCAGATGCAAGACTCGAACCTATGTCAATAGAATGAAAATAGTATCCTAACCAACAGGTCTATAAGAAACTTTTAAGCATATTATTAAATATCAAATATATACTACGTTTTTGCAAAAATAATTGAGGGGCCCATGGGCCCTGCAGGCTCCTATGTGGCATCCGTCATTGATGCAGTGAGTGTCATCTTTTAGAAAATATTACAAAATATAATTCATATTATCCATTATTTCATATCTATGGACCAAATAATTCCTAAAATTTGGAAAATAATGCTCGATCAATATAAGACCCACTACGTTCAATTATTTTTATCCTATGATTTATATAGGTTATTTTTAATAAATTATAGATAGATCACTATAGTTGTCTTACATTGTTGAGTCCAAATCTTTGTGCACATTAATTAAGTCCGGCATTTCTAAGTGGGTTCTCCACATTCACTTGGGAGACCATTCTGTATAGTAAACATCATGTACATTCGTCACAACTAAAAATTAAAAATTAAAATTAAAAATTAAAAATAATAAAAATATATATCATGTAAGTTCACTTTACCTCCCCACTCCTCTCTCTCGAAGGGTTTCTTCCACTCATGGTGGAATCTCATGAAACTTCCACTTAATCATCCACTCATGATCATTAATAAAACACACAATATGTCTAAGTACATTCAATAATGTAACGAAAGATATACTCGTGTACCGTATATTCATATATAATAGAGTTATAAGCTAGTCCACCGTGATGCGACCTTTAAAATTTCTGTATTTAATTGATAAAAAAAAAAAGTTATAAGCTAGTGAAAAATAAGTATACTCAATAACAAGAATTACAGATGTACAAGAAATAAGAAAGGAATGGATATTCTTATTCCTTGTAAGATATTTTCCATCACTAAAATATATAAAAATGATGTTCTTTTTCTTTTTGAGTTGGTTATTTCGATTGTAGGTTAAGAGCATATTCAGTGGCAGCTTTTTCTCCAACCGTATATCCGATCAGAACTAATTATTCTCTTATTTATTCTATATATCATATTATTCAACATTGAAAATTAATATTATACTTGTATAAAATCAAAAGAAATAAAAAAGGAAATAAGTCAAAAGCAAAGTGACATTTACATACTAAGGGGTTATTAACAGTCAGTTCTATCTAATTTTTGGTATGATTTTTTTTAAGAATTCTTTTGGGATGATTTATGGAGTTAATTGTCATAATATTATAGTATATCAACTCAAACAATTCATGGATTTCTTAGCCAATACATGAATTAGTAGCAAAACTGTTACTACAATCTCGCTTTGACCAAAAAATGAGTCCAAAAAGTTGGATCGTCGAGATCGGATTTCAATGTACTGCTTCATTCAGACTATATATTTCAATATTTACATCATTCTTCAGGCTTACTTCAGACATTTTCAGTTGAGCTCAAATAGATCGGTTTCAATTGAAATTAATATTTCTTAAAATTAAAATGCCTGAATCTAAGCTCCCTAGCAAACCTAAGTTTTCTAACCTAGCATCTATACAAGACTTTGGTTCACCACCTTTGGATTGAGTTATATGTATAAGTTAGGAAATAAGAATTCATCTCCATCGTAGTTTGATATAGGGATGTCAATGAGTAGGTTTTATCCGGATTGATTCGGAATCGTTCAAAGCCTATTAAATTTTAATGCAGTGGTTCCGGTTCTAGTTTCGATTCCAGACCAACTTTAGACCCGGATCGCTTAGATCCATAGTTTGATGGTTCGGTCCGATCCGTGTCCTGTTGGTTCCATAACGAACCCATACTTATTATAGCATTTTGTTATTTAATTAATTAGTTTAATTTTTCTTGATTTCTTGCAGATGAAGGAAGTGAAAAGGAAATTGAAGAAACACCTTCCTTACTTATATTTTTACCATAATTTAAGTGATATTTATTATTATTTTTAATTGTTAAATTTTATGAATCATATATAACTTATTAATAAGCTTTTAAAAAGTTCATAAACTTTTATGGTTTATATATTTCATACTTTTTATTACCATATTTTTGTGAATATTATTTTCCTAAAAAAAATCTCAAGGTTTTCACATATAATCATATTTTTCCATATTAATTTCTTTAGGCTTTTTAAATGGAATTTCTAAATTATAAAATATTAATTTATATTTAAGGTTTCTAGAAAAAATTCTAATTTCTTATAATTTTTAAATTTTTCATTCTTGTAATCTCTTTAATATTGTGAATGAATAGAGTTCTTATAAACTGTAGAAGATTTAATTTGTTAAAACAAAAAATAAATAATGATATAGTAATGTCAAAAGCGAAATAAAATTAATTCCTAAATGATTGGGCATACTCAATACCATAGGTGGAGAAACCGGAAACGAATCGTTAATTTCATATTCATAGAAATGAGTATTCTCTAGAAAATTCAGAAAAAAAATGTAAATCATAGATTAGAGAATTCTTATTCAATATCAATTATGCGCTAATTTAGGAGGAAAACTGCTAATTAAATAATTAAGTCCTTTAGACCCAATAGCTATATCCACCACCATAGCCCAATTTGACTCAACGAATTCGGCTCAACGAATTCATGTTATCTCGCGGGCTAGTCTTGGCTCATCCCGTACTTGCGCCGGACTAGTTCGATTAGTCCGACAGCTCTGGATCATTTCTTTTTTAACGAATATATTATTTTCCAACTCTCAAATGAAAATAAAATGAAATTGGACATATAGAATACATTTAATTTCATGTAGATTGATCTAGTGCATTTGTACGAAGACATGAAACGCTTTGATCTTTTTTTTTCTTTTTTCTTTTTTGATATCACGTAACCCGCACCATACCTTAAGACGACCGGATAAATCCCACGTCCCGCGTAATGAAACCACACCGAACCCACTTGAAAAACCGCGCATGACGCGCCAAACCCATGAGACGCTTTGGTGAAAAAACGCTTTGATCTTTATTTTTCCAGCAAGCAATATGTTTCTTTTTAGGTCTTCTGCTCGTCCTAAAATGTTCTGCAAAGTCTTAACATTTTATTTTTTTTGTTTGTTTATATATTTTTGTGTTTCGACTTATCACAAATAACTGCTTTATAAACTCTTGTATTGTCTTCCGTAAACTTTCCAGAACCATCTATTGGGTGATGTAACATCTACGAAATAGTTAGTGAACCAGTAGCCGCTACCTTAAGAACGTGACCTGATAAATCCCACCTTAAGACGTCCCCATGGGAGCCATGTAAATCCCACCCATGTAAAATCGCACGCAATGCACGCTTAAATACCACAAAACCTTTTAGTGCATGAATGCGTGTAAACCACACTTGAAAAAGCGGGGTATGGCGCGCTCAAACCCATAGAGACGTTTGGTGGAAAAAACGCTTTGATCTTTATTTTCGTAATAGTGAAACCACACTTAAAAACTGCGCATGATGCGCTCAAACCCATGAGACGCTGGTTAAAAAAACGCTTTGATCTTTATTTTTCCAAGCAATATGTTTCTTTTAGGTCTTCTGCTCGTCCTAAAATGTAACATTTTTATGTTTTGTTTGTTTATATTTTTTGTGTTTTGACTTCACATATAACTTCTTTATAAACTCTTGTATTGTCATCCGTAAAGTTTCCAGAACCATCTATTGGATGAGGTAACATCTACGAAATAGTTGTCGAACTTATCACAAATAATGGTACTGCCACTATGAAGATATAATAATATATCTAAAAGATCTTAATATATCATTTATAAAAGAATATTTTTTACAATATTTGGACCCCAAAAGTTTATAACAAAATTTTGGGACATTAAATATTTATTTTTGAAGAAATATTTATATTAATATAAGAGGATATATAAAATTTTACTAAAATGATGGGCGAAATCAGTTAGTCCGTAACAACAACCAAGGATCACCCAAAATTGAAAAAAAAAAAATCCAAAATTGTGAAATTGCCTTTTTTGATCAACTGTCATCAATCATCCTACATTTATGCCACTTCCTTTTCTGCTAAAAAGCATGCAACTTTCCCTTATTTCAAACTTTATACTTCATTCCTCCATAATACATAATCTTAATTTTTTGTCTCTGAGTGGAGAATATGGACAATGTGTGATTTTTTTGTAAATAAATGGATAAAATTATTGACTTTTATCGATGAGTGTCCACGTATAAATAAACGGAAAGAATGAATTTTGTAGACGTACCAAAGTGAAGTTAAATGATCAATCAAATATGATGGACGGACATGATAATATTTATAATACTATTGCCACGGACAAAATTCTCTAATGTGCATCCATGACACCATATATATGTGGGCTAAATTGGATCGCAAAATGCCAGCACTTTCTGTGCATCTGAAAATTTGGCACAAAGTGTCTAAAAAATTTGAATAAATGTTGGCATTTTTGTACTCATTCTGACCAACATCATTAAGTCTTGAGCAATAAAGAATTCAAACTTTATTTGATGTATAAGCTCCTCCGCATCAAAATCGCTCGATTTACGATAAGTTGTTCAACCCCAACTTATTTTAATAAATTATAATGAGTGTAAAAATATGCGGATATAAAAAACCAACTTGTGTCAATTTTATCTATAATAAATGAATATATTAATAGATAGTGGTATAAAAAAGTGGGTCATGATTGATTTTTTATAAATAAGTGGATATGTTTATAATAAAAATGTAAAGTTGATGTTTCTAGAAAAGGAAAGTAAACATTTCTTATGAACAGACCAAAATAAAATTAAATGAACGTATTTGATGGACGGAGGAAGTGGTAAATTTTTTGGAGTAAAGAAACCAAAAATTTGTATTCAACCCTATTTACGTAACCGTCAGATTAAACACGCATATAAAACCTAACATTAATTTTGCTTTCATATTATTGTCGAAATGCTAAACTAAAAAAAATAAAGAAGACATTTAAACATGCACGGATTGATATCAACGTGCGTATCTAAAAATTGGCACAATTCATCGAATTATTTTATCTTAATTATTTAATATAAATGTCTTAAAATAAATTAGTTAGGTCAAAACAATTAAAGGGTCTACGGGACTTTAGGGCCTCCAAAGTTTAGTTTGTTAATAGGTTTTCAAGATTTATCATGTGACGGTTCAATTAGAAATGTGCAAAGGTAATCATTTGATGATATAATAATGGGGTGGTCTCATGTTCACACCACGCGCACAGTGAGATTCCCTAATTAATTTTTAAATTAATTAGTTGTTTAGTTGATTAATTATTATTAAATAAATTTTAATTAAAATTAATTAATTTGATAAATTTTAATTATAAATTAATAAATAATATTTTTAAATTAATAAACTTTAATTGTGAATTAATAAATCTTAATTTTGAATTAATAAAGCCTAATTGAATTAATAAACTCTAATTATGAATTATTAAACCCTAATTTTAATTAATAAACCCTACTTGTGAATTAATAAATTTAATTTTGAATAATAAACCCTAATTATGAATTAATAAACTATAATTATAAATTAATAAACCCTAATTTTGAATAATAAACCTTAATTATAAATAATAAAACTAATTATGTATTAATAAACCTTAATTATAAATTAATAAATTATAATTAAAAATTAAAAAAATCTAATTATAAATTAATAAAATTTAATTATCCTTACTTACTATAATTAATATAAGTTTTTGTCATAAAACAAAAGACAAAACATTAAAAAATAAAATACTAAAAATCAAAGAAAACAAAGCAACAAATCGAAAAAAGCAACGTAGAAAAATTTCAAATGCGCGCACCATGAGTCAGCGCGTACATAAGTTTTTGTGTATAACAATAGGTCAAATTAATACTCGAACCAAATTATCATTCAATTTTCAATTCTATTTTGAGTCATCGTCTTTGACTAATTAATTATTTAAACTACACGAAACCATATAAATCTATCTCTGAATAAATTTTTTGATAATTGAAAATTTGTCTATTATAGATTTGCATAGTTTCATATAATTTAATATTAATTGGTCAAATTCGATAGTTCATGATTGAATTGAGAAAAATTATAATTTGAAATGTATTTGAGTATTTAGAGTATAAAAATACTAAAAATGAAATTTGAGGATTCGGTCGAATTAAATAAAAATTTAAAATATAATTAATATAGTTAATGCAAGTTTTATGAAGTAACAGGTAGCATGGTGCCGTCGTCATCGACGTTACATTACTTAATATAATTAATGATATAGTGGATCGGCACTTTATCTTTACTACCAACAGAAAGTTTTGGCTTTTTAGGACACTATATTTCTTTAAGCAACTTTCCTTAGAACACATGTTTGTCTTATTTTATGGAGAAGTTTCACATTCTAATAGATTCCTCAACATTTTCACACCTATATCTTAATAAATAATAATTTAACATTAAATAACTTTTAGAACTGGTTCTTTTGGTGATGACATTTCACAATGTTATAAAAAATGATATTCTCTCCGTCCACTATAAGTTTATCATTTGTGAACGATACATGTTTTAATAAAAATGTCAAGAGGATATTGTTTGAATGGAGAAATAACCTCATCATGTATTAAGTTGTGAATAACAGAAATGATTTTTCGATAAATAACGAGTGATTGTGGGATTGAATAATAAGAAATAATATCCTAAAAATGATAATCCATTTGTCTCATCTAATACGATCCATTTCATTTCGGTACGGTTATTTAAAAGAAGGTATAAAATGATTAAATTGATAAAAAAATAGGTAACTCCCATAATTTTTGAAGAGATAATTATTTTTTAAAAAGAAAACATATCATTTGAATGAAATGATCCAAAAAGAAAAAATATATCATCTTAAATAAGACGAAAGAATATATTTTTTATGAATATCAAATAATACAATTATGAGATATGTATATCAAGAGGTCAGATTTGATATCCTTGAAATCTTTCATTCCCAATTATCCCTTTTTGAAAACCACCAACATAGAGGACCCATACCGACGTGTGCCACGTAAAATTTCACACTCATGGACACAAATATGAATATCTCTTGATTCTCGTTTCACTCATCGAATCATGATATTAGGGTCATGATGATATGATACATCCTGAAATATATAGATTGAGGTTCAAAGAATGAAGAAATAAGAATCATGAAAATTTATTATAAATAAAATAAATTTGATATGAAAGTTAATGTATCCGGTGGAAAAATTATTGAATCCAAAAATTCGATATTTTACTTAGGGTTCGAATCCTATGAGAGACAAAAATTGTATTTTTTTTATTCATTAACTTTCCGAGCATATTCATCAACTATAATGTATTCGTCATATTTGTATTCTCACGATCTCATTATAAAAACGGTTCTTACATTAACCATACCCCAATAAAAATTATTTTTAATGTGAGAATTAAGAACCACGAAAATTCATTATGAACAAAATGAATTTGAAATGAAAATTAATGCATCAAAAAAATTACTGAATCAAAAATTTAGAATTTTCACACATGGTTTGAATCCTATGAGAGGCGAAAATTCTATTATTTTGGATTCAGTAATTTTCCCAGCGGATTTATAAACTTTCACAACTAATTTATCATTTTTTTATTCTCACATTTTCGCGATAAAAATTGTTATCACGTTAACTCTTCATCTCTCTCTATATAGACTCTCATTTTGTACTTCAAAATCAGTTTTTTTTTTCGACAATGCGTTTCGACTCATATTCCGTCACATGGATTTGGAGGCTATTCTACTTGAAAGGAATATATGCTCGGTACGAAAAGATAGCAGTGCAATGTGGAAAGGATGTTAAGATAGAATGTAATTATGATTTTCAATCTAATATAGAATGGAAATTAAATTGCAAACATGATAATCTTCCACAAATGCTTCATGACAATAAGTCTGCGTTGATAACAAATTTTACATTGCAAAATAACAAATATCGTCAATCATCTCAGTGTAAATATTGACAAAGATCAGCAATTTAGGGTGTATAGTTTGATGGATGAGATATAAGATTATTATGATAGAATATGATGAGATTATTTTGATTATTTAGTCTTGTGTATTTATTGATTATGATATAAATAAATTGAATGATTATGACTAAAATGTAGTCTAATACCCAAATTGTCTTAATGGGATAACATAAATGCAAAAAGTCGAGACAAAGATTACCAAAAATAATTTTGATGATAGTGGTTTTTAAGTTTTACATTATGGAGTGAAGGGTGATTAATTAATCAACACAAATTTGGGATAATAAATTATCACCCAGATGGATGATTGTCGCACGGACCCAGTTATCTATCAGGGGCTTAATCATGCAAACCAAACATGTCATAGATTATGATTATTTTATCAATCAATTCTTAGCAAACCAAACACTCCCTTAAGTTACTAATCTCATTATAAGATTAATCACATGGACAGCCTATTCCAGTTTTAAACATATCCCAGAAACGAATCAGAATGCATTGGTGTATAAATACACATCTTAATAGTTGCCATGATTTTTTATTTTCTATTTTTACATTATATGTTTTTTTTGAAGATTTTATACACATGGGTTTTATCTTAAAGTTCCAAGAGTTAGTTATATGATATATATTGTGTAGTGACAATAACAATAAAAGATACCAAGTGTAACATGATTCTAAGAAAAGTGACTGCCGAACACATTAGCATTCCATGGGTTATCATGTTATGACCTTTCACATTGGCTCTCACCCATTTTTGAGTACACACATCACACTTTTCTTCTGGGTTACTTGTTTCCTTTTTGCTTTCAGACATCTACACATTGTTGCTCACTCACGATTTCACCCAAACTTCTACATTACAATACGTGCTTGGTTTGCTTTGAAATACATTTTTCAACTATTCAAGTGAGCTTTACATTGAAGACTATACTAAGTCTAGGCTCACTTGTCTAAACTCGTTATATATTTGCAGGAAGTGCAACTCAAATTTGTGTGGAGATTGGACTTGGGTTGGATCACCGTAGATGAAGTAGTGATTCCGTTTGGGTTTGAGAGCTCGGATTATCTAAGTCTCATAGAAGTTGGAGGTTAGAGACGAGCCAAAGAATACTCGTTTTTCTCTTAACGACTCTCTCTCTCTCTAGTTAAGGAAGTTATGTATTTATTGAGACTTGAATTTAAACTAGCCCTTAGAAAGTAGTCATTTGAAATTCAAATTTCATCTAATTAATACAACCGTCTGAATATCCTCTTGTGTCTTGTCGCTTAGTAACTCGGATAGATGCTCTCAGCATTCAGACTCTTCTTCATTAGCTACGGTCTTCGATCTTCAGTTGAGTCCATGTGCTAACTCTCTCTGACTTTTTCTAGCTTCTGCTTCTACAAAGCTACTACTGACTTCAGATCTTCATGATTTAGAGCATATGAGTCATTCAAGCTTTCTGACTTTCTTTGCTCATCTGATTCAGACTTGATGAAGCTAAAATAATAATCAGCTTGTTTGACGAATTATTAATGAGTCATTTAACTACATATAACTCTTTCCGACTTCCTATCAATTTTTGATATCTTTCAACATTATGCTTGGTATTTTGATATTTTAACTTTGTTGGCTATAAGCTCTTGTTTGTTGCTCCTGAGTTCGTTGACTTTTTTTGAACTTGAGGTTGGTCATATGATGAATCAATCGGGTCCTTTTGATTCAGTTGCTTACTGGACGTCTAAAACTTGATTCTCCCACATACGAAAACCTGCCTAAGAAATATTCAGCTCCCAAATAGATGAGCTGACTACATATAATACATTATAATAGTTCATTATCGAAAATGTACAACTTTACAAATCTTTTTAGTTAGTTTTTGGATCCAATCAAAATATAGCCTGAATCCTAAATTATGAACAGTTATATATATCTTTTCCAAAATGACTTCACTGGTCGAATACTCTATAATTCAATTAATTGACCGGTTAGATGCCCAATTTCGATTTAAAAAATTATGATGTTAGAAATGATTCTCATTATTGGAGACATCCTAATGTCCTTTTCCATTTTTCCATTTTTCTTTTTTTAGTAGACACGGTCGCACGAAGGAAACATAAAGGAAAAACAAAAAGAACTCAAATTGAAATTTTTGTTGAAGATGGAATAAATCCTGTTTAATTATTTTCGTTAACGTGACAGGATGGGTCATTATTAAAGAAAGTAGAGTTTCTTTGTTGGAGATACTCTTTTTCCGACCCTGTGAATGACGCATAGCTTTTAGCCAAGTGATCGAAATGCCCAAGCATATGTAAATCTAGTTACGTACGTCAGTTAGATCAATATTATTTAATAAATAATTTACTTGTCTAGGCAATATTTTTGTATGCAAGTTGTGAAAGCTAACTAGGTCAAATGGGCAATCTACAATTGTGGTAATCTATTATAAATTTCCTTGTACCCAATTATCATCTTCATTGAGGATCCAACTTATCATCACGGGTTTAATTCAATTAGTTAAAACTAACAGATTTAGAATAAGAATCCAACCTTTACCGACATAAAATTATGACCCTTCACTCCCACAATGTAACATTGGTAAATGACCATGTGTTCAACTAATATAAATTTGTAATAAATCGGCAACTCCCTCTCTTTAAAAAATTGAGAAATATAGGGTTGGATCCAAATCTCTTACCCTCATAACCAAGAAGAGTATTATGAAATTACAGAGTTTTTGGTAAAATTAGCATTAAGGTATAGATGATTATTTCATTAAAAATAACAGAGATCGGTGGAAAACAAGCACCACGAAGAGTATTATGAAATTACATAGTTTTGGTAAATTAGCATTAAGGGATAATTATTTCATTAAAATAACAGAGATTTGAATTGAACAAGCACCACATTAATCTTTTATTAATACATATGATCTTCATCGTTTGAATGTCTACAAACGGACATAGAACACCATGTTCTTTGTTTGTTGGTTAAATAAATTTTTAAAAATCACGTAACAATATAATCGAATATAAAATCTTTAATTTCAAATATTAATCACTCCACGCAACATGTGTTAAATTACTTTTAAAAGAACTATTAGACGATTATGCTTATTTCTATTATTAATAATTTTCTTATGTGTTATCCACTTTTAGGGAATATTACTAGCATTCGGATAGAATCAATGAATTTATCCAAATAAATATGTGGTGGGATAATCTCCTGGGAACCAGGTTCCATGGAATAAAATATTATTTATCGTTTATAATTTAGACTGCTCGTGGGCTAGTAGGAAAGTTTATCTTTTATTTTGTTGGTTAACACGCATTCCCTTTAATTAGGCATCTGTCAAGTATTAGTTCTTCGACTTAACTCAGTTTGTTAAAAGTCAGTAGATTTAGAATAAGGACTAATGATCGAGTCATAACTGTCATAATGTGAGAGTTTCACCCTCTTTACGGTGGCTCCTTGTGAGCACAAATAAAATCCTCCTAACTTTTTAACCGTTGAGTCATCATGATTTACTTCTCACATTCTCAAAATCCTCATAAGTTTCTCATTTTGGAACAAGTTCTGCATTAGATAAAAAGTTTTACACCAAACATATTAATTTAGGAAATCCCTTAACTAAAAGTAGTCGAATATTGTTGCAAATTCAACTTACTTTTTCTTTTGAAAAAGAGGAAAAGGGTGTGTTCCGTGTTTAAAATATGAAAGTAATCAAAATATTTAAAGTTTAAAAAACTGATAGAAACAAAAACAAATTGAAGTAAAAGTTATAAATAGTGTATAAATCTAATAAATAATTTTTTTCGGTCACAAGAAGTTCAGTTTACTTTTGAAATTTTAATTATCTCCCCATTAATTTCTTAACAGTTTGAAAAATAAAATAAAATTCACGTATTCATTCAATTGTGCGTGAGGATGTAATTGTCAAATTCAAATTCTTTTATTTATTGTGAAAGATCGGAAACTTACTCACCTACATAAAAATTGGACTATGCGACCAAAATTAAATAATAAATAAATTGTTCTCTAGATACATGTTAAATCTAGGAATTCCGAGTCAGCAAATCAGATTCAATTGCACACTAATTATAGGAAGTCGGACCCATAACATCGTGCTAATGAATTATAATAATAAGTAATAACAAACTGAATTCAAGGGTATATTCGACTATATATATATATAGGGTACATTCTTTCATATTTGCTATATATATTATTTATATTTCATATATATAAATATATATATACATCTTTCATTGCAGAAGCACAAAAGGGTTCTAGTGTTACACAATAATCCGCAGACAACACAAAATCAGAGTCTAATCGAATTAAATCTCAACCATTGATCCAAAGAAATCAAAGGCTTAGATTCATTCCCATTTCCTACCAAATTATTCATTCCTACCTGATCCATCTCCTATATATATCAAAGAGAGACATTTTTTTAGTCACTCATGAAAAGAAAAAAAATATTTTATTTAGAATTGGAAATCGATTAATTTCAATTAAGTCGTTATTAATATCTTTACTATTTTATGATCTTACTACCTAAACCATCTAAAAATCATATGACATCTTATATTATACTGGTGCCCCGTTGTCATTCAAGAATACTATAATATTAAATTAGTTAGTGGTGGTAGCATAGGTGGTAAAAGTTTAATCATGATAGTTATTTAGATGTAATTAAAGAATAGAGGGTAAAGTGGTTAAAGTGATAAAAATTTTGGGGCGTCCCAAATGGAATACTTAGGAAGGAATAGGACTCATAATTTTCATTTTTTTTCCAAAGAAGAGATAGTTATTTTCCCATAAAATAGATAATTATTTCCTAAAAATGAAACAAGCCATTTTGGATCCGACAACCAAAATAAAATATACGTGTCTCATTTCTTTTGATCTTTTGGACAGTGGGTAAGGCTCACACTTTTGAAGATCCTAAAATAGAATAAGACATAATATAAATTCTTCATCTCACTTGTGGCGACGCATTTATTGGGAATCTCATAACTGTCCACCATAAATGACTAGCCAAATCAAGAAAATTTTAATAACTTTAACGCCAATCACACAACTAAAATCGACAATGAAATGTCATTTCGAAAAAAAGAACATTGCTTATACACTAATCATACTACTCTTATATGTAAAAGCTAGTCCTTTTAATATACCTCAAAAGACTATATTGTTTTTGCTTGACAAGTGTAAAATCTAGACTTTCGGGTGCTAGAATTCAGATTAAAAATTATGATTTAATCAATTTATGAGGTTTGAATAATATATTTAATTGAAGTTTAAGCTAAAATTATCATTAAGTGATATTATGGAGCTAAACAAATGTAATTTTCCATATTTATGATGAAAAACTATAATTTGTATATAATTTTTACATGATTGAAAAAGGGCGTATGATGCCCGTAGGCTCCAATTCTAAACATATATCATCATTATGTAATAAGGGGCTTTACTTAAAGTTCAAATAAAGTTTATGGTAAGAATGCTTAAGGACTACACTCTAAATTTGAATTTGGGTCTGATCCGCACACGAAATCTTTAGAATGTGCTTCCCATGAATCTCACATAAGGACGACCTCACATGAATCTTTGTCTAAAATATTGCATGTCGTGTTACATATTTTAAATCTTAATTTGGATGTGTTCATCACCGAAATCTTAATTAGAGTATGATTTTCATGCGTCATCGTGTGAAGACGACCTCACATAAGACAATCCCGATATTTTATTGGTAAAAATTAGCACAGTTACGCATCTATATCCACATGATTGTACCCTTTGAACAGTAAATACAACCTCAATAAGTCAAGGAATCTATGCTAACTTCGACAAAAGCGAAAATGAAGCAGCAAAAATGTGATGGGCAGAGCATTGAAACACACCGAAGCACAAGGGGAAGTGCACGATGAGTGTGATAATAAGTGGAATCCAACCGTTTTCCTCTACAACCGATTCTGAACTATTTATGTCTCACTCGATCCCGCGCTGAAGCGTAGACGGTATTCCTTCCATTATCAGACAAAGAAGTGGCGACGTTTGGAGGCATTTTTCCGCTTTCTTTTTGTGAATCCGCACTACCACCTATATATATATCCTTCCTTCATTTCTCTCTCTCATCTTTCCTCTCTCTCTCTTCTCAACAAAAATTTCAAGAATCTTGACAAGGTTTGCTCTCTTTCTTGTTTTTTGTTACAGATTATAACACACACACACACAGAGATGGTGTGGTGTGTCTATCTGTGAGCACATGCAAACAGATACATGCATGTGTGTGGAGTGTTTGAGTTGAGTTTTTCTTCTGTTTTTGGTTTCATATGAGAGTCTGTTTTGTTTGGTTTTTGGTATAATTAATGCACACAGTTGCTGAATTTTAGTTAAGATGTTGGTTCATACCAGTTGTGTGTGCAGTTTTTGGCATAAAAGCTCAAGACAGAGAGAGAAATGGAAGCCATTGACAAGAAAGAAGGGAAAAAGTTTCAGAAAAGCTACATAGATGTATTGGGGCTTTGCTGTTCCTCTGAAGTTCCATTGATTGAAAAAATTCTCAATTCACTTGATGGGATCAAAAGCTTTTCAGTTGTTATCCCTACCAAGACTTTGATTGTTTTTCATGACTCTCTCCTCATTTCCCAAATTCAAATAGGTAACAACAATCTCCCTATCTGTGTGTGTGTGTGTTGTTAATTATTGTTGTTTAAGAAGTATTATATATGCTAATCATAATGATTCGTCCATGACAAGTAAGAGTGGAAGGTAAAGGTGTAAACGAAAAAAAGAGGGCTAATTTTGGTGGTTTCTTAGCTGGATTGCTAGAAATATTTGCCTAATTTAGTGCCATTTCTTTTGGTCAGTTTAGCCTTTTCTAATATATCCAATTGGTCCAAGTTAGGCAAGTTTTTATTAATAAACAAATTAAAATTCATGGCAAAGGTTGGGTAGTTTAACTGCATCATGCTGCTCTGTTAGCTTTGCTCTAGTCTCCCCTGCATTTAAATGGCCATGAAAGCAATGTCTGGCGTGTTGTCCGTGGCAGTTAAGGCGCTTAACGAGTCGAGGTTGGAAGCAAGCGTAAGAGTATACAGCCATGGCAGCTACAAGAACAAATGGCCAAGCCCCTATGCTATCGGTAGTGGTGCATTGCTTGTTTTGTCGTTTTTGAAGTATGTGTACGCACCGTTTAGATGGTTGGCCGTTGTGGCCATCGTCGTTGGCATCCCACCGGTTATACTCAAGGCCGTTGCAGCAGCAAGAAACCGCAGACTTGATATCAACATCCTTGTATTGATTACAGGTATCTATCTGATCATTTGCTTTATGATACTCCCATTCATACAAGCATAAAGAATTAAACTGTGGGGTCGTCTCGTTTCCAAATTATTAGTCATGATCAAGTTTCTTGATAGGTACCGAGTCACCTGTTTGACGCCTAATTTTGTATCTATACTTCTGTTTGATGTAATTTTGTCTGTGTTAAGCTTTGGATGTAGCAGAAAACAGCTCGTTTTTAAAAAAATGAATCAAATAGTACAATTTCATGTTAATCTTGTCTTGATTACTTTTCTGAACTAATTTTGACATCATACTCGGACATAAGGACCTGAAAGTAGATTCGAGAAATTTTGCAGTTAGCATCAAAATGAGGCAGAAATATCTTTGGCTTTGACTTCAAGCCTTTCAGAAAGAACATAAAACATAAACCTATAATAAATTTGAAATTTAGGATTTTGGAAAAGTTTTGTTTCAAGCTTCTCTAATGTGTACCATATATCATCGTGCAGTTGCTGGATCAGTTGCTCTGCGTGACTATTGGGAAGCTGCCACGATCGTGTTTCTCTTTACAATATCCGAATGGCTGGAATCGAGGGCAAGCCATAAGGTCACTGCTAATGGCATTAATTTCTTTCTTTGCCATCTCCCTCTTCCCATATCATATCCCTTACCAAAATCTTGATTGTGTGATTGTGTCTAAGTTTTCTTTGAAGATCAGTGCAAGAAGTAGACATAATCTCATTTAATTTATTCATAATCGTGTAGGCTACTGCTGTTATGTCGTCGTTAGTTAGTGTAGTACCCCAGAAAGCAGTCATAGCTGAGACTGGTGAAGAAATCAATGCAGATGAAGTCAAGATGGGAACTGTTTTAGCTGTGAAGGCCGGCCAAGTCATACCTATTGATGGAGTTGTTGTAGAAGGTAGTTGTGAAGTGGACGAGAGGATCATGACCGGAGAATCCTTTCCTGTGACGAAGCATAAGGACTCCACCGTTTGGGCTAGCACGATCAATTTAAATGGTAAATGGTTTAAACCTTGCTCTTGTTAGCCCAAAGATCACTTCTGATAAGCTTGTTTTCAGGCTATATAAGCATTAAAACCACGGCTGTGGCAGAAGATTGCGTCGTGGCTAGAATGGCGAAAATTGTCGAAGACGCTCAAAACAAGAAATCAGGAACTCAAAGGTTCTTGGACAAGTGTGCTAAGTATTATACACCAGGTTAAAAGATAGATGTTTCACCACACTAAAAAAAAAAAGACGATTTGATTATCACTGATTTATTTTTTACCTATTGCAGCCATAGTTGTGGTATCTGCTTCATTAGCCATACTTCCTCTGGCGTTTCATGTTCACAATAAGAGAGAATGGTATCACTTGGCTCTCGTTGTTTTAGTGAGCGGATGTCCATGCGCACTTCTTCTTTCCACACCCGTAGCCATGTTCTGTGCACTATCGAAAGCAGCAACTCTCGGTGTTCTGTTCAAAGGAGCACAGCATCTTGAAACACTTGCCCGGATAAAGATCATGGCCTTCGACAAAACTGGGACGATTACTAGGGGAGAATTTCAGGTGGTCGATTTCAAATCCCTCCAGCCTGATATCAGCTTGGATGCGCTGCTATATTGGTAAAAATTCCAATTTCCAAGTTCATAATTTATTTTAACAGTTACTATTTCTGGAAAATGGAACTGATTACTTCATGTTTCGACTTGCAGGATATCGAGCATTGAAAGCAAATCAAGTCATCCAATGGCTGCTGCTCTGGTTGAGTTTGGAAGAACACATTCCGTTGAGCCAAAGCCTGATAGAGTTGAGCATTTTCAAAACTTTCCTGGTGAAGGCATCTCTGGCAAAATCGAAGATAACGAATTATATGTTGGAAACAAGAAAATTGCATCAAGAGCAGGATGTAGTGAAGGTAATACATACATCCAATATTTGTTCTTGAACTTTCCAATTCATCTTTGAGATTAAAGTAGCATTTTAACATTATACTGTTTTTCTTGCCATCCAGTTCCTAAATTAGAAGGCTATGATGTGGAAGGAAAGTCTGTTGGTTATGTCTTCTTGGGGTCATCTCCTGTGGCCATCTTCTGCCTCTCTGATGTGTGTCGAACAGGGGCCAAGGAAGCCATCGAGGAGCTGAAGTCGTTAGGCATCAAAACCGTGATGCTAACCGGAGATTGTCAAGGAGCTGCCAAGCATGCTCAAGAGCAGGTAAAACTAAGCTATATGCCTTCAAATTTCTCCAAACTACCTAAAATGGATTGACACATTCTTGAATCTTTAAATGTAAAAAACCAAAAACATACTCCATATGTTTGACAAGATGACCTTTTCAACAGTTAGGGGGAGGTCTCGAGGTCATACGAGCCGAGCTTTTACCAGAGAACAAGGCGAGTATAGTCAAGGAGTTCCAGAAGGAGGGGCCAACGGCCATGATTGGTGACGGCCTCAATGACGCCCCTGCATTGGCTACAGCAGATATTGGGATATCCATGGGGATATCAGGCTCTGCACTCGCAACAGAATCCGGGGACATTGTCCTCATGACGAATGACATCCAGCGCGTGCCAAAAGCATTGCGTATTGCAAGGAGAGTAAGGCGTAAGATCATACAAAATGTTATACTTTCAATCTCGACAAAGGCTGCTATCATAGGACTAGCCATTGCTGGCCATCCCCTCGTCTGGGCTGCAGTGCTCTCTGATGTCGGGACGTGCTTGTTAGTCATCTTCAACAGCATGCTACTGCTGAGAGGAACACCGACTAATTCCTGCAAGTCGACTTCTCACTCACACATCCATAAACAGCCCAAGTCTTCTTGTTGTGAGGAGAAATCTCAAAAGCTCCAACCATGCTCTTCCAAGAAGTGTGCGTCCGGTTCTACCAAAGAGCACGGTCACGACCTGCATAGTCATCCGTGTAATGGGGACAAAGTTGATCATCATGGCGATTCTTGTGGAACTAAGAAATGCTCGAGCTCCACCAAAGAGCACGGCCACAACTGTGCAGAGTCATCCTTGTATTGGAGACAGAATCAAGGATGGGGAGTTCTTTGACAAAGTTGATCATGATTTGGAATCACAGAGCCAGCACAGCCATGGCGACTCTTGTGGGACTAAGAAATGCACGAGCTCCACGAAAGAGCACTCCCACCGTTCGCATAGTCATCGCCACAGTCAAGACATCAAACATGACCCCATGAAATCACACAAGCACGACTGTTCCAACACAGGTGATGAGAGCCAGCATAAATGCAGCACGACGTCTAACAAACTCTGCCTCGAAAGCCACTGTGTGGATCACAAAAATGAGTGTGGAGATCATGACAGAGAGCATTGTAAGGAGAGTGGCGACGGTGTTGGTACGGTAGGCTGTGAGGATAGTACCGACGCGGTTTGTGCGGCTTCGAAGAAGGTGCACCGTGGATGCTGCGACAGCTACAGAAGAGAATGCTGCATCAGAAGTGGCCATTTTGAGAGCAACTTCAGAGGAGGCTTATCAGAAATAGTGATTGATTAGTGCTTAATGATTTGTGTTTGGTGAAATGTTTTCAGTGGCGTAGATTGGGTGGGTATATATTATCAGGAATAAGAGTTAGTTGAGGAGGATGATGACTACAAGTCTACAACAACTGTTTCATCCAAATATTGTAATATGCTTATTAGTTAAAGCTTTCAGTATCTTCACACAAGTTTGTAGATTAACTGCACTCGTATTATTAGCTCTAATTCAAATCCACCTAATCCAGTCAATAGAATAATAAAGTTTAGCTGGGAATCCAAAAAATTGAAATTTTCGTTAATTATGGGATTCGAATTCAAGTTTACAAGTTCATTCAACAAAGTGGTGAATCTCGTAGATCTTCACGATCAAATTCATAGTCCTAGGTTCAAATCCCAAGGGGCCGGAGACAATTGTAGAACATTTTCCTATGTATAAAATATATACATTCGTCCACTAAAAGCTTGCATTTAATTCATTTTCCATCCGTCCACCAAAAACTCGCATTTGTCTCTTTTAACATCTTTTTATACTAACAATGTGATACCCCTTCTCCACTAACTTATAGAATTTTACCCTTATTATTAATAATTTATAGGGTAAATAGTGTTTTATGTCCCATCGTTTTAGCGTTTTTTCAGAAATATCCCACCGTAAAGGTATTTACAAAATAGTACCCATCGATTCGAAAATAACACTATATGACCCCAAAAATTATCCGGCCATATCCACGTGGAAACATAAAGTGAAGTGGCAGCAGGTAAATAGTGTTTATGTCCCATCGTTTTAGCGTTTTTCATAAATGTTTCACCAGTAAAGGTATTTACAAAACAATATCCATCGTATTCGAAAAATAACATTATATGACCTAAAAAATTATACTGTACCTAAAATTGACATGTACTACGGAGTTCGACGTGCGTATCCACGTGGAAACATAAAGTGAGCAACCAAAATTTAAAAAATATTTTTATCACATTCACCCTCCACCCGCCGCTCTCAACTTCACCTAGAATTCTAGTTCTCTCATTCTCAACGTATTTCTCCCACCAGTGTTGTTCATGTCCACCACCGAAACTACCAAAATACAACGAAAATCATTCCTCGAACATATGTTGCTCATCTCCGACCGACGTTGTTCATGTCATCGCCAACCACCAAAATAAGAAGTTACAACGAACTCATACTTCTTGCTGCCCAAGTTGCGAGCTTTGTGCGACAAATCGTTTCTCATATCATCGTCTCTTACCATCCCGAACAACTACAACTCATTCTTGTTGCTCTCCGACATGCAAGGAGAGCGACGAACCAATTCTGCAATTTTGCCACTACTCCGCCTTTCTCGATCAAAATAGTATTGTTATTCACCTTCTCAGATTGCAACACAACAATTTGCCCCAAATAAATACGACCAAACAAGCCATATAAAGATGTCTTCACCCCACATCTATAAAAACACATAAAAATAATCAAAACCAATCCATATCGATCAATAGATCTTTGCTAAAGAGCTCATTAATTGCTTGTCTTCACGCGGAAACCAGATTGCAATCGAAGAATCATAGCGGAGAAGAAGTCGATCTTCTGTTGTGTTGTACGAGAAGGAGATTGCTAGGAAGACAAGCGAGGCGACAACGATTGATGTTCGTACGTGAGATGGCTTGGAAAAAGCAATCATCGGTCAAATTAGAGATGGAGTAAGACGGCGCTTGGCTGAGGCCCAATGATCCGGTATTAGAGAGGATCTAGATGAGGATTTTAGATCCGATGAGAGAGAGAGAGAGAGAGAGAGAGAGAGAGAGAATGGAACAATGGCAATGTATCATCAATTAGTATATGTTAAGAAACGACGCCGTAAGATGGAGGTTTCTCTTATTTTTGTTTGAGTTTTTTAATGGCATGAGGATTTTAGATACGGAGAGAGAGAGAGAGAGAGAGAGGAACAATGGCGATTATCATTTTGTGTATATGTTAAGCTGACGTTGAATTTGTTCTCGGTTATTTTGTTTTTGTTTTTTAATTATGGCATCCAAGTCGGTGCCACGTCCCAGCTCTGGCGATACACGCCAATCTCCGGACATCGGAGATTTTTTGGGTCACATAGTGATAGTTTTGAATCGATGGATAATTGTTTTATAAACCTTACGTGGGACATTTCAAAAAACGCTTAAACGATGGGACATAAACACTCTAATTTATAACTACGAAGCTCCTTAGTTGTGAATTGATCATGTTTTGCCTACAATTCACAACCACGAAGTTTCTTAGTTGTGAATTGACCATATTCTACATCCAATTTACAATCATGAAGATTCTTAGTTGTGAATCGGTATATTTTGTCTACAATTCACAATCACAAAGCTTCTTAGTTGGGAATTGATCATATATTGCCTATTTACAACTACAAAGTTTCTTAGTCGTGAATTAAGGGTAAAATGTACTTTAAACCCGAAAATGTCACTTCTTATTTTTTTTATCTCTTTGGCTATTTTTATCTTTACAATATGAAAATTGCTATTTTGATATATTAACTAGGGGTGAGATTCGGTTCGGTTCGGTTAACGAAACCAAAATTTCGGTTAACCGAAATCGAAATCACCTAAAATAGCTAACCGTAACCGATATCAATCGGTTAGTCGGTTTAGTTAGCTGATTAACCGAAATTAAAATTATTTTTAAAAAATAAAAAATATACAAAATACAAAAATAGCCGCAAATAACCGAAAATAACCGAGATTATTTCAAATATTATAGAAATTATAATATTAAATTAAACAATTTTTACTTAATAATTAAAATAAATAAATAAATAAATTTCTGTTAATCGGTTATACCCGATAACCGAAATTCATTTGAAATTGGCAACCGATATCCGAACCGAAACCGAAAAAATCGATAACCGACTTTTTCGATTTCGGTTCTCGGTTAACCGAAAATCGATACCCGTTTAATCACCCCTAATATTAACTTTGTAATATAACTTCTGCTATGTGCACCATTTCATTTGTTATTAAAAAGTCTTATTTGTTTGTTTAAGTGTGGCCTTATTTTCTTTTAAGAAAATCTCATTTACATAGTATAATAACATGGTGACGGGTTGGGCAGATCACGATGGGTTAGATCTGGTGTAGGGGCGGAGCTAGATCCGCATAGATGCGGACATATGCACCAGAAACCATCTCAAAAAGAACAGCCAATACGATAAAAATATCTAAAAATTTGCCAATTTTTGTGTTAAATATCATATTTATTTTAATAAATTGATTCAACAAAATTAAAAAAAAAAAAAAAACTAGCTAATCCCACTTGACGCCGCCTTCCACCCAAATCCCCCACTCTGTCTCTCCCTAGCTCGTTTCTGAAAACCCCCGCTCCATCCAATTCTCTCTCTCGAACAGGTTAATTGCAATTAATTACCAATTTTGAGACTCCATGCGGCTCACGCCTTTCGACCTGTAGTGAAATTGAGGCTTGTCAACCAAAGCTATACGATAACGAGCCATCCAAGAAGAAGTGGAGCCAGAAAGGTCCTGCTGCTAGCGCGAAAGAGACGAGACCAGGTCAAAGCAAAGTACGAGCTAACGAGAGTTGGTTTGACTGCCCTAACGATGGCGCGGAGTATTTCCCCACAATTAGACTTTAGGTCCAAAATTATGAAGAACCCTAGCAGACTATTGATTGAGGGCAAAAGAAAAGGAAAGCTAGAAAGAAAAGGACATCGATCCTCCATCTTCACGAGGCACAATCCTTCTGTGAGTTTCTTTACCTCACTGCAATGGCTGCATGCCTTGGTCATCAGCAAAAGTTCTAGAGAAATTTCTTCTATATAAACCTATATCAGATGCAATACATTATAAATTTCAATTTCCAGTGTGTTTTCATCAACGTGTCTCATTTCATTTATAAATATTAATGCACCTTCAATAATAATAATAATAATAATATCCATGTACGAGATAAAGGTGCTATCTTTTGTATAATTACTAGTTTTATATATATGCATTTTCAAGAAACGTGGAGATGCAACCAAAGAGTAGCCAAACCTTATAATGGATCGCCGGAGACTCGCATGAAAAGCAGAGGGAGAAATGTAGCCAAAGACAACTTGCCGGCGACCCTTTTCCGGTAGCACGGTATACCGGCCGGCCGGCAAGTCATCCTTGGCTGCAATCCACCACTCTCTACTTGTCCATGGAAGTCTCTTGGACGAAAGATACTGCATGAAATGTAATGAAAAATAAGCAAATATATATAAACCCGAATTTAGTAAATAGTGATATTTGCAAGTGGATATACATTCCACATAATGCTGAAATCTTGTCTTGATATTCTGTTGACAGAAGGATGGAATTCAACCAATTTGCAAATGAAGGCAGGCGAGTCCAAAAATCTGAGAAATTCCAGTTTATCTTTAATCGAGTGTACGTGTTTGGTGGCGGTGCGACTTTATTGGCACAAGGCGTGGGCCCTACCTTGCTATATACAGCCACACAGGTGAAAACGGTGCAGAATATTAAATATGAGGTCCCACCCAACTCCCAACTTGCTCCGAATATTTTCCCATTTCATTCATCTTCTAATTAATACACTTATATTAATTATTTGAACCCAAAAAAAAAAGTTCGAATTTACTTATTTTTTCCCTTAACTTTAAACATATGAATCAAAAGAATAATTCGATTAATTAATTTTTGTAATTTGTTATGCCAATAATAAAATGAATATATCTTGAATTTATAGATCTTGTATGTTCATAAAAATGCATCTTTTCATGTAAATTTTGTTTTGCAGGGGAAGTATTAATCTAGATTGTGCTTTTATTTACTAAATAACGTTCAAATTAGAAGTTACTTAATATAATTATATCAAAATACGCACTAAGGGTGTTTGGTTAAGCTTATTCTAGAGAGCTTATAAGATCCAAGAGCTTATAAGAGGTTTTAAGAGCTCATAAGAGGTAATGTCTCAAGAGCTTATGAGTTGTTAAAGTATTTGGATAATTGATCTTATAAGATAAAGAAATAATCGTGAGTTAGAGAGAGAAAATCATAGTTAGAGAGATAAAATTGACGAGATGTGAAGTTGGTAGTATATATGTAGAAAATAACGAGCTATAATAAGGTTATTTTGATAAATTCATAGTTGCTTATAAGTTTATAAAAAATAATTTGGGGTTGAGCAACTTATTTTTAAAGGAGCTTATAAGCTATTGAAGTTTATTTGCATAGCTTATAAGTTGTTTATGAGCTTATTTTGTCAAACACTTTGCAACAGTTTATAAGCTCCTAAATAGCTTATAAACTATTTTAAAAAGCTTATAAGCTCAGCCTAACACTTTCTGAGTCTCATGGAAGGACATTCAATAACCTAAATATAAGTATTAATAAATATTTTCCTATGAGTAGAGCCATATATACAACTTAGTTTATTATGACCCCATAGCAATATTATATATTTAATGATATTATGTATATATAATACCTTTTTGAAGATGAATAAAATAAGATAAAGTGTTGTTAAGGTAGGGGACCCACTTTAGTAGCATTGTCGATCTTTATCTATCGAGCAGGATTTATTGACAAGTACACATTTGTAACCACATATGCAATCGTGGATTATGGGGCAGATGTATCAGCAGCTTTTGTCCGTAAATTGATATTGTCCGCAAAATATGTACTGCTCCAAATAGCAACCGCAAAGCCCTAATGATAGACACCGCATTTCTAAAATCATGTGCTTTTCACCAGTTGTTTGTAGGCTACTTTGGCTTTTGATCTTTTTCAATGACAAACATAGATTTGCTTCGATAAACTGAATCTGATGATAAGACATGACCCCACCTCATCTCGTCGGCAAAATAAAATAAAGATCAATGATCAAATCCTAATAGACATAGTGTGAAAGTTTCATCCTCTTTAGAATGACTTCTTATGGACATTATACAAATGTTCTCCTAGTTACTTAACCGTTGAATCATCATCATTTATCCTCCTCATATTCTCATGGAATTGGAGTGTGGAGCTTCCGATGAGAAAATTTCCCATTTTGGAACAAGAAAAACAAAATATTAGTCTTTATACACTTGTATTTTTCTCAATTAGTGGATTGTAGTGTATGCTTAGATTTAACTGGTCTGACTCAATATAATTCTATCCTTTTTATTTTTCTATTTTTATGTAAATATACTTTGATTTATTTGTGTTGTTGAATAAATATATATTTATTAGCAAATCTACTTTTGTATGGCATAATCTATATAGTTTTTAAAATTTGATTTAATTTTATCATGTTTATAGTTTATTGAAGTATTTATATATTTAGGTATACATATCTTATATATGGAAAAAAAAAAATATGGATCATCTTGATTTTTACAAAAAAAAAGGTTAACTGATGGAGTCGACATAATCAAGTGATCAGTTCAATTTCAGGTCCAAGTTTGAAAATATTGTCATAAACAATTTATAAATTATGAAAATAAGCTCCAATACTTTATGAGCTCCAAATGAATAAACTCTTCAACCCCATATTACTTTTTTTATAATCTTATAAGCAACAATAAATTTATAAAAACAACTCTACTATGATTTGTTATTTTCATTTTCAATTTCAATTTCAATTTCAATTGCATCTCTTCCCAATTTTCTTTTCTAATTATGATTTTCACTCTCTAATTCATAATTTTTTCTAATTTATAAATCTAATTATTCAAACACTCCGACAATTATACAAATCATGTGAAATAACTTATGAGCTATTGAAGCTTATAAACTATCTAAATAAGCTTAGTAAAACACCCTCACTTTGGGGGACAAAAATATAAGTTTCAAATGTTTCTTATTGAAACCAATCTTATATGTCTTTTAGCCTTTAAATAGGCAGAGTAACATTGAAGAAAATCTGGATGACAACATGATTATGTCAGTCTGCTTCTAAAACGGTTATGATTATGAAGCATCACTTTCTAAAACCGGGCCATCCTACATATTTTTATTCCAAATAATGTGAAATTGATTTTTTATTTCCTTTTTGTACTCGATTTTGAGTCAAATTATAGAGTCACTTGATCTGGAATATTAATGACCACCAATTGAAGTAGAGCGCAGTTTCATCCCAATGGTTGAAAAACATAATTATAATAGGCAAAAACTTGTATACATCCGTATGTACGGTACATCTACCCCGAATAGGATTCATCAATCTCAATTAGAGTTTATTAATCCTCAATTATAATTTATTAATCTCAAATTATGATTTATTAATCTTCAATTGGAGTCTATTAATCCGCACTGTACGACCGGCCGCAGATGTTTTAGGGCTTTGTTATTGTAGTGTAGTGTAGTGTAGTGTGCTTTTTTTATATTAGAATTAGGGCTGACAATTCGTGCGTGTCGGATCGTTATCGGGTCGACACGATAAGGCCAAACACGAACACGATCCGTTAAGGATCTGTCCGACACGAACACGACACGAAATGTACTGACACAGACACGACACGAGCACGACACCAACACGAATATGACATGATTTTTTCGTGTTGACACGACATGATAACGACACGACACGAAACGATAAATTCAAATTAAAGTTAGAAATAATTAATAAAAGAAATAAAAATATATAAAAGTAAATTAAATTAATATTAAATATTTATAAATATTATCAAATTATATGAAAACGACACGATCCGACACGAAAATTATCGTGTTACACGAACACGGCACGAACAGACATGAAATTATCGTGTTCTTATCGTGTCGACACGATAAGGACATGAACATGATAAGACTGAACATTAACCCGTTAATTTCTTGCGTGCTCGTATCGTGTCGAAAATTGCAGTATTGAGGTCTTCGTCATCAAACATGCTTGCAATACAATCTTATCGTTTTAACAGGTGAGTCCACTATTATGCCGACTTTAAAATTTTATATATCCAACAAAAAGTCATGAGTGTCTTCTCACTCACAATCATTTCCAGATTCACTAGTATCCTATGGTTTTTCTAAGCTTCACACACACACAAAATTCTCTTTCATTAACTGATGTTCTATGTGGAAAATTGTTGCGAAAAACAAACACTACAATCACGACAGAAAATAAAGAACACGGGAATTGTTAACCCAATTCGTCTTGCGACTAAGTCTGGGGGCGATGCCAAGCCAGAGATTTCAATATGAATTTCGGATACTGATTACAATAAAGAGCGGCTATTAAATAGAGGAATAACATAACCCTAAGCCCATTAGGGTTCCGGAATCATGGTAGAGTGTACAGTCCATTCAGGTTCCATACTCCAACAAAAATATCTAATTAAAAGTAATTAGTTTATTTTACTTATAATTAAGGTGCAAATTGTCGGATTACTCTACTTGTAGGGTTAGCCATAAATCAAGATAAGACTTTTTAAATTAGATCAGGATCGAGTTTATATAAGAACCTCCAGATCTTATATAACGATCTATATATGCATACTTTATACGATCATATAATTAAATTAATATAATGGCCAACTCCCATAGTAAATAACATAATACATAATATATTTATCTTGCATGCATGCATGTTGTGCTATTTGATTGATGATCATCATTTCTCAGCTAATATTCCAGTATCATTGCAAATGATTTCTAATTTTTTGCCTCTTTCTTTGAAAGCTAATATGTTACTCCATCCGTCCCATGAATCATGGCTCTTTTCTTTTGCACGTAGATTAAAGAGAGTTGTATTTTGTATGTAAAGTAGTGTGTGACGTGAAATTCGAGGTACTTTTTAGTGTAAAATTGTTTTCTTTTTTGGAAACGAGCCAACTTAATGGGACAACCCAAAAAGAAAAACAAACCAACAATAATGGGACAGATGAGATATACCATAAGGCTTATAAGCTAGCTTTAAACAATTTATGTATAGGTTTTTTACTTTTTAGGCCAAGTTTGCAGCTTAAAAACCTAACTTTTAACCTTGAGCTCCCTTAAGAAAACCCTAGCACGTCTGACAGACCAGGCTTCGATCAAATATTGAAAAGGCGAGGCTAACTTTTTCAATAATTGAAAAACTAGCTAGACCAACCCAATCCACCCCTATTGATATTGAATTGTGTGAAGACCTAATCAGAATCTGAAATGGTCCTAATTTAGCTGGTAATTCTTGTCAAGAATCATTTTTTTATCGTGTAATCTTAAAATTGTTCCATATATATAGAGAGAGAAACCGAAAAAGAGAGAGATTGTACTAAAACATGTACTTTATATATATAGGAGATGGATCAGGTAGGAAAGGATAATTTGATAGGAAATATGAATGAATCCGGGGCTTTGATTTGTTATATCAATGGTTGAGATTTAATTTTCGAGTGTGCTACAGCTTTTGTGTTTTGTGTGCTCACGGATTATTGTGCGTAACTATAACTCTTCTTGTGCTATCTTTGAATGAAAGATGTGCTAAACTAATATATTTTGCATATGTGCTACTGAATGGATGAAATATGTGCTAAACTAATACATGTGCAATATAGTAATTACGATTGTGCTACACAAATATAAAAGATGTGCTATTATTCCTATTTTCGTACATTAATGAGCTTTCTCACCATAACCAACCCATATATATATATATATATATATATATATATATATATATATATATAGATGTCAATTTAGTCTAAAACTCACCGGTTGGTCCAAATAACTCGATAAAATTAGAGGTTTAGTATTGTAAAATCGTAGCCTGAATACAAAATCGAGCTATTCGGACCAACTCATTCGGTTGTAGGTTTAATCAAGTGGAACTGTCGAGCCGCGGGTCAGCCCAACGAGCTACAACAACAAAAAGAGTTCCCTTTTTCTCTTTATTATAGTAGTTAGAAATTCTAAATTCTTCATTTCAAAATTTTAAGTTTTGTTGCTAATCTTTTTGAGATGATATATTTATTTCTCAACCTAAGTAGAATTTAGATTTGGAGTACATGATGGATTTATATTGAGAATCAATCAACTTTTATATGCTAATATTATTTCTTTTCTAAAATATATATGTTAATATTATTTATATTGACATGATTAACTTTTCATGTTGAATTATTTTAATTTTTATAGTGTTATGGATTGTTTTGTTACTTAAATATAATGAATTAACTCCATAATTGTTTTATTACATTAAATATTATTTAGTTACTGATATATGACGATTAAGGCTTATTAGAAAAAAGAGTTCAGTCATAAGTACTATTTTATATTTCTAATATTGTAATATAATTTAAATGGTATTATAGCGATTTAACTTATTAGATTTTTTCAAGATAAAAGTATTAACTCCATTATAATTGTATTATATTATTAAAGATCATTTAGTTATTGAGAATATGAATATCAAGGCATATTAAAAAAATTAATTATAAGCATTATTTGCTAATTTAATATTGTATTATAATTCAAAAAGTATTATAATTGTAAAAAATTACTTTTTATTTCTCATTTTATGGGCTGTCGGGTGGGCGGGCCAAACCAGGCCGCATGCTAATTTTTTATATAAACAAAAATCTCTCCTTTATTTAAAAGGAACGGAGATTTGAATTCACTTTATTTTATCTTTTTTCTTATACAAATTGTCATTTTCTATTTCGATTGAAAAGTTACGATCACGCTATTTAAATTTTTCCATAATGATGCTTTTTCTTTCTTTCTTTTATTTGTTTATTAAGTTATTAAAAACCACCATCTTTATTAGTACATACACTTTAGCATAATATTTTTTTAGAAAATTTCTTTTCCTAAACCTAGGGGTGAACAAAAAATCCGAAAACTGAATATCCGATCCGAACCAAACCGAAATTTAAAATTCAGTTCGGTTTTTTCGGATTTTCAGATCGGATCGGATTGAAATTTTTCAAAATATCGGATTTTCGGATCGGATCGATTGGATTTTTAATTGAAAAATCCAAAATCAATTATATATAATTTATATATATATACTAATATTTTATTTAAATATTTTTAAATCTAATATAAATATACATAAGAATTAACAAAAATCGATTTGGGATTTTCGGTTTTTTCATAATTTCGGATTTTTCGGTTCGGTTCGGAATTTTTTATAAAAAAAATCGGATTTTCAGATTTCGGATTTTCGGATGTTCGGTTTGGATCGGATATTTTCTCTTTCAAAATTCGGATTTTCGGATCGATTCGGATTAGGTAAAAATCTGAACCGAAATCCGAATGCTCACCCCTTGCTAAACCCGTATATGTGTGTGTGTCCGTGTGTATATGCTCTATATAAGAAAAACAAATCAATTATTCCAATGGATAATACATTGAAGTTTGCTTGTTTGAAATAATTTCTATTTTTTATATATTTTAATTTAATACTAAAGTACTCCCTCCGTCCCATCTAAAGTGTCTCATTTCTTTTGGGCACGAATATTTAGAAGAAAGGTATAAAGTAGTTAAAGTGTTAAAGTGGGTAGGGTCCATACTTTTTAAAGGGATAATTATTTCCTAAAATGGAATGAGACATTCAGAATTAACAATCCAAAATAAAAATGAGATATTTTAAATTTTATTGAGGAAGATTGATAGCCCTCGGACTTTTTTGGCCTGTAGCTCGGTCGGGTCATCTGGCCAGACCAAAAAAATTCTAATTTTTTATGATTCTTCAATATATGGAGCGCAACCCAACCCTTGTCAGTGCGCCTGGTATTTTGGGCCTTTCTTGACAAGTCTATTCATATATTTTGAATCATTCTTGTACATTTTGTCCTGGCTCATTTTATTCTTTTATCTACATTCTCCTGATCTGATTTCAAGAATTTTATCTACAGGTCTGATTAGTATCATATATATATATATATATATATATATATATATATAGTTGAAGTGCACACTTGATAAATCATTGGTTAAGCCATTTTCTTATAAAAAAGTATTTTTTTTAATTTAATATAATAATTCACCAGTCATCGCTTAATTGTAATGAATAATTTTCAATGAATGCAACCTCAATTTCATGGCCTTGCATGAAATAGAATTTTATCTTGAAACATATTAAAATAATACTGAGGGAATCTGAGTAGTGGTATGGAATAATTCAAGTGCTAATAATTGATACAGATAAAAAAATTGAAAAGAGAAGTGGCATTGGATAAGTTTGGTCAAAGCGCGAAAATGATGACTCGTGAACTGATAATTTGGCTCTTGAGCAGCTGAATAGCCGAATATATTTATTTATATATATATGGTTCTAATTGGCTCTTTTACAGGACTTTTTCTACTAATAATTGGTGTATGCACTTTCCCCACTTTCTTATTTGATCATTAGTTTCATTTCAATGAAACTAAGCTATTTAGAGTTTATGTTCTCACCAAACACCCTCTAATTCTGAGAGCGGATGCTATTGGCTCAAATATCTTATACCAGCACAAAAAATGTGTTTAAGATTATGATAAAATTTAGATGTCTCTCCATGACAGAAAATGAATGTTGAGTTTAATTTGTTGGACAAATATACAACAAAAATGAAATTTGTGGTGCTACTCTAAACGTTACGATTCATTATTTCAGCATATCGACTTAAGTCAGCCTTAGTGATCCGATGGTGCCGAGCGAAAGGGCCGTCGCTTAACGGATAAAAAATACTCTATGGATAAAAAATATAGGGAAAAAATATAGTACGTTAAAAATTTTATGCTTCAGCATTTAAGTTGCGGTGAAGCAAGAAAAAATTACAAGAACGTTGTTTCCTTGATTGGAATCATTAGTAATAATGTAATCAGATCCAAGATTATATCAGATGTTAAAGAAAAAAAAAGTTATCTGATGCCTAAAGAAAAGCTGATGCGGTGTGCATAGATACACTATGAGGGTGTTTGGCTAAGCTTATAAACTCCAACAACTTATAAGTTGTTTTAAGAAGTTATAAGATATGATATATTAAGAGCTTATAAAATGCTAAATTGTTTGGATAAAAAAGGTAAACATGAAAATAAGAAAATATATTAGGGTTATTTTTATAGTTTTGTTGCAACTTATAAGATCATTAAAAAAATAAGTTAGATTTTGGAGCTTTTTTTTAATAGAGCTTATAAGCTCTTAGAGCTTATTTTGAAAACTTATAAGCTCTCTAACAACTTAATTGGTCAAACACATTGATTGAGCTTATAAGCTCTTAAACAGCTTATAAGCTCAGCCAAATACCCCCTATATTTAGGGGGTGTTTGGCTAAGCTTATTTTAGAGAGCTTATAAGCTCCAAGAGTTTATAAGATGTTTCAAGAGCTTATAAGAGGTAATGTCTCAAGTGCTTATAAAAATTGTTAAAGTATTTGGATAATTGATCTTATAAGGTAGAGAAAAAATCATAAGTTAGAGAGAGAAAATCATAATTAGAGAGATAAAATTGACGAGATGTGAAGTTGATTTTGTATGTGTAGGAAATAACGAAGTATAATAAACTTATTTTAGTAAATTCATGATTGCTTATAAGTTTATGAAAAAATAAGTTAGGTTGACCAACTTATTTTAGTGAGCTTATAATTCGTTGGAGCTTATTTTCACAGCTTATAAGTTGTTTAGGAACTTATTTTACCAAACACTTTACAATAGCTTATAAGCTCCTAAATAACTTATAAGTTATTTTAAAAAGCTTATAAGCTCATCCAAACACCCTCTTAATATTTTACGTGGTGCTTTTTTGGAGTTGAGGAAAAAGGAGACGTTGATAATTGAATAAGGAGATTGTTTAGTCAAACTTTCTAGCAATCAAGTTCGATTTAGAGGTAAAACATCTGAACATTCTCTTTCTTAATTAATTATTAAATTTCATAATATTTTCACTAACTGTAATCGCTTTTACATTTAATAACAAAAAATTGACTTGCGAATAAAAGGTACGTATAAATATAATGCTGTCAAATTTAGCCAAACCCGATTTCGGGCGGGTTAGAACACCAAAAATAGGCCGGATTCAGTTTTTAAGTCGGGCTAGGTTGCAAAAAACTAGGCCCAATACATTTTGAAATCGGGTCGGTTCGGTGACTTTGACAACTCCAAGAAAAGAAGGCGGACTTGACCGAATTTTTGAAGATCGGTTTCACCCTTTCAGGCTTGAGGTGACGACGACGTCAATTAAAAGCAAAGAACATTTTTCTTGTCTATTTCTGATGCCTGCATGAATGGCCGACGACGGAATAGTAATAGAGATAAATTCAAACTAAGACAACAAATTGCCAAGGGTTGCAAAAAAATTGTCTAAAGCTGCTGCTTTGATACATTGTACCTTTGGGTGTACACAAACCAAGCCGTTCACGAGCTATTTAGAGCTCAAGGCAGAGCTCGTTCCAAATTCGTTCGTTTGTAACGAGCCGAGTTCGAGCGTTCGGCCGAAAAGTGCACCTAGAGGTCAAAGTAGGAGTGGTGAGCTACCCTAGTCGTATTCTCTAGGAAGGCTAAACAGAGTTAAATGTTGTGTGTCACGTACAAACCTAAACACTCTTGTCAGGAGGTTTGAGACCGGTAAGTACGTAAAATGAAAAAAGGAAACGTACTTAAAACAACAAAGGAAAATAGTAAATTCAAAGATATGGAGACAGGCTAGGTTTCAAAGTTCTATCCTCATGTTAGCAAGCCAACGACAAATATATCCAGTTAACTCGCTCGCGTAACCTTAACACCTAGACACGCAGACACTAGCTCTCGCATTCATGACTTTACACCTAGTTAACCGAATTATTGGAGTCACTTAACGATCAGACTATGCATTTTTTTTATTAATATCCTACTCTATTAGCATAACTTTAGATTGAGTTTGCTTAGATAAGAAAGGAGTAGCTACTAACTTCCCTCTAGCTCAATCAACAGCTAAGAGATGGACGCTCTTACATTCCTGCCGAATGGAAGGAGCGGTTAGAGTTAGCAACAAGGCTACAGCTACAAGAACAAGGAGCTGCATAACTCATAGGTCAGCAGCAGCAAGATCGGTCAATCCTTATTGAATTCCTTCCTATGTCAAGAATGGTCGGAGAGCTTCATAGCTACAAGCCTACAAGTTAAAGAAAAGAAAATGGGGCCTTTTAAGACATGTTTTCAGGAGCTTTAACCCTATCTATCTCAAACTACCTTTACCTCACCTTTATCATAGCTATAGCAAACAGTCGATAAAGCTTAAACCTTCACCCTTCAGTAATGAAGCCCTCTTACACATACACACAACACCAATATAAAATGCAAGCATACAAAAGTGCTGCTTATCTAGGGTGAAGGAAATAAACATCACAGAAAGCAATGTCACTTCACTCCTCTCCAAATAAACCCATCATGCTGGAGCAGCTCTGCTCAATCGAAACCTTTTTTTAGCTAAATAATGAAAACAGTCCAACACCTACCATACTCAACCACTGCTGCATTAGAATTAAATTAGAAACAGCATATCCATGGTTGCAGAATAATGAGCAATATCCAAGAACTCAATATTAAAATGATGAATTCTTCGTATGGAAAAACTCAAATTCTAAAGAAAACAGACAATAAATCTCAGAGTGCTGTAATGAAGCCCTCTTACTGGCCCTCAAACAAAAAATTCACAACACTTTAAACAACACACGCTACCAATATCAAATGCAAGGATATTGAAGAACAGCTTAATTAAGGGAAGGCTGAGGGAATTGAACATCACAATCACTTCACTGCATTAAAATAAGATTTGAAACATTATAGCCATCGATACAGAATTAATGAGCAATATCCCAAGAACTCAAAACTAAAAACAAAAAAACTCAAATTATGAATACTTCATATGGAGAAACAGAAATTCTAGACGACGAAACAGTCAATAAATCTTACACATTCACTCCTTAGTAATGAAACCCTCCTTTCGGCCCTCGAAGCCAGGTCTCATCAACTTCTTCTCCCGCTTAGCAATCTTTCTCGCCTTCTTATCATTGATCCTCCCCACAATATTATCTCTCCTCTTCTTCTGTCTCTCCTCCTTCATCTTCTCTACAGTCCCTACCCTCTCCTTCCACTTCTCTGCATTCTTCTCTTTCCTTTTCTTCTCTCTCTTCATGCTCCCCTTAATTAAACGGGCATCGTCGTGCACCTTCACGCCCATCGCCCTGTTCACAGCAGCCTTCCATGTCTCACGCTCCGCAACACTCGGATTTTCCTTCATCACCTCCTTCTTCCTCTTCGCTTTCTCCAGCTCCTGCGCCTTGGATAACTTCCTCTTCTTATTCTTCCCAAGGGAACTCTTTCCTCGCCTTCGTCTCCCAACTTCACCTTTCCATATTCAATAATCTCCTCCCCATCATCATCGTCATCATTATCATTGCAGTCATCCACATTCTTACTCTCCCCGTCCCTATTCCTCTTGTTCCACTCATTCCTCACCCTCCTCTCATCAGTCCTCTTCTCTCCACGATTCCCCCTCAATGCCTCGATCTTCCGCCGCAGCCTTTCTCTCAGCTCTTCATACGTAACCGAATTCTTCTCGCTATCTTCCGCATCAGGCAGAGACTCACCGTCCTCTCCATCTTGCCGCTGCTGGAGGTGTTTGGCGGTCGATGAGGGTTCCGCGTCAGGGTCAAAGCGGTGGCGCCGCGCGAGCTTAAGATTTTCCTTTGTCTTCAGCCTCAAAGAGGCCTTGGCCGCCTTGGATAGGCCCTGGTACCATGGTTTTGAATCGTCGTCGGTGGAAACATAGAATCTCGCCGGAATTAGTTCGATCAAATGGTCGAAGAACTCACTTTGAGAATGAATAACCGATGTGAGGTCGCCGTCGACATCGGCGGCGGCGGCGGCGGCGGCGAAATTTTGCTTTTGTTTCTTATTCTTCATCTTTGGGACAGGCTTAATTAGAATTGAATTGTATTTAGGGTTTTGAGAAGGGCCCCCAAGTTATATACCCATATTAGATAATGGCGGGGTCTCTTGTGCGGCGCGCACACCACTTAACTAATTAATTAATTAATTATTATTAAATTAATTTTAATTAAAATTAATTAATTTAACATAATTATGAATTAATAAATAATAATTTTGAATTAATAAATCATGATTTTGAATAATAAACCCTAATTTTGAATTAATAAACCCTAATTTTGAATAATAAACCTTAATTTTGAATTGATAAACCCTAGTTGTGAATTGATAAACCCTAATTTGAATAATATATCCTAATTTTGAATTAATAAATCCTAATTTTGAATTAATAAACCTTGATTATGAATTAATAAACCTTACTTGTGAATTAATAAACCATATATGAATTAATAAATTCTAATTTTGAATTAAAAAAAATTATAATTAAAAATTAATAAATTTAATTATAAATTAACAAAATCTAATTATCCGTATTCACCATAATTAATATATAACTATTTTAACAAAAAATAAGGGTGAGCTCACGGTGAGGTGGAACTCACCCAAGTTTTTGTCTTTGATAATATATATACAACTGATACTCATTTTTAAAATTTACTACAACCTATACCCAACCTATTAATTAAATAAATATATTTTGAATGAACAACTTTCAAAATTTGCATAGTTTTGGTAGTAGTCTTCTGCCATATTATGTTTGTTTGGAAAATGGGTTTCGAAAATTGTAAAAGTAAATGGGTGATGTGAATAAATTTTTAATAAAATTTTGGCAGAGAGGAGATAAAAATTTTTTTATTTATTCTCCTCGCTTAACATTTGTTTTTATTCATTCCTTTTACTTCACTATCAAAAGAGAAACTGTTGGGAGAGAATAGAGAAGAAAATTTTGAATTTTTTGAGAAGTTCTAGTTTTTCGATCGAGATAGAAGGAGAAGGGAATTCAAGCGTATAAATTTTCTCAAACAATGTAAGTTCTTCATTACGGAAACTTGAATTTAAGCATTGGAAAGTTGTTTGAAACTTGAGATTTAAGTCAAAAAATGTGATTCCAATCGACTAAGGCTAGTTTCCGATCAGTTTTGCCATCTCTCCGGTCGACTGTGTCTCCGGTCGATCGGAGAGATGGCAAAACCGATCGAAAACTAACCTTAGTCGACTGGAATCTTAGTATTACATGAAATTCTCGACTTTGTTATCTCCGATTGACCGTAAAGAGAGTTTATCGACCGGAGACATGCGAAAATGACCGGAAATTGGGCAAAAATATAATATTCTTGACTTTGTTTGCTAGCTTTTTCGACCAGAGAGAGAGAGTTTATGTTTCAATTTTAATAATTTAATTGAACTCTTTGTTTCTATATTTTAGGTATGGCAACGGGAGAAGAAAATAATTTTAGAAGATTATCTAGCCGAAGACAATCTTCTCTACCGGAAAGTATATGATGTTTGGAGTGATTCTTAATACATGGAAGGAATTTGATTCGTTACGACAGAAATTTGAGTTCAACGTTATATCATGCAGCTAATATAGAGTGACTAGATTATCTTGCCAAACTCTGTAGTGTCTGTCACCAAAGAACAAACATTAATTCTTTCATCCTCTTGCACAAATATGAAAATTCAAAGTAAACTTCATAATTGTATAACGAGAAAAACCAAGAATCATACCCCAACCATCCCAAAATGCAACGTGATAAAGCTTTTCAAATGGTGTTGATTCAGTTCCATACAAAACATCTCTACTTGGAAGGGAACACAAATTCACTCTTCCTGGTCCACTACATTGGAATATATAAACAGTTAGCATCTAAATGTCCAGACAAAACTGGTAACAGTTAAGAAATGAAAATTTCAAGTTATATGTTTAATAGATCACAACTTACAGCAGCAACTTCTCTAGCATGAATCAGTGGAAAAGAACAATCGGTCACTGGCACCTCGAACTCAGTAAATGTGAATCAAGTTTGATACTGTTCAGATATAACAGTGGCTGGTTAGCAGCAGATGCAAATAAAATCAAAAAGGCAAACAGTCCCTCTTGGAAAAGAAATATAAGAAGTCGAAGAATCCTCACTTGATGAATTGCAATTAAGGTCAGGAACACTAGTCACTTTGGCTTATTCCTTCCTCAATCTAACTGCCACTCTAACAGTAGCGAGTGAGTCTTTAACTCCAGCCTCAACTAGCTGGCGCCTGGCAATGAGTTTCCTTCAGGAATTTGCATTACCATGAATATCCCTACCTTTCGACCAGCCAAAACCAGCACCTAGATTCAAGTATCTTGCATGTTATACCTTCCAAGCAAGACTTGTCGTACTTCAAGAAGTCCTGAATAAACAACCAAGAATTAGAAACCAGAACTCAATAACAATAACTGAGAAATGCATTCAAACACAATCGTGAAATAGCTTCACTAGAGAACAATTATAAACTGGCCAGATATTGTAAGGTACAGATACTACTGATCAATGTAACAAACCCAATTCTGGAAGTCCTCACGCAGTCAAAAAGACAACACTGTTGTAAAAGCAACGTGATGTAAGCAACTATAACATCGTATGCATTATCAAAAATACAATGAAAGAATGAACCAAACTGAAAAACAATCTTCTGTACTGACATTTTACAAGATGATAAATAATGTGTAATTAAGTATGTATATTTCTTACTAGTAGAATGTAGAATGCTTACAGCCTGAATAGGGTTAACCCACAAATTACTAGTAGAATGTAGAATGCTTACAGTCTCGACCTCGGGAACATAAAGTACAAGTAAACCTTCCCTGCGGGCCCAGTTAACAAGCATCGTAAGTACAATAGTCTTCCCACAACTCAAAGGGTCATCTAGTACAATTCACTTTCTTACTTCAAGACCTGATATTTAGGATCATCTGACATGCATTCTCAGATGAAACTCAACCATCCACACAGTGTTGAGTAATTCTTCTATCTGAAGAGAGAAAAGAACTAGATAAGAATAAATTCGTACATAATATCCAGAACTAAAAATTGTCAAGAACCTACTTACACACAATAAGTGACTGTGTCACCATATTAATGAGAAGATGTTACTGGGATAAATGCACTATCTATTCATAGATACCTGGCTTCCAACTTCCCACGACGTGGACTCTAATACTGATTTGCAATCTACAGGTGTGGTTTGAACCAGATTTAGTAAAGGCAACCAATTTCAAGTGCACTGCACCCAGGCAACTTCTTGGGCCCCAGGATAGTCATTTTCCTCCTGACTTTTTTTACATCTTCCCACCTACTGGCAGCTGCATATATATTTGCTAGAAGTGTATGACAGCTGGAATCACTGGACTCAACCTCTAGAAGCTGTTTGGCAATACGTTCACCGATTTCAACATTTTCATAGTTCCTGCATGCACTAAGCAGAGCACCATAAAGTGGGATTACAAAGTTGTTATCTTGATTAGGTACCTGTCTTATTATCTGTTCAGCTTCTTCCAAGAGTCCAGCACGACCTAGAAGGTCTATCAGGCAACCATAGTGTTCCAGCTTTGGCTCAATTTGATATACCTTAAGCATGGAATCAAAATGCTTACGGCCTTCCTCTACTAGCCCTCCGTGACTGCAGGCACTTAAAACACCAACAAAGGTGATATCATCAGGTCTAATCCCAACTTGTATCATTTCTCTGAACAATTGTAAGGCCTTCTCTGTATTTCCATTCATGGCAAGTGCACATATCATAGATGTCCATGATGCTGTATCCTTCTCGTTCAATTGATAAAAGATCTTCAACGACTTCTCTAAGAAACCACATTTTGCATACATTTCTATAAGAGCGGTGCCAACTACTGCATCAATACTTATTCCACTTTCTTTCAAGTAAGCATGAATCCATTCACCTTGTTCCAGCGCTCCTAATTGTGCACATCCAGTGAGCAAAGTAACCAGCGTATATTTGTCCGGTTTGACTCCATTCATTTGCATGCACCTAAACAAGGTCATGGCTTCATCAACCTTGTTATACTGTACGTAGCCATTAACCATGGTCGTCCATAGAACAAGATCTTTGACAGGGCTCCTCTCAAATAAAGCCCTAGCTTCATCCAAATAGCCAAAATTTGTGTAAGCTGAAACCATGCTAGTCCAACAAATAACATTCTTTTGAAGCATAGCATCAAATATTCCCCGGGCTATCTCTAAGCATCCACATTTAGCATACATATCCAACAATGCATTTCCAATAATCATAGTAAACCCCAAAGTTGTACTCACATACTCGTGAATTTCACGACCAAGATCCAAGTTCTTAAGCGCTGTACAGGCAGATAAAGTGCTTACAACTGTGGCCTCATCAGGTTGCACACTTGCCTCTAGTTTTATCTTCCTGTAAACATTAACAGCATCTTCAAACCTGCTGCTCTTTACAAACCCACAAATCAAGACATTCCACGAGATTAAGTCTCTCGTGGGGATTTCATCAAACACTTTGGCCAAGTTTTGGACACATCCCAATTCCCCATACAAATCCAAAACTGAATTACAAACATAGCAATCGTGAAAAACCCCACTTTTCAATGCAAATCCATGAATCTTTTCCCCCTCAAGAACCATCCTCAACCTTCCCACAGCCTTAAAGACAAAAGGATATGTATAATTATCAGGAACCAATCCCTTCAGACGTAATTCATCAAACAAGGAAACGGCTTTACTGCAACTGCCAAACTTCACATGTGCCTTGATCATCAGATTATAGATAAACAAAGTTGGGAACTCAATTTGAGCAAATATCTTATCAGCATGTCTTAAGTCGGCATCTGTAGCAAATGCCATGATCTTGTGCAAGACATCAATGTTTTTGTGGTGACCATTGGTGATGACCTGGGCCTGGATCTGCTTGAAACAGGTCATGGATTTACAGTTCTTTGCAAGGTCTATGCATGCTTTCTTTGTCAGCAGTGATGATACTTCTGCAGAGGTAGATAAGTGTAATCTTGGAATGAGATAGCCAGGAAACACCAACAACCTACAGTAATTTTTTGCTCGCATTATAAAGGGAAGAGACAGGTTCAGATTTTACAAGACCACGAGCCCCACCAATGGTGAAAGCATAAACAGCCTCATCTTACACGCATCAACATTACCGAATGCTAGATAAACCTATATCAGCCCAGTGATGAAACAATAATAAATGATAAGATAACAGGCAGAATCATGATATATTAATATTATAAATAAATAATTATCGACAACTGTCTTGTACCGATAGAGCAATATCAGAATATCAGACCCCTTTGAGTTATAACATCCTCTTAATGTTTTGATCATGACTCTTAATGTATGAGAAAAATTGCCCCGAATCCAGTAAATTATTGACCTTGTTATAACTTATAACATAGTTTATCCCCTTTCGCAGAACCTCGTTTAACTTCTTCATACTACAAACATATCAAATGCAATTGCTTCCTACCTATCAAAGTTTGCTACTTCACACCCACACACGCAGTTTGCAGACCAAAAAAAAAACGGTCCTGAAGAAAATGCCATGGCCACACTTTGCAAGTCAATTAGAATTTCAATCCATAATCAGTTAGTGGAATATCACCTAAAATTAGAGTTTCGGTAAATCAACCTAAACAGCTTAATCTATAATCAAACAAAAGCTACATTATTGCCGATTATACACACCGCTGATTCACTTTTTAGAGCAGCAATTTCTGAAACCGACGTTGTAACCAATAAACGACATTCAGTCAAACAAAAAACAAATGTGCTACCTTAAGCTAAAGTGATGGTTGATAGAACCCTCAGTGAGCAAAGAGAAAGAAGGAGCCGAGGTGAAGAGACTGCGGCCATTGGGGACCACGTCAAGGGCGGCGTTCTTCTCATCCTCCGCTAGAGGGCAGCAGTGGAGCTCCACCTCTTGCTTAGCAATGGATTCTGGCCTCGCCGCCAGCATTTTTCGAGTTTTTCTCCTTAGAATCGGGTTTCCACTGCGTTTTCTTATCGAACTGTGACTGGGGTTTCTTTCCTTTATTGGAATTACCTTTAGAAGTTTCCAAGGCCATGCTCCGGCAATTGGTGAGCTGCAACTGAAATTGCCGGAGTGGTGCGGCGGCGCCGGTGGTTGCTCGCGGGAGCAATCGAAGCAGCATATTTATTTTACAATTTTTGTGAAGTTTTGCTGGGATTTAGCGTTTTTTACTGGTTTCGGGTTTTAGGCAAGGCATGGTTTTCGATTTTGGATTTTCGATTATAATTGGAATCGAATTGAAAATTTGTATTGATTCGATATTCAGTTTTAGAGTTCAGATCGAAAATTTATTTTTATTTTTAATTATTAATTAAATTTATATTCATTTATTATTTTGATTATTAATTAAAATTATAGAACTTTAGTTTCTAATTATTATTTTAATTATTTTTAATTACTATTTATTTATTTTAATTGTTATTTCAGTATTAAATCGTAATAACTAATTGGTTTTCGATTAACAGAAAATCTAAATCGATTCGATTTCAATTCCATCTTTTTACAAATTCGATTCGATTAATGAAAAAATTTGGTTCAATTGATCAAAACAGAATCGTTTCTTACCCTAGTTTTTGGGTGAAGCAGCTAAAATGCTTAGAAAGTGGAAATTTACGGCATAATAACGTTATTTTCATTTTCATGGAAAATTTTAATCGAAACAACTAAAATATTAATTTCTAAATCGAACTGAATTGAATCACCAATTTGTATGCTGAAATCGAATCCAACCAAAATAATTTGTATATTAAAATCGAACGGAAAATCTGAATTAACTGTTAGTCTTTTATCTTTCGATTTTCTGGTTTTTTATTTTTTTAAAAAAAATACTTGTTTCATTCAACAATAGCTTATAATTAATTGGATTCAAATGACAATAGTTGAAACTAGAGCCGGCAAAATTGACTCGGTCCGTGGGCGAGAGCCCCTGCTGAATTGGGGTCGGGTTGGGCCAGAAAATAAGAAATTAAAAAATCTACTAAAAACCCGCCCACATACCGACGGGTCTACTGGACTTTGGGCTTAAAAGTTCATTCACATTTAAAGTTTTAATATTTTATATTAGTAGTAAATACTAAATAGTAAATATAGAAAATAAAATAAATTACTATTAAAAAACCCGTTGGGCCGGGCCGGGTCAGCCCGACCCGTCCCTTTTACCAGCTCTAGCTGAAACTTCATTTATTGCCATTTTAATATCAATTTTCTTTTAATTTGGATTTGATGTTGGGCTTAGTTAATTTATTTTTATGATGTTTTGTGTAGGTTGGATAAATTACAGAATTTGACGAACTTGGGCTAAAAATAGATTATTTGGAAGTATAATATAAATGGCTCAAAGTTTGTAGAAGTCCAAAATGTCAAATTTGAATAATATATTAAGACTATATTCGAAGAAGGAAAGAAAAGAAATAGAAAAAAAGGAGTTAAGTAAATATAATTTTATTATATCATAACTCAGGAAAATAAAGTTGGCTTGAATTGTTTATTATATCATAACCCAGATTTTAATCCTTTCTACCTATCACTCTTATGAGGTTTTGTAGGATAATTTGTTGGCCAGGGAAGTAGTTAATTGTGGAGATTGGTTGTTGGATGGTTGGTGAATGACTAAAACCAATTTATTTATGAATTGAATAAAAATATATTTGAATCAAATATTAATTGTGTCAATCAAGCTGGAAATAAATCCTATTAGAGCTTTTACTTCATTGAAATTATTATCTCTTATTATTTGCACTTCCATTTGCTTATTTGGCTTTATAGTACAATTAATTGCATTTATTTTTATTGTTCTTAGTTTAGTATATAAAATGAAAATAATTAATTATAATTTAGGGTAAATATCAATTTCAACCTTGAAGGTGAACTATACATGTTTTATCAAAAATATCCTGAACTTTCAAAAATATCTATTAAAACCCCAAACTATCATATTTGATACAAATTAAAACCCAAAACTAGGATATTTTTGATACAAAATATGATAGTTTGGAGTTTTAATAGATATTTTTGAAAGTTCAGAATATTTTTGATAAAATATCTATAGTTCACGGTTTAAATTGATATTTATCCTATAATTTACGACTCCGACCACTGGGCCGAGATGTAAATATAGTCAGACTTTCAAATAATTGCATAAATAATACAAAAATGACTCGGTTTAAAATTTTGGGACATGGATAGCCGAATACCATGCTGGAGAACATTTTGACAATATGATTTCTATTAACAGAGCGTTTACTTTTCATAATTAATATTTTAAATAATTAAGTATTTAATGAATTAAATATATGATAAAATATTTTTATCTGTCAATCATTTGTTTCTGTAAATAATTAGTGGAGGATTAAAGGTGGGATTAATAACTCTCCATTTGTTTGGAAGATTATTTCAATCTCACCTATATTGATTCGTATAAAATCAATGGAGAGCAATTCAAATGATTCAAATAATATCGGATTTTATGATATCCTCAAATGTTAATCTTTAAAAGTAAATGTTTGATTAGGTTAGATTAATTTTATTTATCCATTCTAATGATATAATATTTATCCATATATGCTAATATTCGACACCCACGTCAGCCGAAATTTCAAATCGGTCATTTTCCGACTACTTAAAAAGGTCAAACTATTTTTTATAATTAGTCGAAGCTCATTTTTATTTTTTATTTTTTGGATACTCGAATTAAAAGTTGGGCCTGTAATTAACTCAAATTAGAGGAATATTATCTTTACAAAAAATAGTTCAGTAGGCTTATCCAACCAAATGAATATTCAATAATTATTAAAATTTTAAATTATATTTAAATTATCAAATTAATCGTGAGCTGCATATTCTACACAAACCCTTTGACATTGTGAGTTGCCATCTTCTAAACATATGTTTTTTACATGTAGACATGGTTAGTGTTTATTATTAGACCCAATACTAATTAGGTCTAAGGTCTATTGGGTTGTAACCTTAGATTCCTAAATGGATTTGTATTTACTGCTTTACATGGTATCAAAACATGTAAAGTTACATAGTTACATTCTTCCACGATTAAATCGTTGATCTCGTGATGACTCTCTTATTTCGTCGTCTCCCCGCTCGTCTGTTTCGCCATTTCTTTTCTTTCTTTTTTAAATCGAAAAAAAATCTTTGTTTTACTTAAGACCGATGATCTTTGTCTTTCCATTTCTTTTCTTTCTTTTTTGAATCGAAAATGTTTGGTGTATAGCTCCCACCTACTGCAATTATTAAATCTCCACATCATTGCTTAAACGACTAGCTCATCAGTTACATGAGTATAGATTACTTCAAATGAATTCATGCTCCATCTTCCCGTGGTGTCTGCAGTCTATTGGAGTGAATACTGAAAATTTTCAGTGAGAACATAATTTCTGAAAACAAAATTTTCCACATTTTTTATAGGGATAATTTTCTTAAATCATGAATTTTGACTTGATTTGTAATCTTGACGTGGCTTTTAAATCGTTAAAGTATCCAACCTTTTAATTTCTTGCAATTTAAAACTCATGTATGCAGCTCAAAGGATGAGCTTTCATAGGTTCGAGTAGATGAACATTTTGACATATCGTTAACATTCAATACTTATGGTCAATGACTAATTTTGACGTCTAGTCTAATGAAAATTAATAGAAACTATTCGAGCAAAATTCGTCACTTTTAGCAAACATTAAGGACATATCCGGTATACGGAAATAGAATGAGAATGAAATAGTGATTTCTGCGGCCAATCTAACCCTATTATGGCTGATATTAGGGATGTCAATGAGTGAGTTTTACTTGAACCGTTCAAAATCCATTAAATTTTAAAGCAGCAGTTCTAGTTCTGATTCAGGTTTCAGACCTGGATCGTTTAGATCCATGGTTTGATGGTCCGATCCGAATCTGGTTCTGATTCCAGAACCAGAACCAATACTTATTTATTGTTTCTGGTCCAAGTAAAGCTGGTCTATTGACAAACCTAAGTTTAAATAGGCTTGTCAATGAGCTAGTTTTATCTATATCAATTCGAAATCACTCATAACCCATTAAATTATAAAGCAACGGTTTCGATTCCAGTTCTTGTCTGGTTCTGGTCCGATTCTGGTTCCAGACCCATTCAGATCCGGATCGTTTAAGACTCATAGTTGATGGTCCGAGTTCGATCCAGATCCAGTATCTAATGAGTCGGTTCTAGAACCAGAACCATTACTTATTTATTAGTTCTGGTTCGGATAAAACTCATCCATTGACTTCCCTAGCTGATATGATTCTTCTAGCATTAATGTTGCAATATGCCAAATTGGCATAATCCACACCAGCCAGTCACATCGAGAGTGTTTCAAGACAAGTAATGTATATCCATATTTATATTTACAACTCAACGATTATGATGTAAATATTTACAAGAATTTATTAGTAATAACTCATCCACTGCAATTCATTGTATGTGAGACAGCAACGAAGATATATAAAAAGAAAAAAAGAAAAAGAAAGAAAGAAAGAAAAACATTATCTATTTTGGATATTCTTTATTTGTTCTTAGGGTTTCAAATTTTAGTTGATTTGTCGATTTTTCCCTAAAAAGTTCGTAGATGTGATCCTATATGATAGGATCGTATTGTATGTTTACATTTGTTTTATATTCCTTCGATGAAAATAAAATTGCAACCTGAAAGTGATAGCCACGTCTAGCCATTTGATATAAAGAATATTCAAATGATGGAAAAGTCCACATTAATTAATAGAGTAATGCCACTTTTGCCGAGAAGGACTTCAATTTCATAGCCTCTAAACTAATTTAATTTTTAAGTCAATTTTATATGATTTGGTTCAATTATAAACATTTTATAAATTTATAGTAAAATAAAAAAAATCACACATCATTTTTCTATTCGTAGGATGATCTTGGACATGCTTATTTTGCTACCATTTAAAAGATATTATTATATATTATTATTACAATAACTTATAAAATATGCCTAAGATTGAACCAAAAATTTGACTTAATTTTTCTTTAACAATTAACCATTTATTTTCTTTAACAATTAACCATTTATTTTCGCAGAACCTTTCCAAATTTTATAATCTTCATTTATATCTAGAGATGTCGATCATATTCGATATTTATGGATCATCTCAAATAAAGCGAATGAAAGAAAGGATTAGAGTTGAAAAAAATATAATATAAAAGTATTTCAGTTCGAATAACCGTAATTAATAATCTAACAATATGATAAAGTTGGCTCGAAAATAGCTCTAATCCAGAGCTTGTCTAAAAATTGATTGAGTTTAGTCGATTAACCAAAATTTCTAGTTATTTGATTTTCAAACTCCATTATTTTGTTTTCGATTAAGTAGCTAAAATACCCTATTGTTTACTACAAAAAGCAACTAATTCCATATCGTTATGTTTTTTCAACTTGTTCCCCGTCATTTGAAAAAATAAGTTTGATTGCCCACTTAACTAACCGGCCTTGCAACACTGTTAAGAAAGATTCATTTTTTTAAACACACACACACATGTATATATATATAAGATGATTCAGGTAGAAAATGATAATTTGGTAGGAAATGAGAATGAATCTGGGTCTTTGATTTGCTGTATCAATGGTTGAGATTTTAATTTCGGTTGTGCTACAATTTTGTGTTTTGTATGCTACGCGGATTCTCGCAAAGACTAGAACCCTTCTCTTCTGTTGCGAATGAAAGACGTCTAAACTAATATATTTAGTATATGTGCTACTGAATGGATGAAATATGTGCTAAACTAACATGTGCAACATATTAATTCTGATTGTGCTACACAAATATGAAAGATGTGCTATTATTCATATTTCCTACATTAAGGAGTTTTCTCACCATAACCCATATATATATATATATATATATATATATAGTGTATCAAATGAGAACCACATCTTTTTTGCGAACTCTGCGAACCATGCATAAGACGTTGAATATGATGTACAAAACGGTATAAAGTTGTGCATAAAGAAAACTTTCTAAAATTATTTTGTTGTGCAACAATTTTAGAAAGTTTTCGTTATGCACAATTTTATACCATTTTTTGCATCATCTTCAACTTCCTATGCATGGTTCTCAAGTTCTCAAAAAATATAAGTTATCACTGGATCCAACCCCTATATATATATATATATATATTAGGGGTATTTTTCCTACTTATTTTTTTTTTTGCTTTCGAAAGTTATATGAATAAAAAAATCAAATGCTTGTGGAATATGTTTAAGTTCAATAAACAAAATGTATACTCATCATTTCAATTCTTTGTTTTTCTACTCTAAATCTTAATATAAAATATTTTAATGTGAAAATTAAAAATTTGTACGAAAAAAGTATGTCCTTAATCCTTATATGTGAAAAAAAGTTAATCATCTGTTACCATGTAAGTTAATGTTGAAATGAAACTTATTTTTATGGGCATGTGTTTATCACAAATACATGATGATTAAGATAAATGTACATAGCTTAAATTTTTTATTTTTTGAATTCATGGAAAACCTACTGTCACTATTTTCGATGTGCATTGGACTATATAATCTCATCTTTTATGAAAAAATATTTCACTTGGCTATAATAATGCTACTCCCTCCGTCCCAATATTTATAGCTCTTTTTTTTTACACGTAGATTAATGAGAGTTGTGTTTTGTGTGTAAAGTAGTTGGTGATACGATATTCAAGGTACTTTTTAGTGTAAAAAGTGTTACATTTTTTGGAAACAGGCCAATTTAATGGAACAATCCAAAAAGAAAAATATATCATAAATATTGGGACGGATGAAGTATTTTTTAAGAACCGGCTGTAATAATATTTAATCGCTTCTACAGTACTTGCGGAAAAAACAATGGCCAAGTTGCTACATTACGGTGTTGACCACTCGGTGAACATTTGAATCAGTTATCCGCCACTACGGCGCCGGCAACAATCGGCAAATAGATCCACGCGCTTCGAGAGGAGGGGTATTAAAGGAATAGAGGTTAATGATTAGTTTAGTAGTTGCAACGCTAAATACCTCGTATAATAATATTTTTTATGAAAATAAAAATTATTATAATATTATAATTATATTTAACTTATTAAAAAATTACTTTTTAAAAAAATATATATACTCTAACATTGAATTTTTATTAATCTAGTAATGAATTATTAACTAATAAAAGACTAATTCATATAATTTTGTCGTTGTCAATTTATACTGCTTCAAATAAACGAGCATTTTTCGATATGAAGCATATGAAGACGACACTTCGTAACAAAACAGGGATGATTTACATAAAGATTCACTAATGCTTTATGTTGAGATAAATTTGATTAAAGATACAATGTAGACTGAGTAGTTGATGAATTTAATGTATTGAAGTCTCACAGTCACTAATTTATGTGAACATCGAAATATTTTGATATTTATAATGGTAGTATTTATTTTTCAGGCAACCCATTATTTTTCATAGGTCACTAATTTATGTGAACATCGACGTTGATCTAAAGTGTTTATTTTTCAGGCAACCCATTATCAAATTCTGAATCTGAAACATCATGGTAGTATTAGATTGGTGATACATGTAGCACTTGTGGTTTAGTGAGGTGTTGGTACATAAACTAAATTGCATCGATATAATTTTGATAACTAAATTTAACAGAACCAAGGTCGACGGATCATTAATGGAATCCGAAACAAAATAAATAATGAGTGACACTTTTAGACGTGACAAAAGAAAGCTGCATATTTAATTTAATTTTAATCTTCTTGTCTGTAATGATGTAATCCTAATTATCAATTATTGAGTAGCTTTTAAGACTAACATTTCCACTGTTTTGAAAACTTTAAATTTCTTGGTTTGGTTAGTGGAGAAGGTCATAGAGCTTACTTTGAAATTAGTTTGGAAAGATGAGGATAGGAAAAAGTGTTTTTTTAGTGATTATTTACTATTATAATGTAATTTACCATAATAAGATTTAATGAATGAAAAAACAGTTTATTTAATATTTGATCTATTAAAAAATTAGTTTTACATTAAAAAATAGGTGAAAAAAATGATATTTATGTAAAAATAATTAACACATTAATTTAATATTATTATTTTATTAAATAATTATATTAATAATTACTAAAATATTCTCGTGTGACCAACCATAATGTGGCCGCATATCTTTATTGTTTTTTGTTAGTTGGGAAAGGAAACGGTGGGAATTAAATTTTATTTTTACTATTTGGAGGTTTCTAAAGAGACAAAAAATGGACTGTTACAATTTACTAGTTACATAGTGGGTAAGTTTTTGATTGGGATTCTATGTCCCAGTATTTTGTTATGTTTCACTCCTAATCCATCGAAATTCGATGAGAAATATTTTACGTTGTGTTTATGTTCATATTAAATAAAATAATCTTTATATCAGGATGATATGTCTGAATTTGATATATTAAATCAAATAATCTTTATATCATGACAATGCATCTGAATTTGATATGTATAGGTTATACTTCATTGAATTCTAATGAAATATCGATTCCTACAAATTGAAGTTAAAAAATTATATACATTTATCAATCTTAACAATCAATTATTAACTAGTAAAGCTAAAATTAAATGCTAAAAATAATTATATATCCTAGTTGTATATAATAAACCACAATTAACAAGTAAAAAAAACTAAACTACAAGAAATATAAATTCAAAAAAAAGAAGTTTGAAAATTTTTACAAAACATTAAAATTACTATACAATGGGACAACGAAAAAATGAGATTGTGGATGTCAAGTTAGATTTTGAGGAAAAGCCATAAAGGCAATTAGGTAAGTAGGGTTCAACTTGGAGGATGTGGTTAGGGTTGTTAATTGGTACAATCTACTTTATTTTTGGTCAATCTGATTGGACTCGGACTATTCTCAATTCAGGCCAATCGGATTGAATTTTTTAATTTTAACTCTACACATTTGGTTTTCAGGCTAGTCTAGAAAATTTACAAAAAATTAACATGTATAACTTTCATTGATAACCTTATATTTATAACAAACATATTTCGTATTTTCTCAATCAAGACTCTTGATCATGTATAAAAGATAAAGTGTGTTTGCAATGCCGACTTATAAAATAAATAATATGTTAACTTTATGAGAGATAACGATTGGATATACATTATTCATAAGTGATTATCTTGTTTTACTTTCCAAGTTAAAAAATCTCATTAAGCATTGAAGTAAAAAGATAGAGAAGTAAAATGATAAGTATAACCTCCGGATTGAAAAGTAAAACACATTCAATAGACATCTAAATCAAAACATTATACTCGAACAAAAGCAAAGTAATGAAGTTTGAAATCAAGTAACAACATGTCCAACCCCAATCAATCTACGAACTAATCCTATTTAGCAAGTAATGAAGTTTGGATCAAAGCAATCCTATTTTCTATTGAGGCCAGGTTGAATGTTTTTCGGATTAAGTATATTTTGATACTAATCAATTTATCTTTTTTTTCTTATATATTCGAGTCAATTCGTAGATTTTAGGTTGGATTGACATCCTAAGATGGCGGCTATCCAAAAAATAGATGAAAACGTCCTCACATGAGGACGTGTGAGAACTACATTTTAATTGAGATATCACGTTAAGAACACAGTCTAATTAAATTTAGAATGTAATTTCTATGTATCCTCCTATAAAGATGCTCTTACATAGGGATGTCAATTAGTAGGTTTTACCCGGACCGATCCGGAATCGTTCAAAACCCATCAAATTTTAAAACAACGGTTCTGATTTTGGTTTCGGTTTCAGACCCGCTTTAGACCCGGACCGTTTAGATCAATAGTTTGATAGTCCGATCCGATCCGGATCTAGTTCGTTCCGCAACCGTAACCGTAATCAATACTTATTTATTGGTTATGTTCGAGTAAAACCCGTCCATTGACAAGCTTAAATTTAAATAGGCTTGTCAATGAACTAGTTTTATCCATATCGATTCAAAATCACTCATAACATATTAAATTATAAAGCAACGATTTCGGTTTTAGTTCTTGTTCGGTTTTGGTCTGGTTCTAGTTCCAGATTCACTCAGATCCGGATCACTTAAGACCCATAATTAATGGTCCTGGTCCGGTCGGATCCAAATCTAATGGGTTGGTTCCAACCGTAACCATTACTTATTTATTGATTCGATTCGGGTAAAACTCATCCATTGACATCCCTATTCTTACATAATACCATCTCACAATAGATTGAATTAATATATCAAAATTAAACGACACGCAATTTTGATTTAAAAAATAAAATTGGACCCTAATAAAAAAACGAATTAACAACTATGTAAATAGCTGTATCACCACCCTCTGCCATTTCTTCCCGCGCGTGGTCTTCCATACCCATTTGCTCCAAATATTCTCTCTTTTTTAATACAAGGAATAAAAAAATAGAAGAAAAAGAAAATTCAATCCAAATTTTGAATAATTCGGTAAAAATTGCCGGCTGTAATGGATTTTGTGCGCGGACGGAGCCATAAAACGTTCAACTCTCTCTCTCAATATATATAAAAGAAAGCGTACACACACTACACACACCAGAATTCCGAATCCTCCAAATCCGTCTGCAAAATCCACATACAAACATCATATATTATATGTATGCACCAATCTGTATTCTTCCGATTTATATACATAATTTATAATCATATATAAATTCATCGTCTCAGCATAGCACAGTCTCTCTGATTGGCTCAATTATTCAACGTGCCCTAGATCCAAACACACAATACTATAATTTATATATACGTATACATACATATAGATCTTCCGACTTCCATCCCTACTCCTCCGATCTCCCTTTTTGAGCTCGTCGCTGCGTCTTTCAATCAGGTATTGCTTGTTGATTTCGCCCGGCAATGAAGATGTCCTCGAAATAGTTATCTTGCTAATTTTGTTAATGATGTTTTTTGTGGGATTTCCTTTTTGTTGCCATCATTGTGGAATGGGAGTGGAGACGAAGGGGTTCATTTAATGTGGGATGTGGATACGTTGCTTGAGTTTGCCCGTGCTTATAAATGCTTCATTTTTCAATGATTTTTTCGATATCCGAGGAGTTTGCGTGCGCGTGTCGGTGGGAAGTGCGATTGAATTAGTCATTTTCTGATGCTAGGGATTCTTGATTTTGACTCAAAATTAGGGTTGTGTTGACTTTATGGTTGCAAAGTTCTCCTTTTCCCCTCTATTCTGGCAAGAGAATTTGGTATTGGGGCGCTTGGGAAATTTGAATCTGACCAGATATCATCCTATACTTTATATTTCTTTAGGGGCCAAAGTTTATTATATACTCAACCGCAGTTTTTTGACCTTGGGATCTAATGTCTGGGTACTCATGTGGAATATTGTTTGATTTTCCCTTTATCGCCCTCGTCTTCGATCTCTTTCTTTTCATTGCTGAGCTATTCTTCTTACATGTTATGAAAACTTTACCCGTTGCTGTGCTTCACATCTACCCGGGAGGATTATTCTGTTGTTAATTCTACTCTCGGATATTTTTGAGTGGTAATGCTTTGTTTCATTTGTAAAGTAAGCATTTCTCTATGTTATCTACTGCTAAAATGATCTGAAGATATGGTAGACTTTTTGCTTATTTTTTGTTGACTGTCAGTTAGCATTTCTCTATGTCAGTTAGCATTTCCTATTATAGAATTTCACTGGAAAATTGAGATGCATTTTAAACTTACCATAAAGTTATTGTGATTCTCGATCTTATGCAGCTACAAATGATTTGTTCATGTGTGTTATCTGCAGCTTCAATTTTTTAGTGGATCCATTGCTTCTCGGCCTGCTTTAGCAGATAAGACAAGGTTACTCCTGTTCATTTTGCACTTTGAGGAGAGGTGAAGAAATACAAAAAATATCTGTAGGAGTGGACCTGTGATGCATAAGTTCTAGATGAAGTCAGCTCAGGCATGGCGGCTAGGCATGAAAGACATGCAAATAATGCCAGCGCCTCGCCAGCGTGGTCAATTAAGAAAGCCAACATGGATTATCGTGTTGGTTTCATTAGTTAGCTTGTTCCTGGTTTGTGCGTATGTCTATCCACCTCAAAATTCAGGAGCATGCTATGTTTTCTCATCTCGTGGTTGTAAGGGAATGCCTAGTTGGCTTCCACCTTCACCTGCTAGAGAATTAACTGATGAGGAAATTGCTGCTCGTGTCGTAATTAGAGATATTTTGAATATGCCTCCTGCTATACAAACAACTCCAAAAATTGCTTTCCTCTTTCTCACACCAGGTGCATTGCCATTTGAGAAGCTGTGGGATAAATTCTTCCAGGTACCTAACTAATGCTCCATACTGAAATGGCAATATTGAATTTCAGTAATGATAATTCACTATGCACTATTGACTTGTCGAACTCTTGTTGTGGTCTGAGTGCCATTTGTAGAAATGTTGTATTGCTAGAGCACTTAGAATATTGTGGTTTGTACTGGAAACCTTGGGGTTGGATGCCATGGCAGCTTTATCTTTTATGACTTAGGGAGGTTCTCTTTTCTTTGGTTTTAAACTGATAATTGATGTATAACATTAACAACCGTTTTATTGATGAAAATGCATAAAGATTGCACCTTATATTCTTCATGGTGTGATAGCACATTTAATATCAAGAAGAAAAACATTTTCTGAGTCAAATGCATACATGACTGACTTCATGCTTTGTTGAAGCACTTTAAAACATACATGCTGAGACAAAGATTGCACCTTATATTCTAGATGATACCTTTTGTTTTATGAACCAGTCATGCTTTGTTGAAGAACTTTAAAACTTCTATGGATAAGTTTTTTTTTTTTTGTTAAATTTTAGTTTAGTTGCTATGTCATTGCCATTGGTAGTGCAACTCTGAGGTTGCTGTTTCAATTGGGCATTTTCACTGTAATCACAAGGAATTGTCATGGGTAGGGACTGCCTTAGAGGTTGGACCTGAAAGGAGATAGTATGTGTAGGTTGAGGCACAAGAATGGCTTTGTTTGATAGAGCAAGGAAGCTTCGGCATATTTTGTCGTTTTTGATAGAGGTCTAAACAAAATATTAGCTAGAATAGTTGTCTTTTTTAGGTGAAGGGTGGGAAGGAAGTTGGCATTTTCATTGTAATTACAAGGAGTTGGCATGGGTAGTGACTGCCTAAGAGGTTAGATCATAAAAGAAATAATAATCTGTTTAGACTTTGGACTTGGGGCACAAAAATGACCTTGTTAGACGTAGCAAAGAAGCTTCAGCTTATGTGAACTGGTTGAAAGAGCTCACAAGGTCTTTGCTTAAAGAGAATTGTAGCAATATCAGTTGTCTTTTTTAGGTGAATGGCTGGAAAGAACATTCTCCAATACATTCCGCAAATTGTACTGCTTTACTTTGTATTAAAGAACATCCTTGATATTTCTGCACATTTACTGCTTTACTTTGTATTTCTCGGTGACAGCAATTTTCAATCAGCTGAAATTAAATATGTTATTAAAGTTTGCCTTACCTTGCAGGGTCATGAAGGTAGATTCTCTGTCTACGTACATGCATCCAAGGATAAACCTGTACATTTTAGCCGTTACTTTATCAACCGGGAAATTCGTAGCAGCTCGGTGTGTTTCTCGTTTCTCAGTTGTTCCTGTTCATATTAGTTGGGTCAATGACAAATATGACATGTTTTGTAAAATGTTTGTACTGGATAAAATAACTTTGTACACACGTTGGGGCATAAAGAATCATTATCAGTCTCACATTAATGATGTGAACCATTACTTTCTCGAAGGAATTTGTCGCTCTTTGTAAGATTCTGAGATCTGAAAGATCTATTTTCCTGTACCGACTAAATTAATATTTGCTAAACTGTCATCTTAAATCTTCAGGTCAAAATAAATGTTCAAATCCCTTGCATATATTAAGATATCATTATAGAATGTCTTATTGTGCCTTGCTTTTGCAGGTTGGATGGGGAAAAATTTCAATGGTTGATGCAGAAAGGAGGCTTTTAGGACATGCACTGAAAGATCCTGGGAACCAACATTTCGTACTGCTTTCGGACAGGTTGGCACAGAATAGCTTTGTAAAATTTGTATGTCTTATTCAGGGAATCTGCACAATTCATTTACTAATTAAGCATTTTCCTTCAATGCAGCTGCATACCTCTTCGTGATTTTGATTTTGTGTACAACTATCTCATGTACACAAATGTGAGCTTTGTAGATAGGTAAGTTCACTACTTTGGGTTCTCCACCATCTTTTTTTTGTGCTAGTCTCTTTAATGGGCCAACTTTTCTAGTGGGTTTATTAGTTTAACTGCATGGTTAGATATAAATATCATGTGTTAGGGGACTAGAGCTCAACAAATTGATCCGATGTTTTGCTTTAATATTTCTAGCATATTTATGTGAAACACATTTCTCAAAGTAAATTTGAGAAACTTGTCAATTTTTTAATATTGATATGCATTAAAAAGAAAGCCCCTGATGTCCTTTCTCAGTATTGGCATTGCCTCTAAATAAGATTGGCTTAGCAGGCAGACCGTAAGATTTCTGGAATTACATCATATTTTAAGATGTCAAGACTTTGGAAGGTGAATGTAATCTCATAAACTGTAGGCAGGTCCTATTGGTACTTATACCAACTCTTGGATACACACACTTAACTAGTCTAAAGTGATTTTTCAACAAGATATTTATGATTTTCTTGGAAAATAGTATTTTCATTAATTTACTAGAAAATTGCCATTTGTTAAAAAAATCCTGATGATTCAGTTCATTGTTCAATAGCGTTAAAATTTGAAGGTTGCTGTTTTACATCAACCCCAGGGGTATTTTTCATAGTTATCCTTTTTGATTAAACTTGAAAGCTTAAAAGTTTATAATTGACATATTCTAACTGGATTGTTGTAATTAATGACACCATTGATTGAAGGTAAATATGAGAGGAAGGACTAACCCTTTTTTGTGCAGCTTCGAGGATCCTGGTCCACATGGAAGTGGTAGATACAGTGAAAATATGTTACCTGAAGTTGAGAAGAAAGACTTTCGGAAGGGTGCTCAGGTGAATTTCTATTTTGAATATATTAGGACTGTCCTAATAAATAAAAAATATGGTTTCCTGGCTAAATGGAAGTAGGACTTATAAATTTAATCTTGTGAGTCATGTCTAATGTTCATGATCAAGTTATTGAAACAGTAACTGACTGTAAATGATTAATTTTCCCTGTTCCATTTACATAATCTGGCCTCATCTTTATCTTTTCAGATCTTGCTTTGTCACGTCCATGATTTGCTTATATGTGATATATTTTATGTTTTGAACAATGCAGTGGTTCACAATGAAGCGACAACATGCTGTTATAGTCATGGCCGATAATCTATACTATTCCAAGTTCAGGGACTATTGCAGGGTAACAGAGTTAATACTTTGTTTACATTGAAGTTTTGATCAATATCTGTTTTCATAAATATTGATGAGCGACCCGCTTAGATATATGTTTCCTGATATAAATGGCTTAGACAAGCTGTGACTATGCTCAAAATGGATGGAATCTGAAATTCCTTGGTGAAACTAATGTTTGTGCTAAAAACTGAAACTTTGTTAATATGAGTGAATTCAAGAAAGAAGAAAGTTTTCCCCAAGATAAATTTTTTGAGGTCTTCTCACTTATATAAATTACCTGCTACTTTTGTTGATTTTTACTAAACGGATATAGATAGCTGCAAATGGCCTTTGGTTTGCTTCAGGATTTTATCACTCTTGCTTCAGTTATGACATTTTCTGATTAGAGTACTCAATATATTTGCTGCTTGCTACTTGCATTAGGTAGTTGTTGCTCTTAGTTGATTGAATGACTTTTGACATTTGTTTCTTTGATTGAACAGCCAGGCATGGAAAAGGGACGCAACTGCTACTCTGATGAGCACTATTTGCCCACTTTTTTCTATGTGAGAACAATTGTGCTCTCTGTTTGTGGTTATTAAGATGTCTTCCATATTATCTGCTTTTACTTCTACATTTTGTGTTTGAGCAAGTTCCCACCTCATTTCAGATGCTTGATCCAGTTGGAGTAGCCAACTGGTCAGTAACACATGTTGACTGGTCTGAAGGAAAGTGGCACCCAAAGTCGTACAGGGCACTGGATGTGACATATGACCTGATGAGAAATATCACAGTATGTCATTTTATTTACAGATTTTACTTCTATTCCATTTAAGTATACATATTGATGTCCACGATCCACTTTCACTTTCCCTGTTTCCAGTCTTCCGCTCTAGCATTCTTTTAGGTATTTTTGTCGTGGCTGTAACATGCAGATTGTAGTCTGGTTATGATAATAATATCTTATGAAAATATAGTTAAAAGTCTTTTGTTCCAACCCCGATTAATTAGGTTGGGTGCCTCGGCCTCCCACTGCATTACTCATAGGAAGCAGCTAGCATGGTTGGCTACTTTATTTTGTGCCCAAATAGGCCAAATACTGCGCACTGATGCTCTTCATTTCTAACTTCTGTTGCAGTCTATTTCAGACAGTGTGCACATTACAAGTGACGAAAGGGTTAGTTTCATTTCCTACTGTAATTGGCTAAGGTTATATACAGTATTTTGATGGAAATTATTCTTATTCAATGCAGAAGCAAATCCAGATTACGCCATGCCTGTGGAATGGGAATCCACGTCCGTGCTATTTGTTCGCGAGGAAATTTATGCCTGAAACCCTTGATAACTTAATGCTACTCTTCCCCAATTATACGTCAGTTTGAGTGAGAGATGACTTCAGTACCGATTCTTTGTGGATTCAAGCACATCACACCCTTCGTCTCCATTTCAGTTTTAACTTTCTGCTCTGGTAAAGCACTGCGAAGATGGCTTCTTTTCGATTGCGAGCAAGGGTAAGTGGCAGAAAGTGATGGTAAGTCGTCGAAAAGAAACTGAAAGTGAAGACATGATCAGTGTTGATGTTTAATTTTTCCCTCCATTTGGGCTATTTATGTTACATTGAAAACTCCTCTGGGGACTTAGGGCAGTATATCCTACAGATGACCTTTTGTAGAAGTTGGATTTTCAAGTCGCAAATATGGCCTTGGCAGATACAGTTTCTCTCTCTTCTTATAATTGTTTTATTAAATTTTTGTCAGGTTTCTTCATTTTCTATATAGAATGAAGAGGCTTTAGTTATTAGCTGTAAGAAAATACCTACTTGTTACACATTTGTGACTTCAGTTCAATCGGTCAGTGGTGGTTAATATCTTGATTTAATTCGTTTGATGAGTTTTTTGCTATAATTAGTGATGATTTATTTTATTTTTTGTAATTTTATCAACAGTAAATCTTTGTGGCCACATTGTGGTACACACACACCCTTTTTTCACATATTCTGAAAAATATTAAATTATTAAATTTAAATTTAAGTTTAAAATTTTCATTCGATAAGTGCAAAATTGTAATTCCATAAGATGTTTTTAATGTAAAACTAATTTTTTAATAGATCAAAAATTAAATAAATGAGTTTTTATTTAATAAAGTTGATTGTGGTACGACCACAATGCCAGAATAAAGATCACTCTTTTATCAATGGCTTACGTTACCTTCTTAATCAATAGGGAAGCAGTTAACATAAAATCCTGTGGATAAGAATAACAATATGGTATGTATTTTGGTAAGCGTACGCTATAACCATGTGGACTGTTACTAGTCCAATCAAATGCAAGTTTTTATGATCATATGAGCAACTTTCAATTTACAAAAATAATTATAATATGTTTTGTTGTTTTTAATGTATATCATTCTCATTTTATCACTCTTGATTATTCTCTATTTAATTAAATTTATCTCTCTCTAGCTTATAATCTTAATTATCCAAATATTATGACAACTTATGAACTCATAACACATTATGAGGGTGTTTGGTTGAACTTTAAATTTTTTAAAATAATTTATAAGTTGTTTAGGAGTTTATAAATTCATGCATAATTTTTAACAAAATAAGTTCATAAATAGTTTATAAGTTGTGAAAATAAGTTCTATCAACTTATAAGTTCCTCCATAAAATAAGTTGTTTAATCCCAATTTATTTTTCATAAACTTACAAACAACAATGAATTTATTAAAATAATCTTACTAGGGTTAGTTATTTTCTACATATACACTATCAACTTCACCTATCGTTCATTTTCTCTCTCTAATTATGATTTTATCTCTCTAATTATGATTTTATCTCTCTAATTCACGATTCTTTTTCTAACTTATAAACTCAATTATCCGAACACTTTGTCAACTTATAAGTTCTTGGGACATTATATCTTATAAACTCTTAAAACATTTTATAAGCTCTCAAAAATAAACTAACCAAACATCATCTATATCTTATAAGCTCTTCAAACATCTTATAAGCTATTGGAGCTTATATATGTCTAAAATAAGCTTAGTCAAACATCCCCTAGTGATACTCATCTTTTTATAATAAGAAGTGATCATGATATCAATCTCAATCCTTCATCTCTCAACTCAAAATAAAATAAAGGGTTTATTCCCCGTAAATACACAAACTATGGCCAAATTTTAGTTTTTAACCAAATAAAAAATTCATGGTACAAGAATACACGAACTTTATATGTTTTTGAAATTTTTGCCTAAGTTTAAAGTTCGTTGGCTAATAAATTGATTGTTCAAAGTCTGATGAAAAATCTAAATTTACAGCTAGAAAGCTCTCGACGGCAATTTTCTATAGATACTCGAATTGTTGGTTTTGATATATATATATATATATATATATATATATATATATATATATATGTGTGTGTGTGTGTGTGTGTGTGTGTCATAATTGATTCTTGTATCATGTATCATTAGAAAGCTATCGTCGAGAGCTTTCCAATGATAGTTTCAAATTGTCCATCGAACTTTGAATAATCGGGTTATTGACAACAAGCCTTGAATTCAGACCAAATTCTAAAATTTTTAAAATTATGTATTTTTGACCAAAACTTCTTATATTTAGTTAAAAACCAAGATTTGGCCATAATTTATGTATTTATAAACAATTAACTCTAAAATAAAATAAACACATTTAATTAATATCTAAAAAGCTGGAATGAAATAAATATCTATTTCAGTTTCATGTCCAACCAAATTTATTATCATACCATTGCATTGAATACTCATCAAGAACGTCAGCTTGTGCTATTAACTCCAACGCTTCGACATTACAATAAAAACCATCTAAATTAACTAACACCATCAAAAGTCAGCGCCCCACATCGATCACCATGGCCGCCCTAAACCCCAAATCCATGGCGATCATCCTCCTCTTCTCCGCCGCAGTCCTCTCCATCTCCACGGCGGCGATGACCTCAATGCCACCATCAGATCCGCCTCTGCCGCCGCATAAAGCCGAGTCCGTGGAGGCTTGCGTGAAGCTCCTATTCGATCCTCCGCGGCGGCCGCCGCCGTCGTCGATTAGGCGCATTTTCTGCTCGGACCTGCTGCGAGCGGTTGCGAAGACTTTCAGGATCACCGGAAAGTTGTCGCCGGAATACGTGGCGGCGCTGAAGAAATTGCCCAAGTTCCAGAACAATCCAGAAGCTCTCCACAGATTCCTTTGCGGGCTCTCGCCTGCCCGTTGCGATAAGACAGCGATTGTGAGTCTGTGACAAGTAATTAAATTGGTGGTTGTATTTTGTTTTTTAATATAAGTGAATTCTTTTCATTTACAAGAATGTTTTTCCTAATTAAACATGTCATTAACATATTATTACCGTTAAATTGATTACTAAGCTGTTGGATTTCGTATGTATTTGTGGATTATAGTGAGACATAAATTTGTGTGACTCCACTAAAATAAAGATACTTGGGACTTATTAATTTAAAATTAGAATTTATCAATTTGCAGATAAAATCTATTAATATAATTAGAGTTTTTTTTTTTAATTTTAATTCAAATTTATAAAATCTTAATCAACTAATAGCTAATTAAGTAATTAATGAATTAATTAGAGGTGGTTCCCAGAAGACCACCTCTTATAACAATCGAACCAAAACGAAGGGTGTCACGTTTGAAATCTTGAGCTAATTACTAATATTAGTTGTTGGGGGATTAATTAACAATGACAACTTAATTTCGGCTCATTAACTTCAAGTTTTTAAAATAACTAGTTCGTAAGTTCTCCCCTAAGGACAGTCCAATGGTTAAGGTGGGTTCCTGTGACCGAAAGGTCACAAGTTTGAACCCCACCAAACACCTCTAAGTCTATGGGTTTGAGCATGTCATACCTAGTTTTCCAAGTTTGTGGTTTGCAGGCTATTGCACAGGAACGCAGGGTTTATCCAGTGCTATCTAAGTCTATGGGTTTGAGCATGTCATACCTAGTTTTCCAAGTTTGTGGTTTGCAGGCTATTGCACAGGAACGCAGGGTTTACCCAGTGCTCACCTAAGATAGCGACTGCAGGTTCCCCATGATACAAAAAAAAAAAGTTTGTAAGTCGTAACATGACTTTAAGATGTTAATGTAACTATTGAATTTACTAATGTACCTATTGAAAAGATATTAATGTATACAGTCATTTAGAGAACCCGAGCATTGAAAAGATATTAATGTAACTATTGAATTTACTAATGTGATTGTTGATAGTTTAGAGTTAGGAAAAAATGCTTATAATTTGAATATGACTCTTAAGACATGATGAATACCAGATGCATGACAATCGGTCGACCCAATACGAGGTAACTAGGGGTGTACATAATCGAATCGAAACTAGGGGTGTACATAATCGAGTCGAAATCGAAAAATCTAATCGAACCGATGAGTTTCAGTCGGTTTAGGATGTGATTCAGTTTCTGTTCAGTCCAGTTATAAAATCAGAAGTTGATAGGATACGGCCCAACTACTGCGCCCAAGATCGTGCCCAATACAAGTAAACCCGACATCAAGCTCGGCTGACAAGTTCGCCCATGAAGACTCCACGAAGCCGGTGGGAGCAGCGAGCTCACCATATCTAAAGAATCCTAATTCAAGAAGGGATAGGATCTCGAATCCTAGTTAGAGAAGACTTCGGATTCGAGATCTAGGTCAATACATTGTGTATAAATAGAGGCTAGATTAGACGACATTGATTCACTCTCTTTGTAATTGCTTCTTACACTCTCAATACACATATTCTCTCTCTTGCCCCGTGGACGTAGATCTTATTCATAGATCGAACCACGTAAATCTTTGGTGTTCTTGCGCATTTATTTCCCTTGCGAAATTAAGATCGATCACTGGCGCCGTCTGTGGGAAACGAAATTTTGTGTTTTCGATCAACCACCGTTTACAAGGAAATAATCATGACCAGGTACACCAGAAGCCATGCATCCAGGACCGTCGCCGGCAATAACAACGCTGACGGCGAAAGGGAACGCCGAGCTCAACTCGGGAAGAGCCCAATCAGAGAGGAAACCCCCGAGGAGCATATCCAAAGTCTTGACGAGCACGGACACCCCGTCCTGCAGGAGGCAGGTTGCCATAGCGAAGGCAATCGTAGCAATAATCCAGGGGAACCTCCGGCTCCGCAAGTAAACCTTGACGACGTCGTCAAGGGATTTCTCGAGAAAAATAAGGAGAGTTTTCTCCAGTTCCTCAGCGAAGCACAGGGTCGGCCACGTCCTGAAGAACGGAACACCGAAGCCTCATCTAGATACGAGGCATCACAACGAGAGGTCGGGGCCCAAACCGACCGCGCAAGGAACGAGCAACGCGGAGAGGACGTCGTGATCACCGCTGCCCGCCCGAGTCGCCAATCCATCCAATAACTCCGCCCGATCTCCGGGGACGAGGCAAGACAGAAAAGGCATCAGGGTCGTCGCGAAGTCGGTCCGAGTCACCTAAACGAGTTCGATCGTCGAACTCCGTCCCAGTCTCCAGAGGACGGCTTCGATGGATACGGGAAGATAGCCACCCCGTTCTCAAATAGAATACTCAACACTTCTCCCGGATAAGTACGGGTACCAAGCATCGCCCTACGACGGGTGAGGATCCATGAAACTTCCTCTCGCAGTTCCAATACAACATGATCAACCAAAAGCTCACTCGGTTCACATGTAAACTCTTCCGGAGTTACTCGTCGACAACGCCCGCAGTGGTTCGACGGTCTACCCACGGAAGCATCGGCTCTATCGCGACTGATGGTGCGCTTCCACGAAGGTTCTTCCAAAAGCGGAATCAAAACGTCGTCGACACCTCCTCACCATAAGGCAAAGCCGTAATGAGTCCATCGACTTCATGACAAGGTTTAACAAGGAGTGCTTGAAGGTCGAAGACGTGAACGACTGTTAGTCATCTCGGCCTTCAAAACGGCATCTTGCGGGGCCTTATACCGAGAGATCGTCAATCACGAGCCTCGTCTCGCAACAGTAGTGGCGCGCAGCCAACCGGTTCGCCAAAGCGGACGAGGCGACAAGAGAAAGCGCGGCGATAAGGCGGGACCTTCTGAAGAGGAAGAAGAGGCGAAGGAAGGAAGATCGGAACAAGGCGGCGGCGCGCGGGCGGATTACATCGTCCGATAAAGTCGAGCTCGGTCCGCGCGACGCCTCGGAACGACCTCGACACCCGTTGACGGCCGAGAGCGAAATCTCGCTCTCACATGAACTGCTCGAGAAGCCTCGACCGATGACGAGGAGGAAGAGGTGCCGACCTATGGATAAATATTGCTCATTCCATGATGATTACGGGCACGACATCAAGAGTGCAAAGAGCTCATGGGTGAAATAGAGATGCTAGTTCGGACGGATCCTCAAGAAATACTGAGGCGGTGGTCGCCAAGCCGACCAAAGCGAAAAGACAAAAGGAGGAAGAGGGAAATTGTGCCCCACAAAAAACAAAGCGCAAAGACCGACGAAGAAGGAGATGACGAGCCCCAATATGACGGGGTGATCTCCACAATTACGGGGCTCCCCCGTGGAGTCACGAAGTCCTCCCTGAAGGCCGATGCCCGAAGTCCTAGACCCAGCGAACCTACCAATAAGAGGTTCGAGAAGGACGAGGCGATCACCTTCTCCGAAGACGACCCGTTCATGACGGTGCCCCCATCGTGATGCATTGGTGATCCGGTAGTGGTCGCAAATAAGTTGGTGAAGCGTTTACATCGACAATGGCGTCGGTGAGCATCCTTTAAGGAATGCTTTGACAAGCTAGGAGTGGAAGGCGCTACCGCGCTGAGCCCGCCGCCACTCCAAGTTTCGTCCCAGAAGAGACGCGCCCAGAAGGAATAATCGAGCTACCCGTCACGGTGGGGAAAGCACCAACGACCTCGACAAAGGTGGTGCAGTTCTTCGTAGTGAAGGCCAACTCGCCGTATAACATCATACTAGGGCGAGATTGGTGAACATTGTAAAAGCGGTATGCTCAACGTACCACCCGACGATAAAATACCCACCACGAGGGAACAATGTGATCCGAGGTGATCGAAAGCAAGCGAGGAATGTATGCAAGTTGCCTTACGAGGTGCGGGACCTCGGTCCAAAGCACCCACAAGCATAGCAATTAAAGAAACCCAAGAGTTGGGTCCGGAAGACATCGCCACGGCGGTCGGTGGAAGAGGTCGCATTGTACAAAGATGAGCCATTGAAGGTCGTCCAGGTTGGTTTCACCACGACACCTGAAGTGAAGGATCAGATCATCCAACTCCTAAGGGAATTCCGGGACGTGTTTGCTTGGTCTCCCCTCGACATGACCGGAGTCTCGCCGAGTATCATCACTCACCGCTCAACATTGACCGAACATAAAGCCGGTTCGACAAAAGCAAAGAATCTTCGCAATTAACGGAACCAAGTCATTCATGACGAGTGAACCGACTATTAAAAGCACGCATCTTGTTCGAGGTCAAATATCCGACCGGATAGCCAACCCGTGATGGTGAAGAAAGGAGGAGGGATGGCGAATGTGTATTGACTACACCGACCTCAACAAGCATTGCCCAAAGGATTGCTATCCCCTTCCCAACATTGACAAGAAGGTCGACGCGTTGGTCGGGTACGAAGTCTTGAGTTTCTTGGACTTATACAAAGGGTATCACCAAGTCCTGATGGACGACGAAGACGCGGCCAAGACAGCCTTCATTACCGACTTCGGGGTCTTCGCATATAAAAAGATGCCATTCGGCCTTAAAAATGCAGGGGCTACCTATCAAAGGATGGTGGACAAAATATTTCAGCCCTACATAGGTCGGAATGTGGAGGTATCGTGAGCGACATCGTCGTCAAAAGCAAGGAAGAAGCCGCATGTGTGGCCGACCTCCGGATCGTCCTCGGCCTTCTTCGGAAAATCAACCTAAAGCTGAATCCCCAGAAATGCACGTTTGCAGTCCGGTCTGGAAAGTTCTTAGGGTGTTGGGTTTCACAAGAAGGGCTAAAAGCAAACCCGACCAAGGTCCAAACCATTTTGGAAATGAAGATGCCGAAGACTATCCATGACGTACACAAGCTGACAGGCTGCATAGCCGCACTAAGCCGCTTCCTTTCAAAAGCCGCGGATAAGCAGCTACCCTTCTTCAAGGTACTCAAAAAAGCCCCGAAATTCTCATGGGATGAGGTGCACAGGTCCGCCTTCGAAGACCTCAAGAGCTACCTCGCCGAGCTCCCCACTCTATCCGTCCCGAAAGAGGGAGAGGTCCTTTTCCTCTACCTCGCCGCCTCGGACGAATCCATAAGTGCGATCTGATGCGAGAAGAAGGACGTCGACTCCGGTGTATTTCATCACCGAGCACTAAAGGCGGAAAACGAGTATCACCGGAGAAGCTTGCCTTAGCATTGGTAAATGCCGCGAGGAGACTACGTCCGTACTTCCATGCACATCGCATACAAGTCCTCACTGACTACCCACTTCGGCAAGTATTGACGAAGCCCGAAGCATCAGGGAGAATCGCGAAATGGGCAATCGAACTGGGCGAGCACGATATATCCTTCTGCCCCCGCCAGGCCATCAAAGGTCAAGCCCTAGCGGATTTCCTTGCCGAGGCTAACTTCGTCGAAAAACCGAAGCCCACTGAATCCGTATCAGACGATGCCAAAGCCGAACCCGTGGTTGAAACACCGAGTCTTGGCAACTCTACGCTGACGGGCTTCGGAAAAGCAATGGAGGCGGTATCTTACTCCTAGGCCCGGACAACCAAGAAATCGCCTACTCACTTCGGTTCACATTCAAAAATACGAACAACGAAGTGGAGTACGAGGCACTGATCGCAGGACTTCGCCTTGCTCAAAGTCTCCAGATACGAGCCGTGCAAGTTCACAGCGATTCTCAAGTCGTCGTAAGCCAAATGTTGGGAAAATACGAGGCAAAAAGCGACAGAATGAAGAAGTATCTTGAAAAAGCAAAAAGCCTGCAACGGACTTTCTCACACTTCCAGATAGTTCGCATCCCAAGGGAGCAAAATAGCCGGTGACATCTTAAGTAAATTGGCCTCGTCATCAACGAACCCGCCAAGATGAGGAAGTCCAAAGCGGGAGCATAAGCGATGCGAAGACGGAGCCGAGGTTAACATAGTCTCGGATGAAGAACCCAATTGGATGACTCCCATTCGAGAGTACTTGGAGAAGGCGAACGCCCCTACGACAAGTTTGGAGGCTAGGAGGATCTGAACAAATCTGCGATATACAATTGAGCGAGAGTCCTATCTGAAAGTCATATCTCCAACCTCTTAAGGTGCTTGGGGCGAACCGAGCTAATTCGTTTCTCGAGAAATACACGAAGGTTCGTGCGGAAGCCACATCGGACCCCGAGCCTTGTCAAAGAAAGTCATGCGATGGGGATACTATCACAACAATGTTCCAAGACTCGATGGACCTCGTAAAAAGTGTCCAAGTGTCAAATCCATGGGAGCGCACCAAGGCTACCCTGACCGACCTCACCTCCGCATGAGAGCCCTTGCCGTTTATGCAATGGGGATTGACATTGTGGGCCCTTTTGTAAAGCACCGGGACGACTCCAATTTTAATTGTTGCGATCGACTACTTCACGAAGTGGGTAGAAGGCGAGCCCTTGGCGAAAATCACAAGCAAGAACGCCTCAACTTCGTATGGAAGAACATAGTGTGTCGTCGGCATCCCCATATCCTCCTTTCGGATAACGGAACACAATTCACGGATAAGACATTCAAAGATTGGTGTCAAGAGCTTGGATCCAACAAAGTTCACCTCGGTGGCCCATCCTCAAGCAAATGGTCGACCGGTTACCAACAGGACCATCGTAAAGGTGCAAAACTTCGTCTCGACCGAGCTAAAGGCCTCGGGTGGAAAACCTACCACAGGTCTTATGGTCGCATCGAACAACACCTCGGACCTCAAGCGGAGAAACACCATACGGTTTGGTGTATGGAACCAAGCGATGATCCCTGCAGAGATCGGAGTGCCGAGTCCTCGCACATTGACTTCTGCGCGAAGCAAATGGAAAAATCTACGAGTGATCTAGACCTACTCGAAGAAAGAGACCTCGCCTACATCGAGGCTCGGTACAAGCAACAAGTAGCTCGGTATTACAACCGGCGTGTTAAAACCGACAATTCAAGTGGGCGACCTCGTACTCGACATAATGAAGTCGAGAAAGCCGCACATTTCGGCAAGTGGAAGCCACATGGGAAGGACCTTCTGGGTCGACGAAGTCCTCGGCAAAGGGCCTATAAGCTCGCTCAATTGTCCGGTGAGCAATTACCCAACGCATGGCACATCATCCATCCAAGAAATATTATGCATAAGTGTCGAGGGTCGGTCTTGTTCGGTCATATTTTAAAGTCCTGTTTAGAGTCTGTCTTATTTGGTGGTCGCGTCATCTTTATCAATAAAATCTTTATTTTACGAGTTCTACTTGTCACTAATGCATAATTAATCTTCACATTATTTACCCTCTACGGAGGACAAATTCCTCGACGGAGGTCGACACATTCGTTTCATACGAATGTAAATCTAAACAGCGCATGCCTACATACGAGATCGACTACCTTCGTTTATTTGAGCGTTCTCTCTATGTAGACGAAGGGACCACCCTCCCGACGACCTCGGCAAAAAACAGAACCATTCCTACATACGAGATCGACTACCTTCGTTTATTTCAAGCGTTCTCTATGTGTGAGCGAAGGGACCACCCTCCCGACGACCTCGGCAAAAACAGAACCATTCCTACATACGAGATCGACTACCTTCGTTTATTTCAAGCGTTCTCTATGTAGACGAAGGGACCACCCTCCCGACGACCTCGGCAAAAAACAGAACCCTACCTTCGCATTTAAAACGATTTCTTTCAAAGCGGAAATCTCTGCGAGGACGAACTACTTTCGCATATTACTCTTGTTCAAATACAAAGTCAATAAGAAACCATTCTTATTAAATAAAAGATGACAGTTACATTTTACGAGGACGGAGCGGATCGGGAAAAGGCGAGCCAATCCCTAGAAAAATCGAATTCAAGACTCATCTATGCTAATCCTACCTCTACCTCGTCCTCGGTCGATATTACGGGCCTGCCAGAGCGACCTCGGTCACTGACGAAGCACTCTGCGAGCTCGGCCTCGCCACTTGATGGCGCCCGGTCTCGACGCATGGAGGTCCACGACGTTCAAGAGCAATAGCACGCCTCTGCTTGCGCGCCACTCCGGATCGTCATAATGTGGTTCATTTATTCTAGGCGAGAAGCTCCGTGAAGAAGAGGCCTCTGCGTCCCGTCAAGTATTTCGCCGAGTTGTGGTTGTCGGCGATAGCGATCTTGTATATGCTCCCGAGCCTTTTAATTCACGTCTTGCTCCGTGAATGCCGGAGGTCCGACCATATTCGCGCTGTGCCTCGAACAACGGGCGGCGACCTCGACAACCTGCTTCAACCTCCGGGATCGTCATCCCACCATTTCGGTGGATAACCTCCTCGTACTCGGCATGCTCCTCGGCTATCACCTTGCCTTCTCCTGGCGACCTCGAACGCCTCCTCCATTCAAAAGGCGAGCTCGAGCTCGTCACGGCTCTCCGAGCTCTTTATGCTGACATCGAACTCCGCGCTGCACGTGGCCAAGCCGCCTTTATATGGAGGAGTTCGACCTCTTTCAACTCAAGAGCCCGCGATAGGTCTTGATTCGGTTCAACCAAGGAGAAGCATCAAGCATTTCAGAGACAATCGAATAAAAAGATAAGTTTCTTAACATAAACTTGTCATTTTATTAACATGCCCTTAGGCAAAAATCGATACATTTACATTCAAAAAAAAAAAAAGGGTGAAAAAGATGCGAGGATCAATGACCCTCCGGAAGCTTGGCCATGTCCACGTTCGCGCCTCCGGCTGGATAGCCTCGACCTCGGCCTCTTGGGAACTACGGAGTCTCGACGCCTTGAGCGTCGGCCGTCTCCCGACCCTTTGCATGATCAGCCAATAAAGCCTCGGTCGGGGATCCCGATCCACGGACAAGCGCGCATGCACTCGCGGACAAAACAACGGAGGAAGAGCGGCTCAGAGCACGGAAGCTCCTTCGAGCCGCGGACGAGCACATCAAAGTAGGCTGTCTCGGGGCAAGCATCCTCGGTCTCCTCGCACCCATACTTGGCTTTGTCGGATCTGGGTAGTCCTCGGCGACCTCTTCGATTGCGTCCGAGACGGCGCATTAAGCACATCACCGCGTCCGAGACCATCCCGAAGCTCGCCGACGAGAACAGCCTCTCCGCTGGGCGCGAGCGTTTCTCCCGAGAGCCCGCCATGTCCGCCTCCCGACGGCGAACTGTTCCACCTCGGCCTTCATCGAGGCAACCTCGGCCCTAGCCGCCTCGGCCGCCGCCTCCTCGCCCACAGTGCCTCGCCGACCGCCCTAGCCGCCACGCCTCAATGGCCGTCGCGTCCGCCGCTTCGCTTGACGAGGTCCGGATCTTAGCCTCGGCCTCGGACATTTCTTGAGCAAGGAGGGTATTCACTCTCCACCTCCCGAGCATACCGGCCACCCCGTCAAAACTGCGAACGGCGCCCTTCAAGTAATCCGATATAAGATCGGATACTCTTGACACTCGGCCGCCACGTCCTCGACCCCTATACAAAATATACATCAGTCGGAAGAACACAATTTGGTTACTAATGCACAAAGTATAAGGACAAGTACATACCTCGGGAAAGAGACGAGTGACTTGGGCCGATGATCTCGCGCTCGACCTCGGCAACCGAGGACTCATGGATTACATCCTTCCGCCTCTTCAAGCGCTTGAGTGGCTGCGGCGAAGGGGATCTCGAAGGCCCCACGGTCATTTCGGCATGTCTCGAAATCCTTCAAGGTCGGAGACCTCGGCTCGCCACGAGATCGGTTCGCCACGAGATCGGCTCCTTCCTTTTCTTCTTCCTTTCCTTCAAAGAAGTTCACTACAAGGAAATACATGGGTCACATCAATCGTAACTCATGAAATAAAGAAAAAGAGAGAGAAGAGAGGCCTCACCTTCACCGACTCCACCCTGAGGTAGGATCATAAGTGGCTAAGCCCCGCCTCGCAAGCTCGGCCTCGGAGAAGACCTCGTCAACAAGGCCAATTTGTCCGGCCTCCTCCAAGTCACCAAGCCCTTGTCGACATACACATCGGCGATCTTATCGATCGCCATGGAACTCCATATGTCCTCAAACCGACGGAAAAGAACTTTTCCGCGGTTGGAGATCTTTGATTTAATCTTGGCTTTGAAGTTCCTACGGGTGATAGATAATACCACCCCGAACCGCCTTCAATTGCAAAAGCGAAGGACGAGCCCCAAGGTAAAGGAAAATTATGCCTATAGCATAGACACCTAGGCGCTCGTATGCGGAATGAGTTCGGCGAGAGTTGGGCGAGATAGGCGAACATCTCTTGGAACTCAACATATACATAAGGGTAAGGAAGGCGAAGACCACTTTAAGGCGTCCTCGTACACGACAATAAAAACCGTCCGGAGGCACAAGCCCTGTCCTCCTGACGGGGCAACTAGCTCAATACTAGAGGAATACTATATTGAAAACATATATCCCTAATGTCGAAATACTTAGGATTGAAGAAAAGAAGACACTTTACCGCAATCCCCATCGAGGGAATCGCAGACTACACTCGAAAGAGGCATATGAATGCGGTAAAAGCAGTGAGACACTAAATCGAGACGGGAAGCAGACACGATTTGGCGCTCAGCGACTTGTTATGAGAAGAAGTAGCCATTACTTACTTTTGTTTATCGAAGAACAAGACAGAAGCTTCAAATCGTCAATGGCGCGGAATAAAGTGTTTCTCGCGAGGCGAGGGTTTTTGAAAATCGAGAAATGAAGAAGGCAAGTGATAAGAGATATTGCGTATCGAGGAAGACATTCCCTAATATGCACTTTATCGGGAATCCAACCGTTGCCAATTTAATGCGCATTAAATCGTATCCGCGTCGATGCTCGACAACGGCGAAAATCCGTCTTGACCTCGGTATAACACCTCGTCGGTGAAGCCGATGAAGACCTCGACTTAACGCCTCGACGGTGAAGCGATCGAAGACCTCGGCATAACGCCTCGTCGGGTGAAGCGGTCGAAGACCTCGGCATAACGCCTCGTCGGGTGAAGCCGGTCGGAGACCTCGAACTTAACGCCGTTAGGTGAAGCGGTCATAAGACCTCGGCATAACGCCTCGTTAGGTGAAGCAAGTCGAAGACCTCGGCACGCCTCGGTGCGATAAGCCGGGACACCGCGCGGAGATACAAACAAAAGACCTCGGCGGACGCATCTGCGCGCGACACGTTTCGATATACGACGTCAAAAGCATTGACACACAAAGTCGACAATGAAAAGAATGTGTAAGATCGTCCAACCCGCTCGTCACAACAACCCCAATCCAAAGATGACCTCGTTTTGCGTCTTTTGGGGGGTTGTGATAGGATACGACCCAACTACCGTGCCCAAGCATCGGGCCCAATACAAGTAAACCCGACATCAAGCTCGGCTCGACAAGTTCGCCCATGAAGACTCCTGAAGCCGGTGGGAACGCAGAAGCTCACCATATCTAAAAGAATCCTAATTCGAGAGGATAGGATCTCGAATCCTAGTTAGAGAGACTTGGATTCGAGATCTAGTCAATACATTGTGTATAAATAGAGGCTAGATTAGACGACATTGATTCACCTCTTTGTAATCGCTTCTACACCTCAATACACATATTCTCTCTCTGCCCGTGGACGTAGATCTTATTCATAGATCGAACCACGTAAATCTTTGGTGTTCTTGCGCATTTATTTCCCTTGCGAAATTAAGATCGATCAAGAAGTAAAACCTATTTCGATCGGTCGATAATTTGGCCAAAATGGGATTCAGTTCGGTTCGACGATTAAAATCGACCGAAATTAGTACATGATTAATACTATATATATTTCGGTCGATCGGCGGTTTGGACTACTTGCATTTCAGTCAAGTTTTGGTTCGATCGAAGGCACAAGATCGATTCGGTTCGGTCAAAAATTTCAATATAATTCAGTTATCGATGCAATCGGTTCGGTCGGTTCGATTTTTGACCGAAACCGATCATTGCACACTCCTAGAGGCAACCCATATTTTATCCGTTCGTAATTAATTGTTATACAGAGGTTTGAAAAAGTCATGGTCTTGTTTTGTTTTGTTTTGTTTTGTTTTATAAGTCAAGGTCTTCCAAATTGGTATATCACGTGCTTGCCGTAGTCAACAAGTTTAAACACTTCCTAGTCTTTACAATCAACTTCCAACAAATTGTTTTTCTATTATACTGATTTATGTGTATAAACCACAAAAGACGTCGAATAGTTATCTAATGATAAAAATTTATGTACATGGTTTCTAATTAAATTCAATTGAAGTTCATTAGTTCTCATTGAGGGTTTAGTTCCCATTAATTAATTAGGTATTTTCATGAGTAAGTGAAAAACTTGCATAGACCACTGAGCTTATTCTATCAGTACAAGTAGGGATGTCAATGAATGAGTTTTATCTGGACAAAAATCAATAAATAAATATCGGTTCTGGTTCTAGAACCAACCCATTAGATACTGAATTCGGACCGGACCTGGACCATTAACTATGGGTCTAAAATGGTCCGGATTTGAATTGGTCTGGAACCAGAATCGGACCAAAATCGAAACTGAAACCGAAATCATTGCTTTAAAATTTAATGGATTATGAATGATTCCATATCGGTATGGGTAACACCGACTCATTGACAAGCCTACTTAAGCTTAGGCTTGTCAATCGACGAGTTTTAATCAGACCAAAATCAATAAATAAGTATCGGTTCTGGTTCTGAAATCAGAACCGGACCGGACCAGATCGAACCATCAAACTATGAGTCTAAACGGTCCGGGTCAAAAGCGGGTCTGAAATCGAAACCAGAACCGCTGCTTTAAAACTTAATAGGTTATGAGCGGTTCGGATCAATCCGGGTAAAACTCACATATTGACATCCCTAAGTGTAAATTGATAATTTAGGAGCGTAATGATGCATTTTGACAAAAAAATTCATTCGGAAATATGGTATCTGGATAGCACGAATTTGACTGAGTCTAGCATTGGTTCAAAACGTGCATCCACTTTTGGGTTCCTAAATCACATCAAATATAGTCATGAAATAGACTTGTGTTGCTCTCTTGACTCATTCCAACTACAATGCAATCATGATCTTCACTCACTATCTTATTGATATACTAAGGTTAGATGTGTCAATGCAATTTCTTAAATAAGCGTAAGAACCTAAAAATTAATGTACTTTATGTATAAAGTTAATGAACCATTAAGTTCTGATAAAAGACAATACTATTCATTAATATTTCGTAATGCAATAATCTTAAACATGAAGTGCATTAACTTTAAACTTAAAGTACATTGATTTTTATTTTTTTACGAAAAATAAATTTTTATTTGATCTCTTCTCTAGGGGATGATTCACGTGAGAATGCAAATATTGGTGAGAAATAAGAATGCAGCATTTAACGTATAAAGTTGTTGCACTAAATGTATAAATTTATTGCACCAAATTATGTGCAACAACTTTATATTAAGTGTTACACTTTATATGTTAAATTTGATACAACAAATTTATACATTTAGTGCAACAACTTTATACGTTAAATACTTCATTCTTATTTCTCACCAATATTTGCATTCTCACGTGATCCATCCCTCTTCCCTATATATATATATATATATATATCACCACAAGCTCTTCATATGTTGAGAGACACACACTTGTTCCCTCTCTCACAAACCAGACGCATTGAAGAGAGAGAGAGAGAGATGGGATGCTCATTCTCTTGCGTAGGAGTACTGATGAAGCCATCCCCACCAAAATTCAAAAGCATAAGGATCGTCCGCCTCAACGGCTCGGTGGAAGAGATCGAGTATCCCATCACCGTCGCCGAAGTCATCGGAAAACAAGCCAAGGAGTTTCTCTTCACTCAGGCCAACCTGCTGGCGGCGGCGGCGACTCCTCTCAAGCTGGACACGGCGCTGGAGGGGGGGCGCGTCTACTTCTTGCTGCCGTCCACGCTGTTTCAGTCCAACATGTCGCCAGTGGAGTTGGCCCCCATCGCCAGGAAGCTCGCCTCCATTGCCCTAAACACCAAATCCATATCCTCATCCAAATCGCCTCACTGCAGCGATCAGATTCCGCCATTAAAAAGCAAGTGCAGTAAATCCCGGTCGTGGAAGCCTATTTTGTCGACAATTCGCGAGAGGTCGTTTAATCGGAGAAGTGAGTCAGATTTGCATGCTGAAGAGGAAGCCAACATTCATACCAAGGACTAGTACAGGTTGAAATATGTACCCTACCTTCTTTTTCTTTTTTTCTTTTTCTTTGTTTGGGGTGGTTTGGGGAGTCTGTGATATACGTCCATCATGTTCATGAAGTTTAATATATCTTATAACAAAATATTTGGTAATGGTTGGAGCAGCAAACTCGGATTCGGCAAGAATCTCATTTTTTGGTAGTAAGAAGGGGGAATTGGTTACACTGTTACACTTTTTCGTCAATTTTATGTAATCGTGTAACGATCGTGAAATCGGTAAAATTGTGTAACACATGTTACACAATAATTTATATCTAATAGTTGTGTAATGATGAAAAGGATCACTACCTCCTTAATTCACAAACGACTTAATCTAAATTTTAATTAATTGGTATTTATCAGTGAAGTTGCAACTTCTGAATAATATTTTTTTGATTGATGCATCAATCAATAAAAATGCTTGGATTTATATCAAATATTTATGCCGAGTATCCATGGTTTTGAACATTTAAATATAATACCGGAACTCTAAATAATCTAGTTGCAATGATCAATGGTTATTTGATATTTGTTTACCTTTTGAGTCATGGATTTAGATACATATTTAAATGTTTTAATAGAGATTTCATTTTTTCTTTTTCTTGCTTTTTCAACGAGGGAAATTCGTATTTACTATCTAAAGTATATATTGGATAATTTGTTCCGCTCTTGTATAATAGCCTATAAACTATATGGAAGAAATAAACCTAGTTACGCTTACGCTCTATCTAAGCCTTGTTAATTTTTTAATATTTACATCTAATATATTATATATTTTGTAATACAGTTATACAAATTAGTACGAATTTCTAAACCTGATCTTCCCCATTTCAGATTATTCTCATAATAACTTTACAAAGTCACCTTTATTTCCCCCCGACTTATAGACAAAAAAATAATAGAGAATCGGTAAAATTAATCTATTTTTTCGAAACTTTACGGTTTCTTCAATATAACGATTGGTCTTCTTTAAGCATTAAATCAAAATGACATCATATAGATATTAAATAAGCCAATAAACTAACTTCTTAATCGTACAAATTCTAAATATATTAATGAAAATCACATCAATCAAAATAGTTAAAATAATTACTTGTAAGCTTATTGAATGCATATGTATCAATTATGATTATACTACTAATAAAGTTATTGAACAAACAACACGAGTCGTAATTATACAATTAAATCATAAATTCATGAATATTAATTAATTACTTTTGAAGAATATAATAAGCATATCAAATTTTATTCTCCATCCATCCCACAATTGTTGGCTCATTTTCATTTTTGAACTGCCCCACTATTGTTGGTCCATTCCAAAAATGAAACAATTTTACACTAAAAAATACCTCGAATTTTATATCACATAATATTTTACATACAAAATATACATCTCTTTAATCTCCGTGTAAAAAGAAAAGACTACCATCTAAATTTTGCTTAACCTTTAGAAATGTGATTGGTCATTAACAACAATTGGAGCAGGGGCTACAATGTTGTTTTTGGTACACAATCCCACCCACTTTCCTTGCTATTTAACACTGTAAAATACTTGGGAACCCATTCTTCCCTTTCAACTTTCTCTCTCTGGCAATCTCTCTCTGCCTCTCCTCAATCTCACTCTTGCTTTCCCTCGCTTTATCCCACCTCTTCTCCAGGATGGCTCGGCTCACTTCACTCCATACTAAGCTCGACTCACTAGTAGAAACCGCCTGCATTAACCAACATCTCATTATAAATAAAATCCATTGCACAGAAATTAGAGCCGTCAAAAATGACCCAGCCCGATAGGCTGTTCGGTATCAGGCTGGCCTGATCCACATGATTTGTAGGCCCAAAAAATTTCGAGTCGGCCTAACCCGCCTAAGAGGCAAACTTGGCTCAAAAAATTGGGCTAACCCGATCAGGCCCGATCCTTTTTTCTTAAAACTATTCTCGGACTAGGGTGGGTTGGAAAATTAGCAACCCAATCGGATCCGGCTGATTTTGTCCTCCGGCCTGATGAAATGAGGCCGGGCTAGCTAGTCTGGCCCAACAACACTGACAGACTATCTGGAGGGTCAAGATCTATAAGACATTATTATTCATATCCATTGACATATATGTAATTATGTTGGTCTTTGGATCAGAGTATGACCCATCAAACATATAGCCTGAGAGACTGTCAAAAGGGTCAAGATTTGTAAGGCATTATCCATATCCGATGGCATATATGTAACTCAATGAACATTTGGATCGGAGTATGACCGTCAAAAGTCTAATTGTATGAAAGATCAAGATCAGTAAAATGTCTTTTATATCTAATGACATATATATAACTCGTACTAAAACTTGTACTCCATTCGTCTGGTATTATTGGCTCATTTCTTTTTGCACGTAGTTTAAGGAGAATTATGTTTTATGTGTAAAGTAGTGCGTGGTACGAAATTCGAAACACTTTTTAGTGTAAAATTGTTTCATTTTTTAGAATGGGTCAACAATAACGGGACAGCCTAAAAAGGAAAACGAACCAACAATAATGAGAGAGTAGTATATTTTACCTCAGAATCCTTAACAAGAGGAGTTTTCAATCCTGAAAGCGCTTCTTTGGCATAATAGATGGTTGTTTTCTTCCTGTGGCAACATCCTTCACCACTACGCTTCTAAACATCCAACAACACCAAAAGTGAACAAACTTTTGTAACATACAAAGTAATTAAGTACATGTCGAATGTAAAATTAATTTAATTTACCTATCCCAATGGCCATCAATCTCATAAATGGTCTCTGAAGTTGATGACCTAACAATCTTCCCCTTGATCGACCTATATATCGATGGTCGTGGCCAAAACGAGTTGCCTCTGTAACAAAGCTCTGCTTCGAGGTCGGTTTCTTGACATCGGATTGTCACATTACCAACCCAATCTACGCCAGAAAGAGGCAAGAATCGTATGACGAGTTTGGGAGAGTTCATCGTGTATGTTTCGTTTTGGTCGAGCAGCTTTAGTTGCCGTTTTCCGACGACTTCTGTCTCGATGTGACTACCTGCGACGTTCCATTTCATGTTTTTTCTAGGGTTCATATTCAAATATGATTTGACTTTTGTTCGTTTGAGTACTTTATGGCCCGAAATTCTGAAAAATATTCAAATATGGCTCGAAAGTTGCTTCCTGTTATAAATATAGTCTGCTTATTTAACGATGTTGATGGAAACATGATGTGGAACAACGCCATGTAAGATACATGACAAGAATTGCCCGCTACATCAACAGTCAGTCAGTGCACTTCTTTCGTGCACTTCTTTCGACGTCGTTAGATAACCAGACTATATTTGTAACAATATAGTAATTTTCTTATCGATATTTGAATATTTTAGAATTTCGGGCCATGAAGTATTCATAGAGTATCTCTATTTTTCATGATGTAAGAGGTTTAATTAGTATACCACAAAATTTAGGTATGGGAGATTGACACCATACGATGTCGATGTTGTGTTTCTCATCCGTGGCGTGAAGCGCAGTCACCGGTGGATGATGTGAAACCTTGATACAAAATATTAACATTTGAGGTTTTCAAGAATCAACTAATAAAGCAAACTCACACCCAACACAAAAATAATAAAAAATCGAACCATTTTTTCTACCAAAGCAAATTCAATTCGAAATGTTCCGTTTGGAATGAAAAATTAAATAAAAATCTTACATAATTATATATTTGTCATTTCTTAAACTTTTACAAAAATAATTACAAATTCATTTTTCAAGTATGAAAGGAGAATTAAATTAAATACTTGTATTACTTACAGTGAATAATATTCGGTCCGTTTTTCTTCAAATCAAAATTTTCAGAATGAGATTAAGAGGTGTTTGGCTAAGCTTATTTTAGAGAGCTTATAAGCTCCAAGAGCTTATAAGATATTTTAAGAATTTATAAGAGATAATGTTTTAACTTTCAAGTGCTTATAAGTTGTTAAAATATTTGGATAATTGATCTTATAAGCTAGAAAAATAATCGTGAATTAGAAAGATAAAATTAACGAATGATGAAGTTGTTATTGTATGTATAGGAAATAACGAACTATAATAAGGTTAATTTGATAAATTCATGGTTGCTTAAAGTTTATGAAAAAATAAATTAGAGTTGACCAACTTATTTTTAGGGGAGCTTATAAACTATTAAATTTATTTTCACAGTTTATAAGCTGTTTAAGAACTTATTTTAACAAACACTTTATATTAACTTATAAACTACTAAACAACTTATAATCTGTTTTAAAGAATTTATAAGCTCAGCCAAACACCCTTTACATCGAAATGAATATCGAATTTAAAATTTAAAATTGAATCAAAATTCTTGAAATTAACAATACACCTACCTGAACCGAATCACATCGAAATTAACGATAATTTACTTGAAATCCCAAATTTAGGTTCGGTTTTACTCATCCCAGAGACGTACCTGTTCTACGAGCACATTGAGTGAACCGACGGAGACGTGGTGGGTCTCTCCGAGCAGCGGGTTGTACGGCGCGACTCCAAAGGGCAAGGGCCGCAGCGTGGAGATGCTCCACGCCACGACCGACACCAATCTTTCGTGGGGCGTCTCCTCCTCGACACACTTGCTCAATAAATCGGAGCTCACGCAGTACCGACTCCCCATACAACTGCAGCTGCGATTTTGGAATGTTGAACTGCGGCGGAAGCTGCATTCATTTCTATGTATGAGCCTTGGACTGCAAATTGCAAAATATATTTATACCCTTGAATTAAAATTAAATCAATCTTGCCTGGAGGCGAGTGAGGTCGGAGCCGGGCCTAACGGAAGCGAGAAGGCTGAGAATGCGTTGGATGATGTTTGGAGTTCTGTAGTCGGAGTCGGATTCGTTGCCGTCAAGAGATAACGGTGCAGTTAGAACTACGCCGCCCTTTCTTTCCAAACTCTCCTCTTTTACCTGCTTCATCCCATATATGTATATCCCAAATTCAAATTTTTATGTATCAAACTTAGATAATTTCTATGATATTTTTAGGGGTGAGCAAAAACCGAATCGAATCGAAAACCGAACCGAACCGAATCGAAATGGGCGGTTTGGTTCGATTTTGAAACGATAATTGGTTCGGTTGGTTTCAAATTTTCAAACCGAATTAATTGGTTCGGGTTGATTTAGTTAAAAATTCGGTTTTTAAACCGAACCATTAATTAATTATTATTATATTATATTTTATTTTATATATATATATATATATATATATATATATATATATATATATATATGTGTTATTTATATTATTAATATTTAAATTGGTTAATATTATATATATTTATATATATATAATTATATTTATATATTATATTATATATATTATAATATTTATATTAATTTTAATTTTAATTGGTTAATGAATCGAATCGAACCAAACCGAATATTTCGGTTCGGTTTGATTCGGTTTTGTACATTAATTCGGTTCGGTTCGGTTTGGGTTTTTAAAAATTCGGTTTTGGTTTTCGGGTTGGGTTCGGTTTTGAACCGAACCGTCCGAACGCTTCACCCTAGATATTTTAAAGGGACCGTCTCCTATACACGCCGCATAGCGTAGTGTAGGGGACCATATAATTAATTTTTTAATTAATTAATTAATTTAATAAATAATAATTATGAATTAATAAATTTAAATAATAAATTAATATACTTTAACTTTAAATAATAAACTCTAATTTTGAGTTAATAAATCATAATTTTGAATAATAAATCCTAATTATAAATTAATAAATTAAATTATATAAATCTAATTATCCTTACTTACTATAATTAATATATAATTATTTTAACATAAAATAAGGATGAGCTCATAGGAGGGAACACCGGACATGCTGCAACCTAAGGATCACCAGACAGCTCTTTCGCTCTATAGGGATCATTGAGTTGGTTGGTACCTCATACGGGAGTTCTCTTCGTTAAGTCTGCTTATTTTCTTTTCCAATTCAATCATTTCTTTCCATTCGATACTTCGTCTCTTTAACTCACTGTCGGCGACACCCAAATTTTTGTCTATTTTAAATAACTCATTTATAAACCTAATTATACAATAAAAGTCAAAAATAATTAAATAAAGAGACGCAATCTTTTTTCCCTGTACTAAAAATTATATGGGAGGGAGATTTGGGATAGAAGAAAGAACGAAAGGAAAAGTTAAAATTTGTTGGAGATATAGTTGATATTATAAATACTTTTGTTATTTTAATAAAGTGTATTTGTTGGCAGTGGGACCATTTATGTAATTAATCGAAGCGTACGGACTATATATCTTGTATTAAACGGTCAAACTATGCCCTATATAGAACATATTAAACTTTTTGAACAGCGTCCCATAGTTCTTAGACAACTAAGAGGAAAATTTATTACTTAATAGTTATTATCGAAAAAGATCATTTAAGTGGCTAAAGTCTATATCTCAAAATCTTTTTCTTAAAATTTATTCTGCCGAAAGCAACGATATAAATGAAGCTGACTTTTTTGTTTTATGTTGCTGTCTGCATCCAATATTTATCTTATTATTTTAGTAAGGAAATGGAGTCGGTGGAGAACGAACCATTAACCACATTCTTTACATAAATTAATCTAAATTATTTCCTAGTAGGATTGATATTTCGTGCGTTAATTTTTTCGCTACTTTTACGATAACGATCATTCAATTACACCACGATCCATTTTTAAGGATTATCAATGACCATCCGACCACCGACACTTAATTTTAAATTTATATTTTATTATTTTCAAGGTGGGATGATAATCATAATAAAATCACAATCTTTTTGTGATGAGGGTTATTACCTTGATCCATAGAAAATATAGAACAAGAAATAAGATAAATTTAAATCGAAATTAGAAAATAAATCAATAAAAGAAATAAAAAATATATAATATAATTAAATTAATATTAAATATATATAAATATTATCGAATTATATTCATATATACTATTCAACTTAACACGAATGCAACACGAAAATTATCGGGTTAAAAAGGAATAAGACACGGATCCCAAGTGTGGTCAACACTTTTTATCATGTCGAACACGATAAGGACACGAACACAATAAAACCGAACACTAACTCGTTAATTTCAATGCGTATTCTCGTGTCGAAAATTGTCAGCCATATTTCCTAGTAGTCACAATATTCCTAACAACCACAATGTAAGAGTTTTATCCTCTTTAAAGTGATTTTTTGTGGATATTAGATAAATTATTCTTAATTTCTTAATCGTTGAGTCACAGTGATTTACCACCTTACATTCTCATAGAATTACGGTACGAGGGCTCCCGAATGGAGAGTTTCCCCTCGTGGAACAAGAAATCTGAACTGATTTGGATTGCATTCGTTATTATGAGTATGCTTTGATTATTAATAATTAATTTAACTAGATTATTAAGGTTTATACTTATTTTCTATATATACTCTTATGCCATGTCAACTGCTAACGTTATGCGATGTAATTATTGGACCGGAAACCGAAAACTTAGATACGTAGGATGAAAGCAATATGTCTTAAGTTTATTTATGTGGTCTATTCTCTTTCTTAAGACTAAACCAAAAGATTGCTAGTTATTTTGTTTGGTTTATTTTAAAGTATGTACTTCCACTAAAATAATACACTATATAATTATATATATATTTTAAAATTTATATAAAATCTGTAGTCTGAAAGTATTAGGTATATAAAATTCATATTTTGTATAATAACCTACAAACTATACATGATGGATAAACTATATTTGAAAAACTAGATGTGATAGATTAAGACCTATATATAAAAACATGAAATGGTTTGCAAATCTTACAGGACGAGTAAACTACACTTGAAAAACCAGGTGTGATAGGCTCATACCTTTAGAAGCATTAATTAGGTTCGAACTTATGACATTTTTATCACATAAATCCACTCTACCACTAGGAGGGCGTTTGGCTAAGCTTATAAATTGCTTAGGAGCTTATAAGCTCATGCAAGATGTTTGGCAAAATAAGTTCTAAACAAATTTTATAATTTGTTAAAATAAGCTCCAACAAATTATAAGCTCCCTTAAAAATAAGTAGCTCAACCCAACTTATTTTTTCATAAGCTTGCAAGTAACAATAAATTTACCAAAATAAACTTACTATGATTCGTTATAATCTACATATATACTATCGACTTCACCTCTCGTCAATTTTCTCGCTCTAACTATGATTTTCTCTCTCTAACTCATGATTCTTTCTCTAGCTTATAAGCTAAATTATCCAAACAATTTGACAACTTATAAGCTCTTGAAACATCTTATAAGCTCTTAGAGCTTATAAGCTCTTTAAAATCAGCTTACCCAAACACCCTCTAGGTCGTTCCAAGGAAATTATTGATATCTTTCTTTGCAATTGATAAAGTTGACTTTTAAATACATAGCTAGCTCGTACGAGATATTAAACTATCATCTGACGAAACTTAATCTAAATTAAAAATGTCATTTAGGATCATTAAATTAAAGTTTACGCGCTAATGACGCGAGAATTATACCTCTTACGGTCATAAGGTCATAATCTACGTTTACACAATTCAAAATTTCAAAATCGGCCATTTTCCTCATTTTTTTTATAGTGGCCAAGAAATAAAGTAAAATTAGTGATCGAATATTCTGATTGAAAAATACACAAAGTTGAACTTACTTTATTCTTTGGAGATGACAGGGGTATATAAATATTCAAATTCTTATTATCTGTAAGAATATCGTCAGTATAGACGAATATACAATACACACACATATATATATACATATGTATAATATATAGATATTCCTTTCCTATATGTTTTTCGGACCAAGTCAGAAATGCATCTTAAAGAGGTTTCCGACGTACTAAGTCGCCGGAATACTTCCTTAACTAGCCGGAAAACCGCCTAAACATTAATTACGCCATTAACATGAACATATTATATTCCTCTAGAAAAAACATTAACAGATTAATGGGACACGGAAACTAAATTATCGACTCTATCTTTGCATGATTCGGAAACAATGTGTAAGGATAAATCAAAGAAAATATAAAACTGGCAGGCACACACACACACACACACATATATATATATATATAACACACATATATATAACTGGCACACACACACACACACACACACATATATATATATATACATAGATGAAAATCAGAGAGAAGAGAGAGAAATATGTACCATTTGAGGAGACTGCAATGATGTATGTCAATGAAAATTACAGAGAGAGAGAGAGAGAGAGAGAGAGGGAGAGAGAGAGAGAGAGAGTTTTGTTTTGTTTTGTATGAGTGATGGTGCAGAGAAGATATAGGATTGCGCCTTTTTAAAGCCATTGCTTGCTGCTTTGATTACATTTCCGCTCCGAGGGGAAAAGGAAGAAGTAAATGGACAGCTTAACATTTCGTCTAAGTCTCCTGCCCTCAACTAATACGATTACTAACTTACCACAAATTTTAATAATTTAGTGGCATTTTCCTCGTAAGCTACTAATATAATCCTTCATTCCCAACGGAAAAATACATGATTAGGAATGTTGTTAGAAATAATTATGGAAAGTAAATTCAGTTTAATGTTTAATATTCTTTTATTGGTTAATGCGTTGTACAAGGAATTATAATATCATGACACACTTATCGGTTGATAAATAAATTATAATTTATAAGATTTAATTAAGTTGTAATTGGAACTGTCAATACCTAATTAATCACGAGTCGACAGGTTGACGTGGAGGACATTTGTTGTAATTGGATCCATATAATATATATGTATATATATTTTTATTTATATTTATAAGTGTAACTGTCAATACCTAATTAATCACGAGTCGACAGGTTGACGTGGAGGACATTTGGCAATTTCTGGGAGTTGGTTTGGATGAAAACTGAAATCAGCTTCTTGTATTTTCTTTTTTTATCAATTACATTAATTTTAAAGATTGGATAACGATTAGTGAACCCGAGATCTTTAACTTGAACATTAACTACTTACAACATCAACTTATAATTTTGTTTATCTAAATGCATTTGCTTTTCTTTTCTTTTTTTTTTTAACTCTGACAGGATAATAAAATAATTCTCATTAAAAATTCGACCATAAAGATACACAAGCTAGTCATCCACATCTGGTCCCTATCTACAAAGAAGATACCTTCTTTGTAGATACCTTTCAACTCGATCATAATTTCCCATACGTTCAAGTTGAAAACAGAATATGACAAAAAATAACAATAGTAATTAAAATACTACATAGTCAATCAGTGTACAATCAAGTAATATCTTAAGCAGGCATCATATATTCCTAATCGTTGGATTATTTTCCACTGCTTCCTGCCTAGAGAGATCAACAAATGGATATAAACTACTTCGTTTTACTGCCTCCCACAGACTCAAGAAGTGGAAACAGTTTTTTTTTTTGACAGAGATAAACCATCAACTAGATATATTCTGCATTCTCTGAGAGATTGACATCTGTACATTTTAGTCGGATGACTTTATACCATGGCGCTTGAAATACTCTCTGAATCCATAGGCACTGACGTCGTAGTTGAACTGCAAAAACGGAACCAGAGAAATGACTTCAGACAGTTAACATAAATATTAACCTTTTCTTTTCAAGAGTTGAGAGAAGATATGCATCATATCATTCCATGTTCAGATGTTCTTATGAGATCTTGCAAAGCATTTCAAGCATGGATTGATAGACAACTTAGTCTAAGGCTTCCGCTCCACAAGAAATGATCCCAACAGAAAAGCAGGATTTTGTAAGAATACTTATTAAAATCCTATTATTAGAATTTAGAAGAATAGAGATTTCTAGACCCTTGCATCAAAGGAGGTTGAGATTTCATATGTTCGGGCAGGAGTAAGTATTAATTCATTGTTCGCTTCAAATAGCACTGATATAAACATTAACCAGTCCTGCAATATGTTGAATGCACTACTAATGCTAATAGATTTTGAAAAGAAAAAGATACAGGGGCATTGTGAATCCAAAGTGTTCGAATTTCATTAACTTAATTACTGTTATATCGAGGCAAGAAATAAACCTTAGGTATGATAAGTTGGCATGTAAACAGCTAGAAATACTTACGGGTAAAACTTTGACAGCGTATTTTGTGATATTTGGGTCAACAGCCTTTGCTTGATTAGCTGCCTGCATGACATTACCAATGACTCATTATATTCAAAGACAGTAAGAAGTAGTACACGAGAACAACATTGCACATAAATCAATGCTTCCTGCCAGTATTATAGATGAGAAAACCCTTCCTCAACTTCGGTAAGCATTTTAATACAGGAATGGTATAAGGTTAAGTTCCAGCATAATAATGAACAATTAAGCATTTAAGATGTCGTTAATGTACGGAGATCCAAAAAAGAGTGATATCAGGGCTAAGTCAATAATAAGATCACGTTTTACTGGGAGAACTGCACTGTTTATGGTGGATTTGGACCTGTTTGTCCTTCCCTTCGTCAGTGGCACCTATGACTTAAAATTTTCAAGTAATTAAGTTCAGTGAAAACAGCCAATACCAAGCCAGAGACAAGAACAAGGTTGCTTTGACAAATATAAATCCCAATTGCTCGGGATTCAAATATTGTAGATATCTAGTTTTCTAGGCTGACTTCAGCAACTCATAAATCATGTCACAAAAGGTTCCAAGAGCTTCCTAGTAAAAATTATCGCAATGGTCTTTTTTGAAGAGCATTCACAAATTAATACAATTTGAGAAATAAATAACCTCACTCACCTGTTCTGGACTGTGAAATATTTCTATAAAGGGATATTCCGTCTGCTGGCGAGTTATGCAGAATCCAGGATACTTTGGGCATTCAACCTAAGAAGCCAGCCCCAAAATATAGATAACTAAATTAAGGCATTATATTAGCATCAAAGATATACTCTGTCGGCTTACTTTTATTATGGAATATTTAACATGAATAAGCAGAAGTGCACAGACAAACTCTCGTACAATTACAGCTATCTTCTACATAAGATGAAGATCAGTGGTTACTTACACGCATAAATTTGACATGAGGATGGAACTCTGCCGCAGCTTCTTCCAGTATTCTATCAAGACGTTTGGTGAGGTTACATCTGCAGCAGTCAAAAACATTAATCATGAATTAGTGCATCACTTCTATAAATCAATTCAAAGAAAGAAGGTTCACAAATTACTTTATGGTAAATGCAACAACCACAGGGTGACCTTGGTGAAGAAGCTGTACAAATTCACGCTCTGAGGTAAAATGAACAACTCTTGACGGTCCTAGATCCCTTGGATAGCCAGTATAGTACCTTTAAGGTTATACAACAACGTAAGAACATTAGCATGGATGACCTACCAACTAAACAGAATATATATATATATATATATATAAGAAAATTTTCAGATCTAATGCATCAGTTGCATCTTCTGCACTAAGCAAAACATACAAATACACTCCAAAACTAACCAAAAAAGTATCAGAGACAGGCCACACGTATATGTATGTATAGAGAGCAAGAGTTTTATGTACCAGTCACTTCTGATAAAGGTAGGGAAGATTAAATGTAACAAATAAGAGAAACAGATGCATCCATATTAGCATATAAGTTGCATATAATAGTTAATTTGTAACGAGAGATTTCAGAATAAAAATTATGAAACTTTCCAAGAACCTCTCATGTATTTCAGGAGCCAATAACAAGCACCCAAGTACATGAAATATATGGTACTGAGAACCGACCGCAAAGTAACGTGATCCACTATATTTGATAGCCTAATTATGACTAAATATAATGTCAAACAAATGCCCCCTGATAATATCAGAATTTTTACATTGCCTTCAAGTATGTACATGAATTTGGGATAGGAACAACAATTTTACATGGCAAAAGTAGATGCAAGTAGGCATATATGAAGCGTGTTTACAACATACTTGCATGTTGCACGAAGATTAAGCATCATCTTGCTCAGCAGCGATGATTCCTCCATTCTGCAGAACTTTGTAAAAACGAAAAAGATTATCAAAACTCTGCAAACAAAATTGTGTAAAAATACATGATTTCAAAAAAAACTTATGACATGAAAATCTTACAAGTATATTACAATGTGGGAAAAAAATGAATATCGTGAAAAATGACTAACATCTGATTATATTTTTATCAGCGATTCTCAACCCAACAAAAACTGTTTATGTATGAAAAAGAAATATTTTCATGATTCTTGCATTCAAACACTTGCTCCCTAGCTTAATGTGATAATATCATTAAACAAAAAGTCAAATACGCAACCAAAGTAATTGAAAAGTTCATCATACAAGTCTAAAAAACATATAAATCAAATACAAATTACAAAGTTCTTCAAAACTTAAAATCTAGCAATTGGCATGCAACTTGTTCCGACCTGCACCCACCCCAGAGAATATGTTTCAGCATGATTCACACGAGGGTAGACTAGAAACCTGTGGTAAAACCGTAAAACTCCCACTTATCACCTCATCATATGTAATCATATCACACCTTTACTTAGTTGGTATGTTCACACATTCATAGGAACAACACAACATCGACTTCGCAGAATCATAAACTTTTAGCAAAATAGAAGTGAAAACTGCAAAATCCTAATCTTTCAACAAGATATTCAAGCATAAGAATAAAAGAAGAACCTTTTCAATGCGTGATTGTGGAGGCGGTGAACGACTCAGGCGAGCTGGCTAGGCGGCGAGGGGATGAAGCGATCGATTCAAGTGGGCTGCGCCGGGGGTAACTGATTAGTGATTTAGGGCTATGAATTGTATTATTAATGTTATTTTTCTTTTCAAAGATTTCTTTTAACATTTTGAATGTATAGGAATTATTAAGTCATGCCGCAAATAGTAACCAGGTAAATACCTGTAAAAATTATACTGTAGCATGTATCCTTTATAATATTATCCGATCGAACTAACTCGTAATCGAATCGAACCAAACCGAAATATCTAATTTGGTTTTTAAAAATATTATTTCGGATTATTTTTATAACCGAAATATATTTTTTTATATTTTTTCTATTTTTACGGATGAGTTTTTTACCCAATATCCGATACCAAATTTATATTTATATATAGTATAGTAATATTATAATTAAAATAAATAGTTGCCCTAAATTGAACTTTAAATTTGGTGTTTTGAGAAGATTGTAGCATTTTATGAATTGTTCGTATTTGTTAATGTTTTTGAATTTTGAACTTATGAAGATTATTAGTAATAAGTTGTTTAGTATTTGACAATGTTATTTATGAATATTGCAAACTAGTTATTTGTTGAGTATTAGAATATTTTTCGTATGTTTTGTTTAACGAATTAAGGCAAAAATTCGGTTTTATCCGAATTATCCGAAATATCCGAAATAATTTTCGGTTATTTTGGTATGGTAACCGAAATTATTTCGGTTTGGTTCGGATATCATTTCTAAAATTTCGGTTATTTTAATTCGGATATTTTTTTGACCATACCCGACCAAATACCCGAATACTCACCCCTACCCTTTATAATGTTATCCCATCGATCTTGTCTCGTTTTCTTTTTAAAAAATAATTATCTCTTTAAAAGATATTATTCTAACTATTCTTTATTATTTTAATTATTTATAACGGAGAATTAAATAGAAGCCCTCTATATTAATTATTAGAAACCAATAGTTGTCCCTGCGACGGCCCAATAATTTTATATTTTCAAAGTAAATCGGTGTTCAACCCCACCAAACGCCTATGGGTTTGAATACTATCGTGCACCTTGGTTTGTGTGGTAGCTAACGAGCTTCACTTGCGAACTCGAACGAACTTTTATCCCAAATGAAGCTCCTGCTAACTCACGAATAACTCACTCATGATATCAAAAAAAAAAGAAACCAATAATAGAGCCGTGCTCTTTTTTTCCCTCTTCTATTTCAACGAAGTACAATTGTTTTGTGGTTCTTGTAATGTGTTGATGAAGTATGAACATAATGGTATTGTGTTATTTTGAATTGGTTTGAAATAATAATTACATAAAATTTTCATAATTAAAACTAACATGTTTTAAGTGTAGATAAATGATTTATTTATAGACAGAGGAAATAAAGAATCTCATAACCTCCTTGGACTCAATAAATCTATCCTAAAAATTAGATCATAAATTGATAATTTGTTAAACAATTCTCAAGTGAACCTATAATTTTTCATCCACATTTATGTGTGTGGGCAGTGAAATAAAACTAGACAGAAAATGCCCTCATCAAAGAATCAAAACACTGCCAAAACATGGAATACAACATTACAAGACATTGAATTGTTGACCAAAAAATTATCAATGGGATCAGGGTGTGTAATACTAATCGATAGGGCCTCATTGGTAAGTGCTACAAGATCTCTTGCATTGGAACCCATGGTAATGAGAGATCATTTGACATGACTAAGAGATATATGTATGTGGTGAGGAACAAGTTTTCCAAGAATTTTTATATATCAAACAGAATCCAAGACTAGTTTCATGAAAGCTATGTCTGAAAACACAGCAACAATGGCAGATCAGAACTTTTATCACAGTTTGCTGCTTCAACAAACTTAAATCCCACCTTCTCATACAATCCCACAGCAGCTTCATTATGTTCATACACACGCAGAAACACCTTTTTAATACCTGCAATCAATCAACTTGCAACAATAGTAAAATATATATTGCAATCTCATTTCAATCTTAATAAATTAACTACATACCTTGCTCCTTTGCTGTGGAAATGGCATGTTGCAGCATGCGCGTAGCCAGCCCCTGTCGTCGTGCTGATTTCGCGACGCATAAGTTTAGAATATAACCGTAGCTGTTGGAGGCGCTTCTGTCAATAGGCCCCAAAGGTGGAGCCACAATGCGTTCCTAGTATTCATCATAAATTAGTTCATCTTCAAAAATAGGTCAGACTTTTTCTGGATTTCATCAGTTTCAGATAAGTTCAGTTGTGATATATATGATCTTTACATCTGGAAATGTCTGTCCAGGTGAAAAGTATTGAACTTGCAAGTCCAGTGATCCAACTACGCGTTTCACCATGGTGTTTTTCGCCTCCACCTCTCCTTCTTTCTTCACCTGCAGATTAAATTCATTCATAGCTTAAATATATGAAATTGTTAGAGAATTCAACACTTTTTTACCATTTAATACAGAACTTTTTTCCTGTTGCACATCGCATCTCTTTTCAACGAAAGACCTTTGGCCTCGATTAACCACTCTACCACTGGCCAACACACACACACAGAATTCAACACTTTTGTACCATTAGAATGCATTTGCACTTTTTTCCAGTTGCACATCGCATCTCTTTTGTCAACGAAAAAACTCGATAATTTTCGTGTTGCATTCGTGGATCGACCAGTTTTAATATTTTTAGTCATTGAAACATGCACTATAATTGGCGTTATCGTGTCGTTATATATTCGTGTTCGTGTCCGGTCAAGACCCAATATTCGTGGGTCTTATCTTTTCGTTATCGTGTCGTAAATTAAGGAGAGTTGTATCGTTTTGTATGTAAATTAGTGTGTTTTGTGATAAAAAATTCGAGATTCGAGACTTTTTAGTGTAAAAAATGTTTCTTTTTTTGGAAACGGACCAACTTAATGGGACATCTCAAAAAGTAAAACGTGCCAACAATAATGGGACGGAAGGAGTATTAATTACAACTCCATCATTTCTATTTTCATTTACCTTTTCAGCAAACATCCATTTGGAATTATCAACATTTCTGCAGTTATGTACAAAGACGAAATAATCAAAAGGTGAAATCAATTTCATGATTTTGATCCAATCTCTTCATTTATATTTCAATCAAATAACATACAAAAACATGAAAAATTTGCAGAACTCATCAAATTGAAAAATGAGTAAGACAAACCTCTCATGTTGTCGGCCTTCCCAGTGGCATTCTGATCTCAGCCATGCTACCGCCTACCAGAAAATTAAAAGCTCATAACAATGGTAGTGAAATAAAATACGGATTAAATTTAATCAAACACGACATGCTTACGCAATATTCTTCATCAAGTTGAGCCTCACGCGCCACGAACTCCCCAAATTCAGACGGCGCTCCTTCAATGGCATCTGCTCGCGGTGATCTGATCAATGGATTAAGCTCATCCTTTCCTTGACTAGAAGATTGTCCGAAGCAACATTCTTTCCCCTTTCTTGAAGAATCCATCAGTGCTCTGCAATTTAATTTGTATAAATACACGATTCATCTCCCAAAATGCAAAACTGTCTAGAGGAAATTGATGAATAAGGTGCTACTAACTCCATGCAAAACCCTAAATTCTTGATCATCTATCAACTTGCAGTATTCAGTTGTGATATGAACAAATCGAAATCACAGACAGAAGAATCATTGAAACTAGAACGCAAGAAGCTGGAAACGGATCGAATTCACTCACACTATTGCCCAAGGTGACGTGTTTTTCGCAGAGTTGAGATTTTTTGGTAAATTCAACGTCGTTCTTGAGAAATCTGGTACCGTTAAAGCAATCGTCAACATGAATTTTAGTTTTTCTTTTCTTCAAGCCTTGCTAGAAGAGAGAAAGAGAGAGATTTGTGTTTAGTTGGAGGGAAATGAAGTTAGTTTAAGTGCTGACGAAAAGTTAAGAATCTTTCAGTTTTAACTGTTTAGTAGATATTTGATTCAAAAACTGCAAATAACGATATTTAAGTATAGACCTTCACATAATCTTTTTTATTTCACAAGAACTGTTTTGATCCGTTCGAACCGTGCGAAAAGTATTATTTATTGTTAAAAAAATATCATTTACATGAAAAAAATATCATTTGTTTTTTACCCAGTAATTATAAAATATCATTTATATTGAAGAAAAATATAAAAGTTCACATGTACGGACGGATACATAAGAGATCACTTTTTTTTTTTTGATTTTGGAATTTAAGATAGAGCATAGCATTCAATCTTTTCCAATATAAATTGAAGAAGTACGATTTTCTTTTAAAGGCAAATACTATTATTTTTGCCTTCTTCTTATATCCCTCTTTCACTAATTCACCTTCAAGTTCATGGGACGAAAAGAGATTTTTTGAGGGCCTTATACTCATTATGCATGGCATTGAATATATCGATATTCACTCTCGCTTTTGACATAGTGGGCCCCAGTGGGAGGCTCACACGACGGGCTATTAGCTCAGTGGTAGAGCGCGCCCCTGATATACCCGGTATTGGTCATAATTCACGAGAACATTCTTCAGTCTTAGTAAGAGGTGGGAGGGTCCTTTTCCTTTTGTGGATCCTATTTCAATGGGAACTTGATGAGTGGATCCACCTACATGTTTTGCTTTTACTGCTATATCGAGAGTTACTCCACGTATTGCTTGACGTAAAACCCATTCTATAGTGTTTCTTTCGATTAAATTACTATAAAATTTCAAAACATCACCGCCTTATAAATTTTGGTGAATAATGGATATATATATATATATATATATATATATATATACGAGTTTTGACATATATTTATTCTTCAAATATTTATTATTGAGAATTATAAGAAAATGATAATTGAAATATCTAATACATAGTATACTGAAAATAGAAATCATTTAGCATTAAAGTACAAATAATATGATATGAAATTTGATTAAAAATAATACTTCATTCATCTTAATTAATAGTTGTATTATTATTACACATCCACTCAAAAATACAACAGAAAAAAGGATGTCAAGCCTACAAAAGCCCTTGTCCAAAGCAAGGCCACATTAATTCTTACATGGTGATGATGGGGAATAACCATGGCATTCCACCTTAATATACCACTAATGTCAAAACTTATACCAGAGGGAACAGGCCCCCCTTTCGACTACTTATCTATACATGACCCGTCTATATATTTTCGGAGACGAAAAACACCCCAACATCATGCATACTATTGCACGCTGCGCCAATGAATCATCATCAAATCGAGCATACGTACGTACCAGCAGCCTATCGGTCATAGCCCATGGCCGCAACGGGGATCCTCACCTTGTGGCCCCGGTTCCCCTTGAGCATGACCTGACCGAAGCTGTAGGTTCCTTTGACTGATCGGACCGAGAGAGTGATGGATATCTTCCTCGATGCACCAGGTCTTAGGGTCATTGCTGGAGGGCTGGTCTCGATCGCCACTGCTGGGGACATTCTTGCTTGTATAACATACGTCTCCTCCTCCGCCACGTTCGTCACAGTTCTCGTCACCGTCTGAGTTCCCACAAGGTGTGAGATTGCGATTGAGGGTGAGTTCAGATTCGATGGATGGCCGAGGGTGTAGTTGCACGGGGTGTGGGTGTAGTTCATGATTTCGTGAGCATCAATTCCCGGGGTCGTGCACATGAATCCCACGTAGTCTTCATATCCTAGGACCAAATCAAGCAACGAGAATTGGGGTTTAGAATAATACCATCATGTAATTCGGTATATCCAAATGCACGGTGCATCTGCCCTAATTAAATCCTAATTATGATTAAATAACCCTAATTGTGGATTGATGAAGCCTAATTAGATTTAATTAGGCTGGATGCAACCTACATCCGGATGCACACAAGTTTTTGCCGGAAACTAATTAGTTCTTACCTGCATTGAAAATGAGCCCAGGATCCAGAGCTGCCCGGGGATTGACATGCCCACTTCCATAGTCGAAAGGTGTTGCAGGGACGAGAGATAGGGTCTCGGATCCTGAATACTGCTGAGCTTGAAGAGGCCTATCTGCTCGGTCGAAGGTTGTTGATGTGGTCATCAAGGCCGATTTGATAGCAGCAGGACTCCAGTGAGGGTACTTCTGCTTCAAAAGAGCAGCTATTCCTGCTATATGAGGAGCAGCCATACTAGTTCCAGATATCATCGCAAAGCCTTCGCCTGCTTCAAGTAAACGAGCTACTTTTACGATCTGTTACCTAATAAAGTGTAAAGTTCTATTACTACGAGAACTTTACCTAGGTAGTTTGACTCATCTGTTCCGTTTTGGGCCCAAGCAGCCCAGATTAGAGAGCCCGGAGCTAGAATATCGGGTTTCAAGAGATCTGCATCTTGGAAACTGTAGTCTTTGATGTTAGGTCCTCGAGCAGAAAACAGAGCTACTTGTGGAGCAGACTTGTATAGTATGGGCCTCAGACCGTCCCCGATGCTTCCTACTGCCTTGAAGCTCTTTACTCGCCCCGTCCAATCTCTAGGTGTTGAGGCATTATAGTAGTCTATAAGATCCTGCAAGGTGACACCAGCCAACGACAATGCAAATAGATGAGTACTACAATAATTTTATTATTGTAAGATGCAGTGAAGAACAAATGATAGTTGGAGGATAACAGCAATCCTCAACAATAGCTTTCTAATGGTTTGTGGCCCCTGGACACTAACTCGATAATAGAAAGCTATCATCGAGAGCTTTCCAACAGTACCTTCAGATTGCCCATCGGACTCCGGAGGATCGAGTTATTAGCCAGTGGAATTTGGACTCAAACCAAATTCCAAAAACTTAAGTGTACTTCTTGACCAAGATTTTTTATTTGGTTAAAAGCCCAATTTTGACATAGTTTGTGTATATTCAGGCAATTAGTATATATAATGGTAAAAAATGAAAAATCGTGTTTATCAAGGTGCAAAAATATCAGCCACCAACATGTACATTTCAAACAGAATGTCACCTCTTGGACTAATAAGATGAAGAATTAAGAAGAAAGGGAAGCATTAGTTACCGCTGACTTGGTAACATCGGTGATGAGGATCCCAGGAATGGCAACCGGAACAGGATCAAATTTTGTCCCCGGAGAAGCATTTTCAACTGCTAGGACGAAGCCAACTGCACCGAGGCTCTTAGCAGTCTCAGAGACTTTCTTTATCGAAGCAGTGCCAACAACGAAATTAAAAGAATAACCACAAAGAAGAATGTTCCCCTTCACCAAGTTCTTATTCAAGACTTCGGGGCGCTGGCAGTCGGCAGGACTATATTTGGCCGCGGAAGAATCCAGCAGCACGTCGTTAGCTGCAACCAAGGTGAACGTTCTATTTGCCTGCGTAGCAGCTGCAGGAGGAGTCGACACAATAAAATCCACATCAATTTGATTAATTAAAAAAATGAAGAAATAAAACGAGCATATGCATTAAGAATGCTATGGTGGAATGTTTTATAATAACTTACGAGACAAACCAAGTCCAGCTAAAATTTTCCCATTTCCCATGGTGAAATGATTCTTGTATCTTCGATCATCGACTGCAGCGGCTACAGTTGCTATCCAGGGGCTGTAGGATAGCAAGGTTTTGGGGAAAGGACCTCCGTTCCCAGCTGCTTGTACAACAAAAACTCCGGCTTTCACGGCTGAAAGAAGGGTAGCGTCAAAAGGGTTTAAGTATGTGGTTTTAGTAGCAGCTGGAGGACTATTTGGGCCCACCGAGAGGTTCAAAATATCCACACCATCGTGAACAGCCTGTTGAAACGTAAAGATACTAGTCAATGGATTACTCAAAGAAAAAAGTTAGATTCATGAGTAAACAGTCATAGTATTCCAAGATAAGAACTAGTGATACAAATCCCAATTATTAAGCTTATATGCTGGTTTGGCATTGAAATTTAAGAGAATTTTATCAACTTCTTGATATACAGATAAAATTAATTGATATTTGAGTGTACCTGGTCGATGGCAGCAACTACGTCGGCAACAAATCCACCGAATATTCGATATAGTGCTTTGTAAACAGCAATTCTACACAAAACACCCACACACACACACATATATATATCATTAATAAGGGATTGTTAACTGAGAACAATCTGTGGAAGATTTGTGTTGAACAGCAAATTTTGCATTAGTATAGAAGCTTACCTAGCACGGGGTGCCATCCCACTTGCTCTTCCGAATTCAAATCCATGCAACCGAACTGGAATCCCATTATTACCAGCGGCAATAGCTGCTGTGTGACTATAAAAGATATTGTTAAATCATGTTTGAAAATTGCAACCTATACATTGACAAAATACTACAGAAATAAAATCTTAGTACGGATTATTCAGTTTATAGAAAGCAAAAGGAGTTCATATTTGCACAAGTGTCATATTTGTATGACCAAGCTGCATCCTTCCTATGGTAGACAAACTTATGGCAAAAACTTGTGTGCATCCATCCACATAAATCCAATTAGGGTTCATCAACCTCAATTAGGGTTTATTAATCCGCAATTAGGATTTAATTAGGATGGATGCCGGATGTACCGGAATGTGACTCTTTAAATTTTGGTAATGAAACAAACCTTTTAAACATTATCAAAGACATCAAGACAAACCTTCCGTGTCCATCCCCATCGAGGGGAGAATCAAAATCAACATCCGGATTAAAGGCACCAGCAACTTTAGCCGCTTCTGCAAAATGCTGAGCTCCGACGATCTTCCCATTACAGAAGTCTTTCTTCGTGTCCGGATCCACCTCGCATTTACCTCTATACTTTGGAATCGGTCCATAAGGATCGGTTTTATGTGTTGCAAAGCTCGGATGATGAGGAGATATTCCTGAATCAATAAAGCCTATAACAATATCCTCTCCAGCTCGGTCGAATCCACCTCCAGTCGGCCACACTCCAGTTGGAAGCCCCAAAAACTGTGGAGTGTGAGTCGTGAGTTTCCTCACTTTCCAGTCTCTCTCCACGGACTTCACTCCAGGCGCCCGTCTAAGTGTTTCTGCCTACTAATATGCTCAGGTATAAGAAATACATGGAAAGGAGTTGTGGTGCTTATAGGCTCAATGTAAAGGAAAAAGCAGGGCACAAGTATAAGAGCAGGATGTCACCTGCTCGGGTGAAATATGAACTGCAAATCCATTCAAAAGATGACGGTAACTATAGAGTTTCTTATAGGTTCCTTCATCAAACAGCATGCCAAGAAGCATATCATGCCTCTTTTCTAGATGGCTGGCATACGATACGACCAAGTCACTGAAAGACAAACAGGGAACAAGAAGGAACACAATTTTAGTCTTCAGGTTCGTAGATTTATTATTTGTGCACGTTGGTGTAATCAGTCAGGATAAGGAAATTAGCACAAAACTCGTTAAACCAAATATGCCATAGAGTGCCTATAACACGGAAAATCCTCATTGTAGTCTTGAGGAATTAGAATCGGTAACACTATTGGAGTTAAGAGAAATCACCCCAATAACTAGTAAAAGGACAAAAATGTTCGAGAACAGAGTGATCAAGTCTTCCTAGAGTTCTTCTGAATTTTTATGAAATGTAAGAAGGCAACAACTTCTACTACTTGTGGAAGCTTATATAAATTATTGAAAGAACTAATGTAGTTTCCCATTGCATAAATTTTTTGTTAGGGATGTAAAGATTCACGGTGCTAATTACTTACTCAAAGAAAAACAAATCACCTTACATCTACAGCTCACATATCACGGAGGAATCAATGCAAAATGAATAGGTTTTCAAAACTTCAATTTTGCATCATAGTTTAAAAAACAAGAGTAGCATTGCATATAGAAATTACGGAAACCCGCGTGTATTTAGCTCCTTGTTTCTTCCGGAAAGACTTCACATCAGAAAAGGTATGGTTAAACGACTTCAAACAAGTGGACTTTAGAAACTAAACATATGTGATAGTGATACAGTCCTTCAATAACATTACAGCCCAAAAACTAGTAGTTTATGAATTGTTTATGTTTTTTTCAAGTAAACCACAAATATAAGTCTCAATATTTCAAGTAAATTAGAGATGATTGAGCTAAAAGATGATGCATTAGAAGCACCTGGTGACATCAATCTTCTCATCAGAATCAGAATCAACTGCAGTGGCTTCGAACCCATTAACGCCGCCTCTATAGCTTATCACAGGCTCTCCTTCCACAGTTACGATATATATCTCTGCTTTCCCAAAATTCACAACTCCTAACAAAATTAGCAACAAAACACAGCCATTCAACTCCACCTTCCTCATTCTGGCCAAATTTCTTCCAACTCCACAAATCCTTGCAGATCGAATCTGTTCATACACGCAAAATCAATAAACCGTAGCCAAAATAAAAGAATCAAGAAATAAGCTGCACATCTACATAGGTAAAAATATCAATCAACTAAAGCTTTCTTCTCCAAACAAAGCACATCTTCACACACACACACATATATATATATACATAGTATTTAGGAGTAGACAAAAAGTTACCAGTCAGATGTGTAAATAAGCAACGAATGATCCGAAATGCAACTTGCGGTTGAGCTATAATTTTTCTTGCTCCTTTACTCTCTGTAATCTCACTCACATTTTCTCCATGTGAATAATTTACCTGCACCAAACGCTGATTTTATACATACATGTATGAGAAAGCGGTAGCATCAAGTAAAGAATCACCACAAAACCAATAACAAAACCAAATAAGATCCCCCCAAAACAGAAAAAGGGATGAAAAGCTAAGATCTTTACTCACATTGATCCAAGAAAAGAATAAACACCCAAAAATTTGCTGCACAAAAAAGTACAAGTGTTTATCCCACTTTATCACCAAGCACACAAGGAGGAGGAAACGTCAAGAAAATGCAGCCCATCAATCATCAACATCTATCGTGCGGTGTTACGCAAGCGGAAGCAAGCTAATCCAACTGTGACTGTAGTTTGTTTTATCTTTTTTGATGTTTGCTGGAGTAATTTTTGATGGTGGGTGGGTGTGAAACTGTGAAATGTGAAAAAAGGTTTTGGAGTGAGAGTGAAGTGGAGGTAGTTAGGGTTGTAGTGATTGAGTGAAATATATTTAATGGGGAAATGGAGAAGAAAGGACGAGTCTTGATGATTCCATTAAACTATTGCCACCAGCTCACTCTGCTGCTGGATTTTGCACCACCCTTTTCTCTCTTTTTCCTTTTGTTTTTCACTTTCATAGGTGTCACAGGAATAACATTTTCCTTTCATCTTGTGACCCCAAAAGTAAAGCCTTTTAGTTCACATTTCATATTGGTGCATTTTAATTCCCAATCTTTTTCATTTTTATTTTATTTTTGAATATTTGAAATGGAGTCTTGATAACAAATTTTAAAAGGTTTTTGCCTATAAAACAACTTTTACCATAATTTGGTTTCTCATATCAACAGTTAATTGTTTGGTTAATAACTAGCAGATTTAGAACAAGGATCAATGATCGAATCCTAGCAGTCGCAGCGTGGGAGTTTCACCCTCTTTATGGGCTCCTCGTGGGCACTATGTAAAAATCCTCCTAGTTTCTTAACCTCTGAATCACCGTGATTTAACATCTCACATTCTCATGAGGTGAGGTGTGGGGCACTCGGGAGAGTTTCTCCTTTTGGAACAAGTAAATTGTAGCCCTAATATCACAAACTTTTATTTTGTCGCAATTTTTTCCAAAATAGAATTCCAATGAAATTAAACTTATGTGGAAATCGGAAATATCTATGTGGCTTGTTGGCATATAATTGTAGAAAATTACATGAACTTCAGATTGATTGTATAAATTAATTTTGTCATAATTTTGTTTTTGCAAAAAATTGCAGCAAAATGAAAATTTATAGGAAAAAACCATAATAAAAGTTCATGATTTTATAAGCAATTAGCCCATTATTAAAATATTTGCCTCCAATAATGAATATATGCTTGAAGTAGTCTCTAACTTAATAGCTTATGTTAAGTGAGTGTGTACTCTAATTTTGTAATGTTTGGTTTTGGAGTATATATATAGAGAGGGTGATTTAAATGAAAATAAGTTTTATTTTATTAACTAGAAACTAACTTGTATTGTTAATTTTGTATGATCTATGCTTATGATTAATAAAAATATTATTTGTAATATGTGGAAAATATTATGATAACAAGAAGTTACACAAAAAAACTCGAAATTGAATTTTTCCAATGGTGGTGAAAATTCTTAATAATCCTATTCAACTCTCAAGTACTAAAAAATTATTCGAGGATATATTTGCATAGTTGTCATAATTTTAGTATTAACTAATTAAATTTGATAGTTTGTGATAATTTTCGAAAAATAGTGATTTTTGGAATAAATCTGACCATTAACTTTTTGAGTGATGCTATTTGGCCACATTATGGTCAGCCATAATTCGATCCAAATGAAAAAATCAATTTACTTAAAATTTGATTTATTTAAAAATTAATTTTAAATTAAAACTATACTTACGGAATTACAAATATCTAATTAATGTAGAGATAGATTAATTCAAAAATCAAATTTAAAAATAATAAATTTAACCATTTTTCGGAATAGGTGGTAAAATGGTATTTATGTAAAAATGATTAACACATTACTTTAATATTATTATTTAATTAATTAATTATATTAATAATTACTAAAGATTTCATGATAAATGTACCATAACGTCGTCGTGATAAACTTTATTGTAATTTTTTCTTTTCAAAATGATGATGAAAAGTCGTAATTGTAAACCGCATGGACCATTGTACGTTGGTAGAGTAAGTCAAAGTATCATGGGGAAATTGCTTTGATTTATATTGAACTTTGTGTGTTCAAGTTCAATAAGATACTTTTTTAAGTTATAATTTATGGCACCACAAAGAGAAATTTCTCTTCAATTAACCTATGTTCTTCTCATGGTTTCATTTGCATTTCAATACGTCACGAAATCTTTTATTTACTTTTATATTAAATTTATATCATTATATATTATTTAAGGTCGTATCTTTGATTAGTAACTCGATCTGTATATTTATAAATAGAGACATCAGAGAGATGGTATAATAAAATTATATTGAGTTAATTAGAATCAATTCGAAGAGATAATCGTAATTTAAATATCAAGTTTTGGATTTTGTTTAATTTAGATTAAACTCTATTTATAGTGTTTTCATAATGTCCAACTTTTTTAATTTGTAGTAAATTCATATTTTCTATTTTTTGTAGGAGCGTGGAGCTTAGATTTAATCAATTGTTCAACGTCGAAACTCAATATTGATTGAGGTTTTTTAAAGCTCGTTATCTCGTTTGGCATTCCATGTTGTCAATTATGTGAATGGAAATACTGAATTGCAATTCAAATCATAGGAAAGCTATAACTCAATCGCGCCAACTCCCGATTCAATACTAAGCCTACAAACATCCGATCACAAAATGGACAACACATGAAGACAACCTAGACGATGAGCTTCAAAAGCCCTTAGCCAATTTTAATTTTTGAGGCCGAATGAATGTCAAAATTTTAGCTACAAACTTATGCAAATCTTTCTTTCTTTTATAAAGATAAATTTATTGCAAATCGAAAGATTGACATATTATTGAAACACATTAAAAATTGGTTTAATAAAAATATCCAAAATTTTAGATATTAATTACAACCATCTCTTAGGAGTGGGCAAAAGAATCTGAGAAACCGAACCGACCGATAAACCATGCCAAAAATATGATTAATTGAATCGGTCAGGTAAGTTTTATTTTCTCATTTGAGAAACCGAGGCTATTGGTTCGATAAAATGTAAAATTGTATACACTATAGTTTGTATTTCAATAAAATGTAAACTATAGTTTGTATCTCGATAAAATTATAAAAATTAAATGTGTAAATAGTGTAAGGATCCTGATACTCTGAAAAAAGAATATTTAAGATTTGTTGGGAATAATCCTGAAATATTAAACTACTTTCTTTGTTTTCAAAATTATTTTTACTTTTCATATCTTGTAAAATACAACCAAACACATAAATGTAAAAATTTTGGAATCATATGACTTTCCTAAGAAGGAATTCTTGCCAAAGAGACGGACCCATAGTATTTTTTAATTTTGTCAATCACAATCCCCCTCTAATTCATATTTTAATCTTGTGTTCCCTCCGTCTTACTCAAGACGACATATATTCATTTTTGTGTTGTCGCATCCAAGATGACCTGTTTCATTTTTAGGAAATAATAATATCTTCAAAAGTTGTGGGACCTACCTACTTTTTATCACTTTAATCATTTTATATCATTCTCCTAAATAATTGTACCAAAAGGAAATTAGCCGTCTTGGTTGGGGCGGATGGAGTACCTTTTTTTGGTCAATTAACACAAATTTTAAAAGACGCATCACGATGAACTCGAACTCGAGACCTTTAGCTTCAAGCATTAACAACTACCACTATGCCAATACACACTCTATTCTTATACTTTTGTAATCATTGTGTGTTGTGTGTATGATATAAAATCATCAAGGTATAGACAATATACATTATATATAAAATACATTTGTAGCACTCGAAACTACTGTGTTAATAATGTGGACGATATATTAACTTAAAATGTATAAATAAAATTCAAATTCAAATTCATTACATCTGAATATACCCTGTAACTTTAGAGAAGTATATTTCGAATTAATAATTTTGAAAATCGAACTATTTCCGATTGAGATCTTCCACATGAGATTCAATAAACCCTACATGTAAAACAATAATGTTGACCTACTTAATCATAGCCATAAAACATAAAGGCAACAAGCAACGCGTTTTGGTTAGTGATTTTTTTGGTATAGAAAAAGATGAACAATCATTTTAATTGAGCTTTAATTATGATGGTCAAGCTTTTTGTTATCATAATATTATAGTCCTCGAGATTAGGTTCATAGTGGCATTATGTCCAAATAAATAATACTCTGTCCGTCCCGTATTGTTGGCTCATTTCTTTTTACACGTAGATTAAAAAAGTTATGTTTTGTGTGTAAAATAATATATGACACGAAATTCGAAGTGTTTTCCAGTATAATATTGTTTTCTTTTTTGAAATATGCCAATAATAATGGGACAACCTGAAAAGAAAACAAACCAACAATAATGAGACGAAGAGAATACTATATTTTTGTTAGATAAAAATAGTATTTTATGGAGAGCTATGCTATTACACTTTATTATCAACTTTATGTAGGCCATCTTGTATATAGTCAAAGATATTTAATAGTAATTAACCAGATGCAACATTTGATCCTAGTACATAGCTTTGTAGATTTAATGGGTTTCATAGGATACCATAATTATTTCATCATATGGTGATCACATTACTGTGTGTCAGATTGAAAATCCTAAATAATACTTTAAAAATAATAGATAATATAATTTCTAAAGTATATATTACGTAATACGTTTCGTACTCAAACTATTACTTTTTCCTTTAAAAACATATTATTTTTTAAGAAATACTAGTTTAAAACATATTACTTATCAATTGTAGAAATAATTGTCAATTAAATTTTCACTCACTTGTAATCATAATACAACGTTGCAATTATGTTGTCACCTTTCAATTTATTATGAAATTTGAACACCCACATTTTTTTGGTCACCAGCTAATGTTGCTGACATGTAATTGCACGGTCTCGGTTTCAATCTGGTCAGTATTACGCTAGCCACGTCAACTTTCTGATGATCGAAAAAAATTGGCGGTGTTAATTCTGCAACAAGTTAAAAATAACATTATTGCAATATTTTAAATATCAAATGTCGTAATTAAAGTTAAAATGGGTGAAAATTAGCATATTAGTATCTCACACAAGTATTCAAGAACTAACACATACACCAATATAAATTATATAATAAGAGCTGTTTAAAGTATTCTATATTTTCTTGGGTACGACTGCAACGTTGCATTATTTGTATTGTTTGAAATTTGTAAAAAAAAAATAAGAAATATTAAAATGGGTCAGGTACGTTGAGACAGACCTGCAAAACAGATTAAACTATATATATTATATATTTTCTATAAATATTATATATTCGAACAATATCAGAACAACAAATGGCAGCATAGCAATGACCGTTGCCCTCATTTATTTCTTCGTGAGATGCCACAAATTTAAAACAAAAATTGTAACATTCCATGTTATTCTTTTCCACAATTAACTTATGGCCCTCGAATAAGTGAGCTAAATTAATAATAATAATAATAATAATAATAATAATAATAATAATAATAATAATAATAATAATAATAATAATAATAATAATAACTATTTACAAAATATGAAGCTAAAATTTCATGTATAGGTTGGCATATACAAATTGAAAGATGCATTAATTCGGGGACCATTTTATCATAACTTCTTCATTTATTAGTGGAAACGTTAGTCTGGAAAATTAGATTAAACTTCATTTTCAATTATTGCAATATAATATAATATCATATAATAATATAATATGGTGTTATTGGATTTCAAAGAGAAAGGAAATTAATTTTGTCGCAAACGGTCACTTTTATATACATGTGAGGATGATCCCACCAAAATTGTCGTATTCTTGTACATTACATGTGAATGTAAGACCAAACTTTGTGGCACATGCTCATTTCAAGATTCCAAACACAATCCTATCATAATAACATTTTATTTATATGATAATGATAATACATACTCCCTCTGTCTCCCAATTTCCTTCATAGTTTTTTTTTTCAAACGTCCCTCAATTTTCTTCCTATCTATTTATGATAACTATCTTTCCAACTTTACCCTCAATAATATTCTTTATTTATACATTTTACCACCCATGAGCCATCACTAACTAATTTAATATTCTATTATTGTGGAACTCTTACTCCATTCATAATACATTCAACAACTTTTATTAAAACTCGTACCGAAGATTCCTAGGACTATATTTGGGGACGGAGAAAGTAGCTTTTTATTTACTCATACCTCCATATATATGCTTGTACATAAAATTACCCTTTTTATTAGTGGGTTGGAGAATATAGAAATATATGCATACATATTATCTAAATGTTGTTATTGATTATGTTATAGAATATAGAGGGTGTCTTATGAGTTATGAATCACACACTAAATTTTTTCTATTGTGTGCCCAAAATGGTCTGTTTTTTTTTTCATGGTTTAGTCGACGCTCACACTGCACCATATTTATATTATAAAAATGTATATTCTATATATAGAGCTAAATAATTTCAATGGATGTAGAAGATGCCACAAATAAGTAGAATGAAATGGATGTGGCAATTGGTTGAATACCTTTTTTTATCGCTTTAATCACAATTTAAAGCGCGTCACGGTGACTCGAACCCGGCAGCTGGCGTGGGACATTAACCATTCTACCACTAGGCCAACACACGCACACAGTTGGTTGAATACTTGATCCATGTGCATATCTCACAACATTCAACTATAATTATATTAGAAAAACAACCAAATTAGTAATCTTTTTAGGTAATTTATGGACAACTTTGCAGACGAAATAGAATTTTACCCAAAAAGTACCATTGAAAAGTAATTTCGGATGTTTCCTAATTGTAAGCGCACACAAAAACGTTGAAATTGCTTAATCCATACGTGCACAAGTTTACTTGGATAAATCGTAATAAGAAAGTTTAAAGAACAGAGACCTAGTTTATGCCGATGTTGTAAAGAAATCTAAGACGTAAATGAGACGTTTTGTCGTGGCGAAGCAAGGTGTAAACCTCGAACATTAAAATTTATAAAACAATTAATAGCAAATCAGACATCAAATTTATTAGTTTATAACTCTTTAAAACATCAATTAAAGACATAAAATATTCATAAACATCAATCATCAAACATTCAACTATTCAAGCAACAAAGTCATCATCATTCTCATCCTCATCAACTTTAACATCCACACCCAATCTTGTTCGTAGTATCTCGTCAACCACAACATCCCATCCCCACCCTCCTCTTTTGGCTCTTCCTCAACGATCAAACTCATGTTTGCTTTACTTTACATAAATTAAATATACCCAACGTAAATTTCAAAATGCAAAAACAATACTCCATTAGTCCATCAAATTAAAGATTTAATTTATTTTGGTCCGTCCACTAAAAATGTTCACTTTTCTTTTTAGAAATACCAACTTTACATTTTTACCCTAAACTTATCCACTTATTTACAAAAAAAACACTCATGGTCCACCTTTTTACACTCACAATCCATTAATATATTCATTTATTATCCCAATAACACACATTTTTATACACATTTACTTTATACTCATTACAGTTTTCTTAAAACGCGTGCCATCAAAATCGATGGACGGATGGAGTATAATAAACTTTCAAGTAAAAAAAAAAAGTCCACCTTGTGAAACTATATTCTTATTTCTCTTCTTACTTGTGGTTTTTGATTAAGACGATGTTTCCACATTTAACATACGTGCCTTGTCAAAAGGGTTTGAATTTCTTTATTATTTTCGTGATTCATTTGTGCTATTGCAGCACTACAACTTGGCCAATTAGCTCCCTCCCCATTGCCAATACACCATTTATTATTTGATGGAGAATGGTTTTCTTTCAAAGGGTCAATATTATTAACACGACTTTTCACATTGATGTGTTTCTGTTTCAACCTCCTTTTTCCAAATTCTTGGCCTCTTAACTAATCGAAATTTACGCCTACGAAGCAATGTTTCAACCTCCTATTATACATGATATAGATCAAAGAATTGAACTTGGATGTAACAAGATGATTCATTTTCTTTGTATGAACCTATGAAATTATAAAAATTAATTATAAACAATATAGATTTAAATAAAATATAGATTTACATAAAATTAGAACAAAGAGAAAGAAATAATATAATATATGATCGAACATACTCCAATTATGCTCACGAGCGGAAGCTGAACATGTTAAACTCAAAATCCTCACAACAAAGCTCTGGAGCTCCGAAGTTTCATCTCCAAATTTAATCCACCAATTTGTTGTTGTAAATCAAAATGAATAAATAAATTAAATTAACAATAACATGATATAATACTAACTAAATTTATACTAAGAGTTCTTGTATTGTAAGTAGACAATGCTTGTCTTCACCCTAAAAATCTTATCTTCATTCGAAATTCTTATAACTAGGGGTGAGCAAAATACCCGAAATCCGAATATCCGATCCGAACCAAACCGAAATTTAAAATTCGGTTCGGATTTTTGGTTCAGATCGGATTGATATTTTTCAAAATTTTTGATTTTCGGATCGGATTGGATTTTTTTAATCCGAAAAAATTTGAAAATCCGAATTATATATAATTATTATATAATAATAATATTTTATTTAAATATTTTTAAATCTAATATAAATATATAAAAGAATTAACAAAAATTGGTTTTTGATTTTTGGATTTTTCATAATTTTGGATTATTTGGTTCGGTTCGGATATTTTTATAAAATTTTCGGATTTTCGGATTTCGGATATTCGGTTCGGATCGGATTATTTTTCTCTCAAAATTCGGATTTTTGGATCGGTTCGGATTAGGCAAAAATCTGAACCGAAATCCGAATGCTCACCCCTACATATAACTGAACATCAACATTTATTAGAGATTCGGGTGGATCCAAGCACGCTATCAACCCCTTCTTGATTTCTATGTGATTTGAGAAATCCGATGCATATTGGTGTCGGTGATATTTAGAAAGTAGGTTGCAATATGTAGATCATGATGAAATTGGTGTTCTCATTTTGCATTAATGATCTACCATATTTCCTTGTAGTCCCCAAGCTTATTTTCAAAATTTCTAGCAATTTTTTCCTTGATTGTGTCAATAACACTATATATGAATCTCACTGCAGGCATTTTCTCACCGTCAACTATTCTTAGCACTTTCACTAATGGTTTTACTATCTTCATAGCATATAGATGTGGGTATTTGGTATTGGATATTTGGGTATTTGTATAACCAAACCGAACCAATGAATATCGGTTAACCGAATAACCGATTTCATTGGATACGGTTCGGTATTTGGTATGGGATTTTTTGAAAATTCGGTTATCGGTATACCCGATAACCGAATGGGTATACCGATAACCGAAAATAATTATATATATTTTAAATCCATATTTAATCCACCAATTTACTTCATTTTATAATTAAGATTTAAAAATTAGTAATTACGCACTTAAGTTTCTTCCTTCCTCTCGGTTCCTCCCGTTTTCACTTCAACAGCCCTAGTTTAGAAATTTATATTTTTTTTAAAAACGGTTATTCGGTTAAACCAAATAGCCGATCGGTTATTTGGTTAACTGAATAACCGATCGATTCGGTTATCGGTATGTATCCATAGTGTATTCCGGTTTCGGGTAACCGAACCAGATACCCAGTTCTAATAGCATATGTAAACACTTGACCAAAAATCATTTTCACTTAAGTTATCTTCACTATCGTTTTTCCTTTAGTTTGAGTTGTGCATGTACAATTTTCCCACTATGAAGAGGTGAATGTAGCCTCCAAAGACTGCTTCAACTGAAACATGCTCTCAAAAATTGAGAAAATTATAACAAATCTAGTATCTGTAGGATGAATGAGCTCTCTTTTTGTGAATGTACAAATCCATGGCTATAGATGAAATTGCTCACTTTCCCCTCAAGTAGTGCATTCTTGTGTTGTGGTAGTTATCCGTGGTAGTTCTAGTTTAACAAGCATTGCCTCCTTTCTATCCCCGTCTGTATTCCTATTTTCATTGTCACGGTTTCCCGACTTAGCTATTTTCAATAAAGGCCGATCATAACATATCTCTATTTACTCATTGGTTTCAATTTCAAGGTTTACTTATGCCCTTCCAGTGTGAGCAATAGTAACTAGATTTTGAAATGAAAGGGAAGATGATTATGCAAGAACGATATTGTCCACAACTATCATTTTCTGGACTAGACGACAATGAGTGAGAGAGACTCATTGTATTTATTTATTTTTACTACCGAAGTCTTTTTGGTTCTATGTCCGATTACATTTTTCACATTTTTTTTATTTCAATGTTAAATCCACATCAGCAAGTTTTTCGTTATCGGGAAGTGAAATTATTGTATTTTGTTATGGCCGAAACTCTAATATAACCCATATGTTAAGTTTGTTATCCTTTTTATCTCATATGTTAAGTTGCTATCATTTTTAACCATTTGTACAATTTTATCCTCCCAACGGCCAAGCCTCCCAACGGCGAACCTCCCCAGCCAACTCCCACCAGACAACCAAACCAACTTCCAGCGGACAACCTCCCCAGCGGCCAACCCTCCCTAGCGGCTAACCCTCTTTCCCGACGGCAACCTCCCTTCCTCTCCCCTTTCCCGACGGCCAACCATCCCTCCTTCCCCTCTGCCAGCGGCCAACATCCATCCCTCCCCCTTTTTCCGCGGCCACCCTCCCTTCCCCACGGTTTTTCGGCGGCCAACGTCCCCCATTTCCTCAGTCTGTTTTTCTTTTACAAATGAAGGATATTTTTGTAATTTTACTTTAAATTGGGTAAAAATAGTAGCAACTTAACATATGGGTTAAAAAGAGTAGCAATGTTAACATTTGGGGTAATTCTCCCATTAAGACTTTTGTTAATATTAAGATAGTTCAAGTATATTTAACGTAATTATATTTAGATGTAATTTTTCGATGACAATATATTTTTTGAGTTCTAAAATTTGCAATTAGAGTTGAATGCTTACAATGCAAATTTCTGGTCTGAGTTTGGGGTCCATATTTTGCTTTAAAAAATGGCGACGTCCCAAAAATGGAGAATATTATTATGGAATTCCAATAGTAATTGGTTAGTGCTCAATGCGTTTTGACAAATTAAGAATTTTGTAGGTTTTTTCATAATAATCCCATGTGCATGCCAGAAATGAGACAAAATCATCTGACCTAAGTAGTCTGGAAAAAATCATTGAAAATGACACCCATTATTCTGCAACTAGCCAAATAAAGTTGTTGTCACGCAGTAAAATATTCCACATTTTGGTGTCATTTCAAGTATTGAAAATTAAAGTTTCTCCTATTTCCAATTTTACTGTGTCTTCCGTGGATTTAGGTTTGGGCACTTTATTTATTATGTAATGACTAATGAGCATGGGCTTAATCAGCTCCAACACCTTTTTGGTCGGTCAATAATGGAGTCGGTTATCACTACTAGATCGTTCTACTATAATTAAAAAAATATTTTGTAGTATTAATATTTTGACTGAAAGCAGAGAGTGACGCAACTAAGCAAGAAAACGGATACGTTAACGCGCAATGGCTTTCGTGCTAGTTCACTCGTCCGTTGTTTATTGTATCACTTTCGTTTAAGACCTATCAATTTAGGGCATCAGGCGCCTGCGCCCATCATCTCGTATACCAAATTATTTAAAATTAATTTTACTTATAGATATATAGATTTATTTGGATTCAAAATATTATATCATTTTAATATTTTATTTTATTTTAAAGTCCAAAGTATTAAATATTTATATATTTTACTTATAGATATATGTTTTCATTTGCTCCAAAATATATTAGAAAATATTGATGTTGATGTGATTAATAATGGTTTTGTATCTCTAAATACTCGAATAAATTATTTTTTATGATATCGTATCGTAGATAATAGTTGAGATATAGAAATATAAGGATGACAAGTAAGTTGTATATGTTTTTGATAATATTTTATTATCTATTTCTATTTGTAGATCACTTGAATTTTATGTAAATTTACAAATTTGATTTATTTTATAAGTATAATATAAGGGACTCTTTTGGATGGTCTAATGGTTAAGTGAGTTCACGTGGTAAAGGTCACGAGTTCAAACCTCATTATCGCCTCTATATGTTCAGTCATCACACCGATTTTTCAAGTGTGGTTTAGTCGTTATGTGTCGTTTGCAAGCTATTGTAAAGAAATATAAGTTTTACCTAATACGCATAAAAGATAATGATTGATGGTTTATATGAATTTTAAAAATGAGGCTTATATTCCTTATTTTTAGTACTATAAAATATCGAGAATCTCTTTGAACAATTTGACAATATGTTATCATACCAAATATCAATATTGTATTAGTTTAGGTTTATTGAATTAAAAACTAACAAAAAATTGATAGTGGGATGCTTAGTATAGAACATGAAATTTAGGATAGAGGATCTAATGTGATTAATTATCTGCAAAATATATAAACTACAATAGGAAGGTGAAATTGTGGTAATTTAGTCCAGTAATAAATTAATATGATGTATGGTTACCTTATATATTATATATCCCACGCCCTATAAAATATAGAGTCAAACATATTTGGTTAATATATATCGAAATTCTTATCAAGAATTTTGATTTTTATAACAAGTAATATTACCCTATCATAAGTATATATCCCACTTGTCCCTGGGACGCCCGATAGTTAAGTGGGTTCGCGTGGTCGAGGTCACGGTTGAACCCCACCAAACGCTTCTATGGGTTTGAGCTGCACACTGGTTTTTCAGTGTGGTTTACATGTCCTATGTGGTTTGCAGTGCTATGCAGACATGACAGTTGGGTTTACCCAAGTCTTGTGCTAAGGTAGCGATCGCGGATTCCATGATATAAAAAAAAAGTATATATCCCACTTATATGACGTGTAGCATAAGAATATATTTATATATAAAGCATTCACAAAGCCTTTATGACTCGTTTGTTTAGTATGAAAGTAAAGTTAATTGAGAATATGATTCTTAAGAAAATGATTCCAAGGAAAATGAATCTTATTAGATTCCCAATCATCTGTTTGGAAAACACCAAGAAAGTTGTTAGAAATCTAAATAATAATAATAATAATAATAATAATAAGATACAACATAAAGTATGATTCAAGTCATAGATCTAAAACTTAAATTAGTTTTTTGACTACTAGTTTTTGCATATGGGTTTGGCGTGAAACAAGAATGAGTTTCTATTATCATATTGAGTTATTTTTATACTCATGCCATCCAAAACATATCCTATAGTTTTCTTTTATTTATAATTAGCATCATTGAAACATAAACTTCAACTCCCCAAAAAATATGATGAAATATAGTATATAAATAACTTTCATATCGAATTCATTTTGTTCGAATAAATTTCGTGGTTCTTAGTTCTCACGTTAAAATTGTTTTATTGAACATCACTCTCTCTCTCTCTCTCTCCATATATATATATATATATATATATATATATATATATATATATTGTGTGTGTGTGTGTTGGTTCGTAAGAACTACATATTTCATTAAAATGTGAGAATATGATCACATCAACATATAAAGTCATTGTATTTGTCATGAAAGTCATTACATTAAAAAAATAAAATTTTCGCACCTCATGAAATTCGAACCCGATGAAATCAACAAGCAAAGTGATGCATTCACCGTAGATATTCACGATCAAATGATTAAAATGGTTCTCACGTTCTCAATTTAAATAAGGGTTCTCATTTGAATCTCCCATATATATAGAGTGAAGTTCAAGTATTGAAAATTAAAGTTTCTCCTATTTCCAATTTTACTGTGTCTTCCGTGGATTTAGGTTTGGGCACTTTATTTATTATGTAATGACTAATGTGCATGGGCTTAATCAGCTCCAACACCTTTTTGGTCGGTCAATAATGGAGTCGGTTATCACTACTAGATCGTTCTACTATATTTAAAAAAATATTTTGTAGTATTAGTTTTTTGACTCAAAGCAGAGAGTGACGCACCTAACCAAGAAAACGGATGCGCTAACGCGCAATGGCTTTCGCGCTAGTGCACTCGTCCGTTGTTTGTTGTATCACTTTCGTTTAAGACCTATTAATTTAGGGCCTTAGCAGCGCGCACCATCATCTCGGCCAAATTATTTCAAAATTAATTTACTTATAGATATATAGATTTATTTGGATTCAAAATATTATATCATTTAAATATTTTATTTTATTTTAAAGTCCAAAGTATTAAATATTTATATATTTTACTTATAGATATATGTTTTCATTTGCTCCCAAAATATATTAGAAAATATTGATGTTGATGTGATTAATAATGGTTTTGTATCTGTAAATACTCGAATAAATTATTTTTTATGATATCGTATCATAGATAAGAGTTGAGATATAGAAATATAAAGATGAAAAGTAAGTTGTATATGTTTTGACAATATTTTATTATCTATTTCTATTTGTAGATCACTGAATTTTACGTAAATTTACAAATTTGATTTATTTTATAAGTATAATATAAGGGACCTTTTGGACTGGCTTAATGTTAAGTGAGTTCATGTGCCAAAGGTCACGAGTTCAAACCTCATTATCGCCTATATGTTCAAGTCGTCACACCCGATTTTTCAAGTGGTTTAGTCGTTATTGTTGTTTAGCTATTGTAAAGAAATATAAGTTTTACCAAGACGCACAAAGATAATAACCGATGGTTTATATGAATTTTAAAAATGGGACCTATATTCCTTATTTTGCCTAAGTACCTAAACAATCTTGATCATTCATCAACAAGATATTACATATTCTGACTACTAGTTTTTGCATATGGGTTTGGTGTGAAATAAGAATGAGTTTCTATTATCATATTGAGTTATTTTTATACTATTGCCATCCAAAACATCACATGTAGTTTTCTTTTATTTATAATTAGCATCATTGAAACATAAACTTCAACTCCCCAAAAAATATGATGAAATCTAGTATAAGACTACTTTCTGAAATCAATATCTTGAATCCCTTGAATCTTGTGTTATTGTAATTTTATCTCCTCTATAACAAACTTTTGGATGACATTACAAAAAGAAAAAAAAAATACTTAGGGTGAACTAAATTAGGAATCAGTCTAAATTATTGGTCTTTGTATAATCTACAACTGTCGATTATAAAAACATTATTATATATATAAATAAAAAGATATAAATAAGCATCATTGCATACAAAATTAAGCAATCTCGTATATATAAAGAAGCATTGGTTCCCAGCTTCCTTCAGGATAATATATATAGGGGAGGGTTAATGTGACAACCATTTTAATCGTGAGAACCAAAAAATTATGAATTCGTTGTGAAAGTTGATGAATAGCTATGAAATGGGGGGTCTTTCCTTCGCCTATCGTATGTATCGGCTTGGCTTCGTGATCCGTTGGAAAAGTCACCAATTTAAAAAAAATAGAATTTTCCCTCTCATAGGATTCGAACCCTGGATGAGAATTCTAGATTTTTGGATTCATTAACTTTTGCTTCGGATGCATTAACTTTCATATCGAATTCATTTTGTTCTGAATAAATTTCGTGTTCTTGTCTCACGTTAAAATTGTTTTATTGAACATCACTCTCTCTCTCTCTCTCTCCATATATATATATATATATATATATATATATATATATATATATGTGTGTGTGTGTGTTGGTTCCGTAAGAACTACATATTTCATTAAAATGTGAGAATATGATCACATCGAACATATAAAGTCATTGTATTTGTCATGAAAGTCATTACATTAAAAAATAAAATTTTCGACCTCATGAAATTCGAACCCGAACGGACTAAATTAGTTTCTAGTTACTAAAAACATGTTGGTTTCTAATAGATCCATCTCTATATCTATATATATAAGCGGTAAATAGTCATTCAATTATATACATAGGGTTAATTATGAAATATATTTCAATCTTTACCCATTTTATCGATTCTATCTCAACTTTTAAAGCGTATCAAATCCAAACTAGTTTTTTTTATAATTGGTATCAATTTATCATTAGAGCTTTTCTTTGTTTAAATCTTGACATGACACACTGAAAAGTGACGTGTTATTTTACCATGAGTAAATTTTACTTTTTTGGGCAAAGTAACATGTTATCTTCCGGTGTGCCACATCCTGATTCACTCACTAGATAAGATTTTGACAATAAAATTGGTATAAATTAAAGAAGTTAGAATGTATACATATAGGGAGGGTTAAGTTAAAAGTCATTTTTATCGTGAAACTAGAGAATCAAAAAATGAATAATTCACTATTAAAGTTGATGAATCGGTCGAGAAAGTTATTGAATCCAAAAAATTAAAATTTTCGTTCCTCATGGGATTCAAATCCGAGTGAAAAATTCTGAATTTTCGAATTCAATAACTTTTCCAACAGATTCATTAACTTTCATAACAAATTCATTTAATTTTTATAATAAAAATGATTCTTATTCAAATAAAACTATATATATATGCACCATAATCTCAAAATTGAGTTAAAAGAATATATGAGAACTCAATTAAACATATATGCATTAATACTATAAAACTAGGGCTGACAATTTTCGACACGACACCAACACCCACAAAATTAACGGGTTAGTGTTCAGCCTTATCGTGTTCGTGTCCTTATCGTGTCGATACGATAAGGACACGATAATTTCGTGTCGTGTTCGTGTCGGATCCATGTCATGTTCGTGTAATCCGATAATTTTCGTGTTGCATTCGTGTTCGTATCGGTTCGTGTCGTTTTCGTATAATTCAATAATATTTTTATATATTTAATATTAATTTACTTATATTTTTTATTTTTTTATTTTTTTATTTTCTAATTTTGATTTAAATTTATCGTTTAGGTAATGTACGTCGTATCGTTATAGTTATCGTGTATAGTGTCATATTCGTGTTCGTATATATCGTGTCCGTGTCAATACATTTCATGGCGTGTCGTGTTTGTGTCGGACAGATCCTTAACTGGTCGTATTCATGTTTGACCTTATCAGATCGTGTCGTTATCGTGTCGACACGATAACGACCGGACACGCATGAATTGTCAGTCCTATATAAAACAAGTAGTGGAGAATTCAGTGCATATCCAATTGGATACAAATTGATGGCGACCCTGTTGGAAAGTGAAATGAGTTTGGCCCTTTTTAGCACCCATCAAATCATGACAAGTAAATTGGGATGTGTGGTGAATATACAAAATAAAATAAAATTCTCTCTCTCTGCTAAACAGCAGATATCCTCATCTGAATCTGCATTCCTATAATTTAGGCCTCTTACAATCACAACCTTCCATTTTACCTTTATCATATTTTACCCTTGCAAACTTGCAGTCCATTCAAAATGGAAAGTTTCCACCTAAAAAGTGGTATCAGTAGAATCATATTGTTGGTCGAGTCTCAACATGTCTCGTTCACGTAAAAATAGCTCCTCATGACAACGTAAGATTAGTTGAGGTAATACTTATACTAATGCTCACGGTGAGAACCATTTATCAGTAGACCACTACCTCATCGAATCACGTGCAAAAGTCTACGAGTCCGATATACCTGAAAAATCAAGTGTGACAATGAAAAGTTCGATCTAGAAGGCGTTTTTGTTTGTAAAGTTTGGTTTAGCGCATCTGCATCGATCCACTTTAGAATCCATCTGTTTTATAACTTGAGTTGAAATGCTTGTATTGTATTAAAATTGATAGATTGCATCTGATAATATTATATAAGAAAGAATAATTATTATGTATGCACTGAAAATAGCAACAACAGATTTTCACTATATAAAAATGGCATGACTAGACTAAGGAAACAATTTAATAATAAGTGGATGGAACCTCAAATTTATAATAATAACCAAATTGTTTAATGATTGAAAATATAAGTAACATAGACTTAATATTTTCATATATTGTAAAGGACCGATGGTTACTTATAGCCCGATCTTTGCATGCACAACAACTTTATAGTTTGGTTTACTAAAATAGATAGATATAGCTTAATAATTGGCATCAAATGAGACGTGACTTGGACTAACAGCAGATGATGTGACCGTTAAGTCTTGCAACGTAATATAAACTTAGACCGTTTTGCTATGTTAAAAATAAAAATAAAAACATTTCCACCTAAAAACTAAAAGAAAAATCACATATGCATCAGCCCCATCCCTATCTCTTTCTCTCTCATGAGCCTTCTCCAACCGGCTTCATCCAGCCGTCGCTACCCCTTCACAGCCGACGACTCCACACCACCTCCAATGGGTGCTCACGTGCATCCACAAGCTCTCGACAAGGACACCCATGTCGGAGCTCATATCCATCATGCAGAGTCTCTTTGCCGATGCCCTTTCCTCCATTTCGTCCATCTCCACTTCCTTCATTTTTTTATTATAGCAAAATGACATCGTTTTGTATCACATGACAAAAGTTAATGTCCACATCATCCTCCATTAGTCCACATCACGTTTTCTTTGGCGTCGTTGAGCTATCTTTGCATATTTTAGAAAGTGTGACAATCAAATTGTCATGCGATTAAAGGTCAGATTATAAGTGATCCACTACCCCTATTGTAAATATTGGGAACTTATTTTGTCCTTAACTAAAGTGAAAGAAGGTTTTAAAAAAAAGAAAACTACACATAATTATATAAAAGAAATTTTTGCATAATGTTGTTCATCTTGGGTCCTTGACTAGAGAAAGAAAGTGAAAAAAAGGTTTTTATATACATGCAATTGGGTCGTACGATAAGCCCATTTGTATTGTCGTGGACCTCATCTCATTGTGTCCAAGACTTTTGATAACCACCCCACAAAAATTCCTCCCCTTTTTATATTTCTTAGAAGATATTCTTGAGAATGTGGGGTTTCACAAGACTTGTGCAAGGTATGCATGGTTCCCATGATACCCAAAAAAAAAGATATTTACAGATTTGTTATGTTTAGGGTGAGAAATATCTGGGAAATGATATTAAAAAGGAGTTAGTAATAAAATTATGTTTGGTGGACTTAATTATTAAAATTTGGAATAGAAATTAAATGTACAGAGTCTACCTTTTTATTATAATTATATAAGTATAATTTAGATCATTTTCTTTAAAAAGTCATTCATTCCACATACGAAGGAACTCCAAATAAAGCAAAAAGTATGCTTGCATATCTTGAAAATACTCCAAGCTAAACACATGCAAATTGCCACATCGTTTCTAAAAGAGATAATTATAAAAAATATCAATTTTTGGACATCGTAATAAATTTGATCTAAACTTTGAACTGCAATCAAAATCTAATTTTACAATTTGTAGAAATTAGACAATTCAATTTTTTAGCATGTATTTGGAGCAAAGATTTGATACACATACGACGTTGAAACTCAATATTGATTGTGAGTTTTTTAAACCGATTGTCTGAGTTATCCTCTTATATTGTTAATTTTATCGTCGATTTTTGCATTAAGGGATATGGAAAGTGGGGGAGAGGTTGGTTCCATGCATGGTATAAAATACCGACATCTGGATTAATAAACAACTCAATTGTTGATCTGTTTAAACTTATGTATAACTTTGAAAATTTCTTAGCATTTGGACCATGTTCAAACATCCCTAACAATAGTAACCAACTTAATTACGAGAGAAGACATAATGATGAATTAAATTCTGAAACAAATCCTGGCAATGAATAATAATAGTATTGTACTTGTATTGATTGGTGAATACCCTCCATCCACAATAAAGTATTACAATGATCTTATTCGACATTCACGAAACGTGTATCACTTTTCTTTTTAGAATAATACTCCGATCCTTATTATTTAACCTTACAATCACTCATTATTTACTAAAAAGTTATTCCTACCACTCACAACCTAATATATGGTGGGACTTTTTTGAAGTAATAATTTAAAATTTATAAATAGAGAGAACATGCAAAATATTGAGTCTTGCAATTCTAAGTGGAAAGTCATTAATCTTCAGAACCAAGCGTGATAGAGGCGTCTCGGCCGATATCCTCTCTCTGGGGTTGTACGCCATAAGCCTCTCGAGCAGATCAAATCCCAAAGGAGGAGCGTCGTCGCGCGCGAATAAAGCCACCGCGAGCAGCAGTTGGTTGGTCGGCCCGTGAAGATGTCGCCTATCCATGCAAGTCGATGAGCATCGATCGCCCTCGAAAAGGGTTTATCCAACACGAACTCCGCCATTATGCACCCAACGACCACATGTCCACCGTGACTCGTGTAGTGCGCCACTGGTAAGAACTTCGGGTGTACCACCATGTACCAACACGGCAACCGCACGACGATCCAAGACGACACGACGCACCAAAGTCGTAGATTTTGACTTTATTCTTGTGGCCCAATAGAATGTTGGCGGCTTGAGGTCTCTGCATGACTCCATCAGTGAGCCTCTTGGTGGTGTCTTCAAGGGTCTGCTTGCCTTTCTCAGCCTCTGAGGCTCCTCTCTCTCCATTTCATCTTTTTGATCCAATAATACTAGTTCGGTATTTTCTTCGAGATTCAAGTACTGAAACTTACTCATCACTGAGTTAACTACATGTTGATTCTTCGCATACTGGGCTTCGTCAGTGTTCCCAACTGGAACCGCAGATTTTGTACCACACCCACCAGATAAATCACTTTGGGGCAGGCCTACGATTGGCTGTGAAATTGCTTTGAATTTGCCTTAAATCCTGCAGCAAACATTGCAAAGTTCCTTTTCAATAGGTTTTTCATTGCAACGAACCTGTGGTGCAAAATAAAATCTTCAAAGCAAAGTGTTGGATCTGAATATGGGTTGGGTCTGAGGCTCTCTTCTTCGAGTTGAATCGAAGAGGATGCACCTTCTCCACACACCTTCACAATGGTTTCGGGATAGTCGGATTTGGGTGAGTTCGAACAATGGTTTTCAGATTTGGGGAGGGTAGATTTGTCTCAAGGATTGTACTGTGGAGTCAAGAAACGCTCTATCCGACGGCATTGTCCAGTTTGCTAACCAAAGAAGAATAGTGTAATAAAGACGGGTTGGGTTTTAAAAACGGGCCTAGGAGTTAACTGTCTTGGATACCAAACGAGTAGTATAGGTCAGATATCATCCCTATCTATAGCTTATCCCATGTACCAAACACGCCCTCATAGTGAGAACAATTTATCAGTAGACCCAGTGACCCCAGTGACGGAGCCAGAAATTTTTTTTAGGGGCCCAATTAATTATAATTTTAAAATTAAAATTTAAATAATAATGTAATATTATTTGAATGGAGGTAATTGTTTATACTAAATATATTTCTTCTTCATTATGTTTTAATATCTTACAAAATAAAATAATAAGATTTACTTTCAAATAACTAAACAATCAATCAATAAGAGCTATAAAAATTAAAATAATAAGAAATTAGAAGTGTTAATATTGTAAATGGTATATGAAAAGTTCGATCTAGAAGGCGTTGGGTAATATTTGAGCTTGAAATTTAAATTTTGTTTGTAAAGTTTGGTTTAGCGCATCTGCATCGATCCACTTTAGAATCCATCTGTTTTATAACTTGAGTTGAAATGCTTGTATTGTATTAAAATTGATAGATTGCATCTGATAATATTATATATAAGAAAGAATAATTATTATGTATGCACTGAAAATAGCAACAACAGATTTTCACTATATAAAAATGGCATGACTAGACTAAGGAAACAATTTAATAATAAGTGGATGGAACCTCAAATTTATAATAATAACCAAATTGTTTAATGATTGAAAATATAAGTAACATAGACTTAATATTTTCATATATTGTAAAGGACCGATGGTTGCTTATAGCCTGATCTTTGCATGCATAACAACTTTATAGTCTGGTTTTCTAAAATAGATAGATATAGCTTAATAATTGGCATCAAATGAGACGTGACTTGGACTAACAGCAGATGATGTGACCGTTAAGTCTTGCAACGTAATATAAACTTAGACCGTTTTGCTATGTTAAAAAATAAAAATAAAAAACATTTCCACCTAAAAAAACTAAAAAGAAAAAATCACATATGCATCAGCCCCATCCCCTATCTCTTTCTCTCTCATGAGCCTTCTCCAACCGGCTTCATCCAGCCGTCGCTACCCCTTCACAGCCGACGACTCCACACCACCTCCAATGGGTGCTCACGTGCATCCACAAGCTCTCGACAAGGACACCCATGTCGGAGCTCATATCCATCATGCAAAGTCTCTTTGCCGATGCCCTTTCCTCCTTCATTCCGTCCATCTCCACTTCCTTCATTTTTTTATTATAGCAAAATGACATCGTTTTGCATCACATGACAAAAGTTAATGTCCACATCACCCTCTATTAGTCCACGTCACGTTTTCTTTGACGTAGTTATATAATCAGACTAAAATTGCAATAAAAAAAACAATTATTGAGCTATCTATGCATATTTTAGAAGGTGTGACTATCAAATTGTCATGCGATTAAAGGTCAGATTATAAGTGATCCACTACCCCTATTGTAAATATTGGGAACTTATTTTGTCCTTAACTAAAGTGAAAGAAGGTTCACTTAAAAAAAAGAAGAAAACTACACATAATTATATAAAAGAAATTTTTGCATAATGTTGTTCATCTTGGGTCCTTGACTAGAGAAAGAAAGTGAAAAAAGGTTTTTATATACATGCAATTGGGTCGTACGATAAGCCCATTTGTATTGTCGTGGACCTCATCTCATTGTGTCCAAGACTTTTGATAACCACCCCACAAAATTCCTCCCTTTTATATTTCTTAAAGATATTCATGAATGTGGGGTTTCTAATACAAGACCTTAAGCAGAATACATGTGCCCATGATACCCAAAAAAAAAAAGATATTTACAGATTTGTTATGTTTAGGGTGAGAAATATCTGGGAAATGATATTAAAAAAAGGAGTTAGTAATAAAATTATGTTTGGTGGACTTAATTATTAAAATTTGGAATAGAAATTAAATGTACAGAGTCTACCTTTTTATTATAATTATATAAGTATAATTTAGATCATTTTCATTAAAAAGTCATTCATTCCACATACGAAGGAACTCCAAATAAAGCAAAAAAGTATGCTTGCATATCTTGAAAATACTCCAAGCTAAACACATGCAAATTGCCACATCGTTTCTAAAAGAGATAATTATAAAAAATATCAATTTTTGGACATCGTAATAAATTTGATCTAAACTTTGAACTGCAATCAAAATCTAATTTTACAATTTGTAGAAATTAGACAATTCAATTTTTTAGCATGTATTTGGAGCAAAGATTTGATACACATACGACGTTGAAACTCAATATTGATTGTGAGTTTTTAAACCGATTGTCTGAGTTATCCTCTTATATTGTTAATTTTATCGCGATTTTTGCATTAAGGGATATGGAAAGTGGGGAGAGGTTGGTTCCATGCATGGTATAAAATACCGACATCTGGATTAATAAACAACTCAATTGTTGATCTGTTTAAACTTATGTATAACTTTGAAAATTTCTTAGCATTTGGACCATGTTCAAACATCCCTAACAATAGTAACCAACTTAATTACGAGAGAAGACATAATGATGAATTAAATTCTGAAACAAATCCTGGCAATGAATAATAATAGTATTGTACTTGTATTGATTGGTGAATACCCTCCATCCACAATAAAGTATTACAATTATCTTATTCGACATTCACGAAATGTGTATCACTTTTCTTTTTAGAATACTACTCCGATCATTATTATTCAACCTCACAGCCACTCATTATTTACTAAAAAGTTATTCCTACCACTCACAACCTAATATATGGTGGGACTTTTTTGAAGTAATAATTTACAATTTATAAATAGAGAAAACATGCAAAATATTGAGTCTTGCAATTCTAAGGGGAAAGTAATTAATCTTCTGCGAACCAAGCGTGATAGAGAGCGTCTCTGGCTGATATCCTCTCTCTTGGGTTGTACGCCATAAGCCTCTCGAGCAGATCAAATCCCAAAGGAGTGAGCGTCGTCGCGCCTGAATAAGAAGCCACCGCGAGCCGCAGTTGGTTGGTCGGCCCGCAGAAGATGTCGCCTATCCATGCAAGCTGATGAGCATCTGATCGCCCTCGAAAAAGGGGTTTATCCAACACGAACTCCGCCATTATGCACCCCAACGACCACATGTCCACCGCACTCGTGTAGCTGCGCCACCTGGTAAGAACTTCTGGGGTGTACCACCATGTACCAACACGGCAACCGCACGACGATCCAAGACGACACGACAGACCAAAGTCGTAGATTTTGACTTTATTCTTGTGGCCCAATAGAATGTTGGCCGGCTTGAGGTCTCTATGCATGACTCCATGGCCATGAAGAAAGGCCACGCCCTTTAGTATTTCTCACATTAGGATCTTGATTTGGATGAGCGGGAAGGGTTGCCCCTTTCGGGCCCTCACTCTGTCAAGGTCGGTATTGAGAAGTGATGCATTTATCTAGATCCATCTAAATTAGTGTAGAAATAATGTAATAAATGTAGAATCTAGATAAGTCTAAGTAGAAAATTCTAGATTTTAATAAAAATCTAAAAATCATGTGTGGATATTTTAGTAGAGAATTCTAGATCCCTCAAGTACTAGAAAAGATCTAGAATCATCGTCTAGCACCTATAAATAAGCCTCTTATGAACCATTTGTATATAAGCCAAACATAAGCTAAACATAAGCAACAACAAGCTATAATATAATCTAAGTTCTTTGGAGACAAGAGCTCCACCTAAATATATTTCCTCTATTTCTACACACACTACACTCACTAAATATTTCCTACACCACTTCATCCAAATCACTCACCACATTCTAAACACCCACAATCATTTCCATTTTCTAACAATCGGTCTTGATGTACTCCATTACCATGAACACACGGCCTCTCCTCGCTTTCTTGAATTCCATGATGTTGGGGTGGCACTAGAGGGATTTCAGGATGTCGATTTCCATTAAAGTCGACGGGCTCATCCCGTGAAACTCCTCCTTCATCACCATCATCTCTTCATTTTTCATGTCCCAGGCTCTGTACACGATCCCAAAGGACCTTCGTTGATCATGTTCAGAATCTTGTACTCACCATCGAACAAGAAACAATCTTATTTTTCCAATACTAACGGTTCATCGAAACCTCAATTCCGTCGTGAAACAATCTTTTTCTCAAATGCGAATGGCTTCTCGGGAAGCGCTAACTCACTTTAACCAATATTCTTTCTCGAACTCGAACGGGTCACCTGGAAGCCCCAAATCCGCTGTCAACCAATCTTCTTTCTTGAACGCGAACGGGTCCTGAGGAAGCCCCAACTCCGTCGTCAACCAATCTTCTTTTTTGAACGCGAACGAGTCCTCAAGAAGCCCCAACTCCGCCGTCAACCAATCTTCTTTCTCGAAAGCAAACGGGTCCTCAGGAAGCCCCAACTCCGCCGTCAACCAATCTTCTTTTTTGAACGTGAACGGCTTCTTGGGATGCCCCAACTCCGCTCTCAACCAACCGGGAAGCAGCAACTCCGCCCTCATCCAATCTTTTTTCTCGAACACGAACGGCTTCTCCGGAGCTCTAACTCTGCCATGAACAAATCTTCTTTCTCAAACACGAACAAGTTCTCAGGAAACCCTAACTCCGCCAGATGATCAAGAAATCTCAAAATAATTTATTGATTGATAATGTTGTAGATAGCTTCTGCAGTTTGATTGGTTTATATAGAATATAATAATCCGAATCCCAGTAGAAGTAAGTGAGTTCTAATTCAAGTAAACACTTGAACTAATTAAGTCTTTTGGAATCAAGCAATCCTTGATTTCCTTGGGTCGGCAGACTTTAGGTTGTTTAATTTCCATATGTAATCTTTAAAAAATCCATAAATTATCGTATCTTACTAAAATTTAGTCAATCTGTCTTTATGAAATACAATTGTACATGGTTTCTTCTTCTTCTTCTTCTTCTTCTTCTTCTTCTTCTTCTAATTAAATACAAAAATTTAAATTTAAAGGCCACGTTACGGTGGATTCGAACTCAAACCTTTAACCTCATACATTAACCACTCTACCACTAGGTCAACACACACACATAAGTTTCTACTTATTTTATTTCCTTGTGTCATGTATATTAGGATTCGTGATTATTTAAGATTTCACTTGTTCAAGATTTAATTCATTTTTTTTTATTTGGATATCTATATGTTTAAATTTCTAGTGCTCCCATTACATTAATGTGACATTTACATGCCTAATATTCAAAAAGAAAATAATTAATAATAAGATAAAAATGTATATTAAAACAAGGGCAATATAACATAGAGTAAATCGCGCACGATTATATTGGACTATCACCTTATGCACGACATTGTCAACTATAAAATCCTCTACCATGTTACTCATTTTCTGTAGTTATTTGTCTTGAAGGTCATGATGATCGTAAATAAATATATTTTTTTGGTCAATTCGATACAGAAATTTAAAGGCCGCGTCACGGTGGACTCGAACCCGAGACCTTTGGCCTCGGGCATTAACCACTCTACCACTAGGCCAACACACGCACACATAAATAAATATATTGTGAAGCTAAAATGTTATTTGAATTTTAGGTTATTGATATATAAATACACGAATTTTTTGCATATATTTTGGTTTTACACAAACTTTAAAAAGAATAAGTAATGCACAAACTTTTATGTTGTAGTGAATTTACTATGATTTCTGGTTTTCCTCAAATTAAAACTGACGTTGCAAGTCGGAATGTTGATGTAGACAAATTGAATGTTTAAAAAACGATGTCGTATATATCATCTTAAAACGTCATCGTTTTCATTCGGATTGTATACAATTAAAAATCAGAACTCTTGAAGTAGTTAAGAAATGGTTAATTGCGACATACGGCATTTGAACATTAAGAAATGGCATTCATGATGTTGGATGCAATATGAAATAAGCCTAGTCGAAGAAGACCTCTTTCCAAAAGACAAAATATGCTTCAGCTAGTGGTCACAGATTGGTGTATCGTCCCCAGAAATAAAAAGCTTCATCTTCTTAGTAGTAGTACCACAAACCAATAAACTCCAACGAATTAGATGATGGTGAGGACCAAGAAGCTCTATGAATTTGAGAATGCAAGAGCAAAATTAGATTTCATATATGAATTAAGGTACTCCTAACTTATTTGGAGAGTTTTCTTTAAAAGCATAGTGGCATTTTATCATAAATATAGGTAAAGTGTGACTTTAATTACAATAATCATGAGCTCGTTAGCGTGATAATAAGCTTGCTTTCTGATGTAATAACCCTCATAGTCGATCTGAGAGGGACAACGAAGTAATGCTTGTTGGCAGTTAAGCATTACAAAGATGTTATTATGAACAAGTCAGATTATGAGTTTCAAAAGCCCTCGATCAATTTAGTCTAATATATACTTCTAAATTACAATTTTGTTTTGTATCTCTCATTTGACATTGAAACAATTGCAGTCCATATTTCCAAAGATTAACTGCAATCTTCTAGGATCGGAAAATCGGAGATTAATTATGTTAAGCTGAGTTATCTCCAAAAAAATATATATATGTTATTCTGAGTGGAGATGGATTATTTCTTGAGTTTGCCTAGTTGTTAGTACTGTTATTTCCTTTACTTCATTACTTGTAATCTTTTTAGTGTTGGCAGGTAGTAGATCAAAGCTCATGTTGTTGTCTTCCAAATAAATTTGAAATTGAGTTGACTATGTGTTGTTACCTCGTAGACAGTGTGTGATTGATCATAAATTTGAGATTGAGTTGACTATGTACACTTCTAGTTAATTGTATATATGTAATGACGACGGTCGATTTCTCTCTGCATCAACACAGCTTCGGTGTGTTGTTCTCACCACACACTCTCTGAATTTCAGGGTGTCATCCATCTCAATTGCTTCAGCCAAGACGCTTAACTTTAGCTTTTTATGAGGTGGACTCGAAAACAAGAAAATTCTAAAGCTGGCGTGCTTGGGCTGGAAAGAATCATGAGATTGATGACCCTGTAAGTGGTAAGTTTCTCAAGGTGTATGAGTGATGACAAAACATACCGAAAAGATTATGTGTGGCCTCATGGGATCACCACAATCCGAAAGTTCTAGTCGTTACAATATATCAACAATAATTTAATATTTGTAATTCAATAACTATGTGAGATATTGAAATTCTAGGGTTATAGTAGTCCAAGACTCTCAAATATGTCTGCAACCATCAACATGTAGAATGGTTTGTTCCGATATCACAATCTCAACAGCCTCAATCGTACCCCATCTCTCTCAAAGTTTGGACGATCATTAGTCGAGATGAGAATCTCTCCTATTTATTCAAATGATAAAAATTAAGTTGCAAAACATAATGTTAGGATTTTTATTTTTATTTTTGGTGTCAATCACATGAGTGTTTATTGGCCATTAGCCCATATTATTAAAATGACGTGTGTTCATAAATCAGAATCTCACAATAATATGGAAGTAATAATTTATGTATTTTTGAATTCATCTTAAGTTGATGCCAATTAAAAAGATAATTGTGTGAATTATATATAGTATAAAATTCATTTATATATACATGTTTAAATATTTTAGTTACATTGTTTTAATTTAAATATATGACCATTTTCATAATTGAAACAAACTACTAACTAATTTTACATAATACTCATAAAATGCGTATATATGGACGAACTAGTTAGAATCTTGTTACTAAGGCCAGTCCACAATTTCACCATGAAAAGTAGGGCTGTAAATGAACCAAGTTTATTCGTGAAATTATTCGGAACATTGATAAAAGTTCGTTCGAGTTCGTTTAGTGAAGCTCGTTAGCTAAACAAACCAAGCTTGAGCATTATAGTATTCGGTTCGTTAGCTCGTGAACAAGTTCGTTAACTTATTTACTTTGAAAATATTAAATTATTAACTATATATAATTATTTTCTTTCTATAATTAGTAATTATTGTGTTAATCTCTAACTATTTTTATTTGTTCTAAGAAATCAATAAATATATTGTGTTATTATGGATAAAATAATTTATTTTTAAAATAAAATAATCAATATTCTAAACATATATCTAAATTTAGAAAGCTTGTTTGGGTTCGATTAAAGCTCGAATAAGCTCGTGAGCTCAAATATTCGATAAAAAACTCGAGACTCGGTCGATACTAAACAAACCAAGCTTGAAGACGATGGTGTTCGACTCGGCTCGGTTCGATTACAACCCTAATGAAAAGAGGCAATCTTCAATTTCAGTATCAAATCAAATTGTCATTGTTCAATACTTGAAATTCGTTTATTTATGTATATTGTTGAGCGATAAAATAATAAGAATATTAGATATACACTTGAATGCAAATGAGCTTGCAAAATATAAAGTAAAATTTTATAATTTGAACAGTTCAAAAATCAGTTGATAAATAACTGTAAGTTTTGCTACTAACTCACATTCTACTTGGAAAAGCAAATAATTCTTGAAATTGCAATACCACAAAACTTGTATTTTTTTTTTATTATTATTTTAGATGTTAGATGTGTGGATAGGGCTCATGGTTAATGATTTAACTTTATGTTTTAATTGTAATTGGTATTTCCTAAAATTAATAAATTTATAATATACTTCATTAAAACATCATTGTCGGTAGGGATGAGTATTCGATCGATTCGACTTGAAATTCGAACCGAATTTCTTTTCTTTTTTCTCAAACCAAACTTAAATACTTCGGTTCAATTCGTTGATATGAAGTTAAACTACTTTTATTTCTTTCGTTAATTCTTTTATTGTATTGAATATTTTAAAATCTAGTTATTTGTGCATATCAACTCAGAACCACACATGAATTTACAAGTTAATTTTTATTCTTAGAACTAAAGAACTAATAAAAGAACTACAAAAATAATTATGTACTGAAAATTCGATTCGATTCAAATTGAAACCAAAATCTTCTGAATCAACCTGATCCCAAATCATAAATAATTTCGGTTTGAAAGATTCAACAGAAACCAAATCGAATTATTATTCGAAATCAAATTGAACCGATAATTTCATTTTTTTCCGGTTCAATTTTTCAGAGTAGGTTTGATTTGCTCATCCCTCATTGTTGCCTTGTTGGAATACACATATTGCCCAAAATATAACTACTATTTAAAACAAGTGGAAATTCATATATATATATATATATATATATATATATATATATATATATATATATATGTTGGACCTATTACACTTATTAAAACTTGGGTATTCTCACCGCGAAATTTCACCTTTGTTTTTGTTAAAATAATTATATATTAATTATGATAAGTAAGGATAATTAGATTTTGTTAATTTATAATTAAATTTATTAATTTTAATTATAATTTTAATTCAAAATTAGAATGTATTAATTCATAATTGAGGTTTATTAATTCATAATTAGGGTTTATTAATTCAAAGTTAGGATTTATTAATTCACAATTAGAGTTTATTAATTCATAATTAGGGTTTATTATTCAAAATTAGGGTTTATTATTTTCAATTAGGGTTTATTAATTTAAAATTAGGGTTTATTATTCAAAATTAGGGTTTATAAATTCCAAATAGGGTTTATTAATTCAAAATTAGGGTTTATTAATTCATAATTAGGATTTATTAATTCAAAATTAGGGTTTATTAATTCATAATTAGGATTTATTAATTGAATTAGGATTTATTGATTCACGATTAGAGTTTATTAATTCAAAATTAAGATATATTAATTCAAAATTAGGATTTATTAATTAAATGATACACTATAATTAATTAATATTAAATGCATAGTCTATGCCCTATAATTCCCTAATTATAACTATGATAGAATACGCCGTACATTACAAACTGGTGGAAAGAGAAAGAGTGGAGAGAGAGCGGTCTCCAGCGTGTATGGTGAGGCGAGCGACGGAGACCTGCCCATTCCAATAGACCAATAAGTTGGCTATAATTTGACATTTTTATATTGGTGGCTATAATTTGACATTTCTTAATTTGGATGACTATATCAAAACTTTTCTCTTAAAACAATATCGTAAGAATAAAAAAGCATAATGATCTATAACTTATTATTTCTTAACACAAATGGAATCTGAATTTTAATCAAATATTTATAATATGATTATAACTTTTATTGCAATATAATTTGTCTATATAATGATTGAGATAAAAATAATTTTATATAAAAAAATAAATATAAAAACGTTCTCGAGGATGGCTCATGTGCAAATACTAATTGCACTTTAACCCTATGATATAACTATAGTAAATTGTTCTAGGGCATTCCGATTTCCGATTCTCTATATAAACCCTTAATTGTCTGTTTGTAACATTAACGCAGAAACAGAGTCTCCAAGAAAAATATCGCCGATTTCGCAGCTGCAAATTGGCCCCAATCCGAGCTCCAAAACTCAAAATCTTACCGATCGCAGATGGCTTCGAGGGTGTCTCTAAAGGCTGGCAAAGGAAAGGTCGTCAGGAAATCAGCGGCGGCGGACGAGGAGGAGAGTTCGGTGGCGGCGGCTGGGAAGTTCGTCAAGGAGTGGAGCACCTGGGCCATGAAGAAGGCCAAAGTCGTCACTCATTATGGCTTCATCCCCATGGTTATCATCATCGGCATGAACTCGGAGCCCAAGCCAACTCTCTCTCAGCTCCTCAGCCCCGTATGAGAACAATTGCGATTTGGGTATTCTGATGTTGGATTTGCCCTCCCCTTTTTCGTTCTTCGCTGTTATGTCTATCAGCCGACTTCACGACTAGCTACTAGTTTATACGTTTTGTTATTAGTTCCGGGAATTTATGCACTTTGGTTCTTGATGGTTATATGCTGTTACTAAGTCAAATTTATTTGGGTTACTGATTTTAATTCTTAATGCTTTGGATAACAATGTTGAATGTGGATGAGCATTGAAATAATTCCGGGTTATTCTTGTGTTTTCTTTCACATGTGCTGTGAAAATAGTATATGAATTCATGACTTGTGATTCTAATGCTTGATGGCATGTGATTTTTCTGTATAGATAATTACGACTTCGATATGATTTTACTGTTGGCTTTACAAGTTATGCACATTCAATATATATCGTGGTTTTGTTCGTAGAATTGTTGTATATATTTTCTGATCTATCTCTCATGAGTTATTTGATTGTTCGCTTTGAAATCAATTTGGTTTCTCTTATATGGGATATGTGATAATTATTGATTTTCTCTGGATTATAGTGTCTTTGATTTTTGAAATAGGAGTTTGTGAAATCTAAAATATTCAGTTGACTGCCACACAGATGTTGTGGATACATGTATTCTTACTTCTCACGGATAAATATGAAGTGTACCTGCCCGAGGACAGTTTTTTAAGGCTCGTGTCGGTCTAACAGTATCTTGTATTTTCTGAAAGCTGTGTGGACTGTGGAGATTATTGGTAGCTCGTGCTTGGTGTGAGTTAATTACACTTTGCGACTTGTAGTTAGATTGTTGTTGAATATGTTTATTCCATCCCTAGTATCAGCTGTTTAGGTTTCATCTGAGCTGATATCTCACTTAAGATAGTACTCGCAATGAATACTGATATGGATCTCTCTTGACATAGTTGGAGAAGTCTGTTTAATTTTTACAATCAGTCTGTTTAATTTTTACATACTGATTCAAATAATTATTCATGAAATCTAAGCTCTTCAGTTGACTGCCGCACAGGTGTTGTGGCTGCGAGTTTTCTTATTGCCCACGAATAAATTTGTAGGGGCTAGTGTTGGCCTAACAGCATCTTGCATTTTCTGAAGCTATATGTTGTTAGGTCGCGCTTGGTGTTGAGTTAATCACACTTTGCGACTTGTAGTTAGATTGTAGCTGATCATGTCTAGTTCATCCCTAGTATCAGCTGTCTATGTTTTATCTGAATTGATTTCTTACTTGAGATAGTATGTGTGGTTCATTACTGGTGTTGATCTCTCTTGACATAGTTGGATAGTTCTGGTAGAAATTATATTGAAAACCTTGTTCTTGGACCTTTGCTCTTCTAGAGTTCTTGTATGGTTTGGTTCCATACTTGTATCTAAAAGAAATTTTGAGTCTTCTCCTTTATTAGCTATGCTTCTGAGTATCAGTTTTGCAAATCTTTGTGAATATTTATTCACTTTATGCTACTGTTAGCATTCTTTACTGTCAAGCACTTCTTGAATATGTACAGAGGTGGAGTGACTGTATATTGCTTCCATCATAACGGTTAAATCTGAATGTCTCAGCAGAATAGCTTGGTAGACTTCTATTCACCATCCTTTTTTACCTGCCTGTTGCTTCAGCCTTGTCAACATTATGCTAACAGAAATTTGGTGGGTTTCTTTAGTGCACAACTCTAATACGCACTGCTAAATTTGATCTTGTTTTTCAGTCTTCTTGATGCGTAAGCAAGCTCTCCTCATTCATATTTTTATTTTTATATTAACCCTAAAGTTTAGTATTTTACAGTTTGCTAGATTTGTTGTTACTTTCATATTTTTCTATTGACATTCCTGGTTTGGCCATGAACTCGGCTAGAGCGTCTTTTCTTCCGAATGATGGTTGTCTTAGAGTAGTTTGGAGTTGCTGTGGATTCATTTCTCTGACCATCTTATTTGCAATGCAACATATGGCGCTTCCAACTGAGATATATATGGAGGTTAAGAATTGGATAACGTTTGGTTTGCTTTAGGATTTGGGATCATGCTGAAATCCATATTATCTCATCTTCCCATCATCAGATAGCTTGAGGAATTAATGTGTAGATGTGTTAATGTGAAATGAAGCCTTGCATATAGTGTGTCTTTCGACATTATGATGCTGTGATTGTAATTACATGTAAAGTTCTACATGTTCAAGCATGCATTCCATGGAATTTTGTGCTCATCTGATTATGGTTAATAAGACTTAATAGGGATCAATAAACCCTAACTGGGTGAAGTGTGGTCATCATGTGACGGTGTTTTCATAGGAAATTGTCTTTTTTTTTCCTTCGTAATTGGTGGGTGTTTAGCTGCTATATTACAGATCTTCAGTTTATTGTGATGCAAGCGTCCAGTTCGTTATCTATCATATGCTGCAAGCTGCATCACTTAATCTTGCTGCAGCTTAATTCATCTTGTATTCATATAGGCATAAGAGATCTCAAGGATCAAAGTAGGATAATTACATATTAGAGTCACATTGTGACAATCCAATCAAAACAGGATTACTTAACAAAAGTAGACTTTTTCATGAGACATAACATAAACATAATTCAAGGTGTCTATGGCGATACAAGGATAAATGTCAATTTAAACCTTAAATTATACATGTTTTATAAAAAATATCCTGAAATTTCAAAAATATCTATTAAAACCTCAAACTATCATATTTTGTATCAAAAATATGATAGTTTGGGGTTTTAATTTGTATAAAATATGATAGTTTGGGGTTTTAATAGATATTTTAAAAGTTCATAATATTTTTGATAAAATATGTATTGTTTAGGGTTTAAATTGATATTTACGGTGGAAAAACATGAGATGCAAGGTTATATTTCTAATCAGAGACAAAAGGACAACTCAGCTCATTGTTTCATCCATCATTAGTTTAACCTTTACATCAGATTAGAATATTAGAGTTCAGTAGATACATGCCAAACGAATAAGTATTTTGATATACGAAAAAAGGAAAATATACAATTTTAGCTTAATTTTTTTGACTTTGTGATATTTTAGTTTAATAAACTAATAATATCTTGTTCAAGTTTAATGAGTTGATTTTGTGAAAACTTTACTTCATAAATGACTTTTGGAACCAAAAAACATAATCGATAATGAAACGATATATAAAAACAATGTCGAAGTGTTGTTGGAACTTGTAAAGGGTTTATACGGATTACATGTCATTTTCGATGTTAATTGTGTTTTTCATTATTAATAAATCGCTTACGAGTTAAACTTGTAACATAATCAATTTATTAGACTTGATTAATGTATTATTGATTTATTATGTTAAAATTGTTATAAAATTAATTTATGATTCTAAAAGTCGGATTTAGACAATCAGAGTACTACACTTTTTGGATGAGTTAAAGATCATTGTCATCCGATGGTTATCTTTAAACTTGATACCAAGTTGGTTAATGAAGTCATATGCAGCAAGTAAGAGAATTTGGAGTTTGATTTTATGGTGTTATTAAAATACATGAATAACATCAAACTGTAGTAAAAATTAATGACATCGTGTGTGTTGGTTTAGTGGTAGAGTGGTTAATACCAAAGGTCAAAGGTCTCGGGTTCGAGTCCACCGTAACGCGGCCTTTAAAATTTCTGTATTAATTGATCAAAAAACAAAAATTTAATGACATCATAAATAATTACTCATAACATCAAAAGCAAAAGATATATAAGTTTATACGGGGATCATGACCAAAAATGTAAAATAAATACTTTTTCGTATTAATCAAAATAGAATTAAATAAATTTTATTCTGAATGAAAGAAGTAAGTATTAAAAGTTCTGCCTCCAAACCCAAATTTATGTAACGCCTTGGTCTATATGTAACGCTTTGGTCCATCTTCACCCACTCTCTTCTCCTCTCTCACCCTTACTTCTCGAGGAGAATAAAACCTCAGCAAAAACTTCACTCCCGCTGAGACGCGTACAAACAGTCGTAGGATTTAGCATATACAATTCCATTGGGATCATGGAGTGATCGCGGTTTTTCTGTACGTAATCGGCTCAGATCTCCCCAATATCCCCTCAATGTAATTTTCTCACCCCTCTTTCACTTTTCGTTTAGTTTTCTTTCGTTGCTCGCGGTGCTTTCTCCAGCTCTCCACATTTTTCTCTATTGCACGCTCTCTCTATGCTAATTTTGACTCTCTGAATTCTTGCCGGTGGGTAGATCATGTAAATTTAATACTCTGATGTATTTCCCATACGAAAACTGAATCTAAATTTTAATGTTTGTTTCCCAGTTATGAGTTGTCATCGACATATCGAATTATGATGAGTGGCGAGAATATTGAGAGAATACAGAGAGGTGGGAGGGGGGGGGGGGGGAAGCAGAGCATGTGAGAGAAGAAATTAAGGAAGTTTCAGAGAAGAGAGGAGAAAAGCGAAAGAGGGAACGAGAATGTTACACCGAGTCCAAGATTTCTTGCTGACTAATCTTAGTAAAAAAATTAAATTTTTAAAGTCCGATTCTCAATTTTGGTGACGTTCTTTAATTCATTTAGTCATAAGACTCATAACATAGTATGGGAATATGATCACTAGGCATAAAAGACCGATTTTACTCACTAAGATCATGCTATTGTAGTTTCAAGTTTGTGATGTTTAGAGGATAATATCAAATAACTATGTAAATAGTTCCCAGTCCTCCTTTTATTATCTAAAAGAATAATGATTTCATATGATAAGAGATTTGTAGTTTTTATCTCTGTCTGTCTGTCACACTCATGTATACATTTTATCACACAGATTTGTTAAATCGCAGGATGTATATGATAATTGTCAAACTCTTCTGTGTGATCCTACTAATTATAGAAATATATGAACTTAGAGGACTTGTTATCTCATAAGTCATGCTCAAGCCTGTGAAACTAGTTCATAGTTTTCAACTATAATCAACTCAATAATCCAACGGAAAAGAAGATAATAATTCTTACAATATCAATGTCGTTGATGAATCTCTTCAATCAAATGTTCTTGAATCACAAAGTGCAAACGAAATAATGGAAAAGACTTGCAAGAGAGAATTCTCGTGAAGGAGGAGTGAATAACTCTCATATTTCATTGAACTGATGATTCATATCATATTGCTATGAATGCCACAATGCTGTTCTATGTATGAACATCTTATAAGTCCTAATGTAAGCCTGTTAAACCCATTCCATGAGTTAAAGTTTAAACAAAAGAATGATCTTAGGTTTCAGCAACACAGTGCATTTAACTACTACTTGTGATTTCCTTTATCACTTTATGTTTTAACCTATTTTTATTTAATAGATTGTTATGTTAATCTTTCCATGGTTTCTTTTACTTCTTTGTAAACATTTGCTTTTGTCAGCATTGTGCCTATATCTTTGTTATTTGCTTCATCTGCAAGTTTATGTTCCTTCAATGGTTAACTTTTTTTTTCATCTTCTACTATAGTCAATTTAATAAACTGTTTATAATTTTTAATGTAGAATGTGTTCCTTCTGGATGGACTGGTAGTTATTGGAGATGGACCTGGGCTAAAAGATTCCACATGCTCAACTTCTACTGGGTTAGGTCTTTGAGATTTTTGGATGTGATAGAGTTAAGGTGAAAGAAATATTTGTTAGCGATAAGCAGCAAAAAATCCTCCTCCAGCGAGGCCTACAGTGGAAGCTGTCCCAAAAATAAAATATCCACAAAGATCCTAACCCTAACATGCTAAGCATTAATTAAAGTTAAAGACTCATTAGGGTTCAAGGCCCATAAAGGACTGCAGCCCATGTCTGACACTCAGGCCCATTAGGCAGAGATAAAAGGAAATAAACCTGAAACTGGAAATAACTGCAGCTAATGATTGACCACGTCACACACACCGTGCGTGAAAACTCTCCAGGCTGTTGATGCCCTAACTCTCAGGATGTTTTTATAAGCTTATTTCTACATAAATGTGATATGATTAGTTGATCATATTGTAGGAGATTTTCTGATTAGGCGGCGAAGGGGAGAGAGTGATGGAGCCACATTCATTAAAACTTACAATCAAGTTAAAAAGTGAAAATTTGTTAACAACTCTTTGACTAATGCTGATCACCCAAGTAATGAGGGTGAGAAGCCAAGTGCCTCAAATAGTTATCGTCCAGGCAATCTGGCGGCTAGTTCTCAAGATCCAGTTGATTTTAGTTCTGCCCGAGGGTTAGAAAATCATAGCAGGAAACATGAAGAAAATTCATCTGAAATTTCTCAACGCCAATTGGTGCTTTATGATGCTAGTGTTAATGGGTTTGGTGAAGCTGAGATCTCAGAGCCCATTAGAGATCGACCTTTATCTTCTCAAAGACAAAATCAAAAAGCTCTATCTGTGGGGGCTTTCACTGTTCAGTGCGCCGACTGTTTCAAATGGAGGCTCATTCCAACAAAGGAGAAATATGAAGAAATACGGGAGCATATTATGGAACAACCTTTCATCTGTGGAACAGGTAGGGAATGGCGGCCTGATATATCATGTGATGATCCACCTGATCTAGTGCAGGATGGCAGTAGGCTTTGGGCAATTGATAAACCTAGTATTGCTCGACCCCCTCCTGGTTGGCAGCGACTTCTAAAATTCAGAGGTGAAGGAAGCACCAAGTTTGCCGATGTGTATGTATTCTATTTCACACAGTCTATTTATTTTTAATTTGTTTGTCTGCATACCCTAAGTAGCTTTAGTACTTTGATCAGTTCAATGAAAGCCTGAAATAATGCCTAACTGAGTCTGAGTGTACTAAATATCCTAGATTATTGGAAGAAACATGGAAAACGGGACTTACTGAGTATTGTAGCAACTTCGCTATAGTGAAAAACCAGTCTTAATGGCTGAATATGGAATTTCCTGAAAATAATGTAGCAACTTTCTTCTATTGAAAGACCGGCTTTAATAGTTGAATATGTCTGGTGTAATGATTTTATAAGAATAGAGAATCTTTTTATTTATTATTATTTTTTAATGTTGAACTTTCAGAAGGGAATTCAGGAACTCAATATTGAAGAATAAATCAGCCTAGAAGGCATGGTTAAGTTGAAACTGGAAAGATTTTTCAAAATAAGTTTTGGGAATGTAAGATCTTGTTTTTTTGTCTTCTTTCATCTGTGGTTATTGTATCTTAAAATTTGTAGTTGTATGGTGATTGAATGAATTACAAGGTAGTCTGCATTAGACCAGGGCTGAATGAATTCGTCATGGATTAAAGAAGTTTAAAAGCTTGAGTTAGACTTTTTACATGGCATAGTTTTGAATCCAGTTCTAGCACCTTGTGAATTATTTCTTGCCTATTCTTTTGGGTGGTAATAAAAGCTGGAACATATTAATTTTATGCTCTTTTGAGTTTTTGTTGAAAAGAAAAGATACATGCATGTGGATCAAAGAGTTGTTTACTGCATCAGTTGTTTTGATCAATAGTAATTGACGTAGTGTTTATGATTACGGTATACAAGTGATACCCATCTAATTTTACTTTTATGAATCTTTTCAGGTATTATGTTGCACCAACAGGCAAGAGACTTCGTTCAATGGTGGAAGTTCAGAGGTAGGTATTTCTGAGGTATCAATAGCTTTGTCGTGTCTTACTGGAATTGTTGACATTTTTCCTCACGTTTCATTGTCTGCTTTTATGATGCATTAAATTTCAAGGCACCTGGAAGAGCACCCGGACTACAAAGCACAAGGTGTTCGATTGTCACACTTTTCCTTTCAAATCCCTAGACCTTTGCAAGAAAACTATGTGCGGAAGCGTCCTGCTCCTGCTCGTGCTGCACCTATAAGTGATGCTGATGATCTTGGGATGTTAAGATTTCCTCATCCTTCAGAAGGTGACTTGAAACTTTAACTTATATGGACATCATAGTTCAGGACATTTGCCTTGAATCCACCAAGGAAATGGAATCCTTTAGTTATGTTTTTCTTTTTTTCGAGTGGAGATCCTTTGGGGTTATCTTAAACAGTATTGTCAAATCGTGTACTGATAGCAGTCTTTGGCCTAAAAATATGCATTATTTTAGATTTTTTATTAGTATGAATTTTGATAATAAGCAGTTGAAGTTGGCCAAATGAGTCAAGTTTCTTGCAATTCAACAATCTTGAACTTGTATAAACTTTATGGATCTTCCGTTCAAGTCCTGAGGACTCTTGTGCATGGCAAGTGACTGTCAATGAAATTATTTTGGGTATGGTTTACTCGCAAAGGTTGGTTTTGGGTCAAGATTCCCTGTACATCATTATTCGCCCTTCATGTGTACTTGACTATAACTTGGTTAAGAAAATCCCCTTGGTTGGCAAAAATTACTTGGCGCTTATTTGAATTCATTTCCTGATTTGTGATTCTTAAAACAGGATTCTGCATATTTGACAATCTCAGATGTAAGTTGATACCATTCTCGTTCTGTTTATGCTGCAGGTCAGCCCATATCATGGGTAAGTCCTGATGTAGACACAGACTTACAGCTCAGCAGGCTGGGCCCTTCGACTGACTATTCAGAGTCACCTGATGTGAAACCCGAAACTCAGTCAGCAAAGAAGAAAAAAACACAAAAGAGGGTGAATGGCAATTCAGTTCATAGTCCAATAACCTTCAAAATGGAAGAGCCCGATCAGCTTTGAATGGGCTTGTGATGACGTCATGTTCAACACCCTTCTCACGTTACTCGCTATCTAAGGTATGCAAGTGCTACTGATGTTCGGAAGAGGCGTATGGTTTACAGAAATCCGAACCCTTTGCAATTTTGTACTCGCTAGTTCGATGTAGGTTGTATAAACAAAGAAGTTGATATTTTCATAAAAATGTAACCTGTATTATTGTAAGGTAGATTATAGAATGTTAGCCCCCTAGCTCGGATGTGAGATGGGAGCTTCTTTATTGAACGTGCGCTAAAATTTGCAAGTTTCGGTTTCATATTACAATTTTATTCGTTTGTTTGTTTGTTTCAGAAAGAAAATAGACTTGAGCTAAATATATGGTTTGTAATTCTTGTATCCGTCTTTGAATTAGTATTTTGCAGCATATTATATGCACTTGATGCAGCTCTGTTTTGTTTTCCATTTTCTTGCTCGAGATGTTTTGTCTACTGATTTTTGTAGTTATGCTTTGGGCATAATATTTGTGTGTGTGTGTTGGCCTAGTGGTAGAGTGGTTAATGCCCGAGGCTAAAGATCTCGGGTTCGAGTCCACCGTGACGCAGCCTTTAAAATTTCTGTATTAAATTACTAAAAAAAAAAAATAAAAAATATTGTTATTATTATTTGATTCTTCGCATTAAAGAAAAACACCAGTACGCAAAATATGTACGTTTCCATAGGGAATTGAATCATGCTAGAGCAGTTCACTACAATGCGTATGCAAAATATCTGTGGTAAATATATTGCAGAAAATCTTGATCATCGTTGAGTGAAGACCTCAACAGCAAAAAGTCGACAACATCGAATGAGATCAATCTATACATCATTGAATTATGAGCAAAAATCCATTACATACCTCCAAAAATCAAGCATTTAGCTAAATATGAAGCTTCATAGAGCAATGATACCTCATGCATCACACACAACGAGGGAGGAGAGGAGACGGTCTGCAGCTCCGCTGATCATGGCACCCTTGTTCTTAACATGCAGCAAGTACTTCAGGGCTCTCTCCGTAACAACCTCACCGGGGATCACCACCGGAATCCCGGGTGGATAAGGACATATCAGCTCCCCACATATTTTACCTAGACTATCCTCAAAGCTTACCTTTCGTTTACGAGCAAAAAAGGCATCTCTTGGACTCAAAATCATGTTGAAGTCATCGAAGGGTGCTAAAGTTGTGATGTCGATTTTTCTTTCTGCGGATGATCCGCTGGTGTGAGAGAAAGTTGCTGATAGATACTCCAATCCTGACAAAAGTCTCAAAGCATGCTCCCTTTTGGTTCCAAGGTTAAATGCTAATGTAATAGACTGTGTTCCGACAAGTTCAGGAACTACCCCGAAGTCCCTGCATAAAATACCATCAGCTTCAAACCCTGAAAGACCAAGTCTCTGCATGCCAACAGTGAGTCGTAAAGGATCAATAGCCGGAGATCTAGGGAAGTTCACGATGTCAAAGAGTGAGACTCCAGGGATTTCTATGATCATACTTCTCGTTTCAGCAGCTAGCTCAATAGCTTTGTTGAAAATGTGTCCCCGGTTATCACTTAGTTGAGCCGTAGCAGCATCTAATGATGCTAACAACAGATAACTTGGGCTGCTGCTTTGGAGCATTTGAAGGCACCTGCAAATCCTCTCCCTGTCAATAAGGTTACTCGAAAGATGTAGCATCGATGACTGTGTAAGAGAGCACAGTACTTTGTGAGTCGATTGCACGACAATATCAGCCCCTTGAGCAAGAGCTGAGATTGGCAGTTGCTGGTGGAAGCCAAAGTGAGCCCCATGAGCCTCGTCAACAATTACAGGGATCTCGTTCCTGTGACAAAGCTCGGAAATTGCACCAATGTCACTGCATATACCATGATAACTAGGTGAAACAACAAAAACGGCAGCTGGTTTCAGACCTTCCGTCTCTAATTCCTTGATGGCTTCCTCTATCTGTCATAACGGTAATCCAGAATTAACAGACAACTAATGAAGATGATTTATTCTTGGGAAAGGCAAACTTTACTACTTATAAATCAGAGATGTATAATAAAAACATTAAACCTTGAAACACTTTTACTAACTCTTGCCTGTGAAGGAGTAACGCCACCGGCTATGTCCCATTCAGGGTCATACTCGGGAACAATGTACTTGGGTATCGCACCGGATAACACCATGGCAGATATTGCTGAGATATGAGAATTCCGTGGAAGAATGAGAACGTCTCCGGGCAAACAAGTTGCCATTATTGCTGCCTGGACCCCACATGTACTGCCACCAACAAGAAACCAAGTCTCTGATGCTCCAAACAGTTCAGCTGCCTGTTTTTGTGCTTCCAGAATAGGTCCCTCAGGAGCAAAAAGATTGTCAAGCTCCGGAAGTTCTGGCAAGTCATGCAGAAACGGTCTCGCACCAATTAGTTGGGTCAATGATGAAGGAGCTGCTTGTCCTCTGTTATGTCCAGGAAAGTGAAAACTGGCTGCATTTTCCTCTGCTGAAGCTTTTAGTGCACTAACCAGAGGTGGCAATCTGCGTTGCTCGAGCTTTTGAGAACCATTCTCGACCAAGTCATCCGTTGGGTCAAGTTCTAAAATCCCACCATGTCCCTTGTCTTCATTCTTGTTCCCAAACGCTAGACAGAAAGTTTGCTGAAAAGATGCATACGGATTAATAGAGACTAACATTACTGAATCTTTTGATTCAATGAAATATATGCTCGAGTAGTAACGAAATTTGGAGGAAATTATCATGTCAATCACCGTTCAGTTAGTCCACTCAACCTTTTGTGCCTCAAAAGAAAAAATTAAGTGGCAGATTCAAGTATGTTATCTTTACCCACATTTACTCTTTTAACAGCAGCAATATCAGTGAAGTGACGCTTCTTGCAGTATGAGATAAACAACCCTCTCATTTCTGATATCAATCACAGAAAAACTAAGCAAATCTGCTATATAATGCCAAGACTTATTGTTGGTGACAGCCTAACCAACTATGTAGCATCTACATCGAGAATTCAAGTATTGTATACGCCATTAGTCCGATCCTTTGTCGGAACTATCCGTAATATAACGAACTTGCAAAATGGATTTGTTTATCATAAAGAGATTGGCTTAATTGTTATTTGAACAAGTAAAAGTTCTATCTTGGTTAGAGTGGGGATAACATTTCTTTTCTACATGTCCATGGAGTTTTGAAAAATCTAAACATCTCGAGAGGTAGGAATTTCTCGAACGAACCGCACTCCTTCTTCAGGAGTCCATTATGAGAAGAGGCACAGTTTGATAACAAACCAACATCTTTAGACTAAAATGATGCCATATCATACGCTTCAAGCCCGCCACTATCGATAACTTTGAGATAATAGTTTTATACATCCTTCTTCACCAAAAGAGAATCGAATTATTGTTCCTACAAATAAATTAAATATTCCAAAATCCATTCTCATAAAAGGGAAAACATTCAAGCTCAGAAACGTACCAGCGAAATACAAGCTCTTGGTGTTGTGGTGAGTCTGAAACCCCAGTTAGCGCCATTACTCACGCTCAAGCTCTGCATATCATATATAGTGTGTGTGTGCGAGCGACAGAGAACGAGCAAGAGAGTGGAACGCGAAATGAGGATAACATAATTTATCTATATTATATTTGTTATTAAATAATTATCTCCTTAAAAGATTATCGGAAAAAAAGAGGCAATTTAGGTGGGATGGAGATGGAGGGAGTCGAATTTATCTAAATTATAGAAAATCGGATTATATGATTTATATCCAACTTTCACTCCTAATTCATATGTATATTACAAATCAAAATATAAACTCCTAAAAAAAATCAAATATAATAAATATTTCAAGATTCCAGACTGAAGATCTTCAATCGATCTCTCCCGCGCTAATTCCGATGTAGTTCCCCGCCACCGCAAATACCATAATACCCACTTCCATTTGTTAAATCTGCTGAGCCAACAACCAGAATTAGAAACCTTATATCGTATTTGGTCTCTGTCTCTGTTGATATGTACCAATTAAACGCAGTTACGTTATTTCTGTACTGGAAATCAAAATTGTATAAACGTATTATTTTAATGGATGCTGGAAGAGGAGGAAAAGGTCATAGAGAATAATTAAATCATAATGAAGATCTGGCTTAATAAGGAAAGAGGAGATGGTGAGAGGCCGCTAGGCGGTAGGTGTTTGGCTAAGAGAGAGAGAAGCGAATCTGTGATTCTGCAGTGGGTTCAACATCAAGAAACTAAGAGATGCAGGAAGAAATGGGACAACTTCCTCTTGTTTTTGCCTACTATGTCTCTGGCCATGGATTTGGCCATGCCACCCGTGTTGCTGAGGTTCTCTTTTAGCTATCGCCTTTTCTTCTGTTTATTTATTTATTTGTTTATATTTTTTTATCTGACAGAGTTGTTGTTCTTGGCAATTTAGAATGTTTAGGAATATCTCATTGTTTCTAGAATAAATGTGCATAAGAATCTCTCTGGGCTCATTTGTTTCTGTGAGTATGGGATCTCCATTTGAACTACGAACTATTATGTATCATAAATATAAGCCATTGCTGGGGAAATGTTGGTGGAGGTTCAGTTATTATCATAGATTCATATGGCTTAATTTGCTTTGGGGATCAACAGTTGTCACTGTAATATGCTTTTCGAGAAAAAGAAAAAGATGCAAGCTTGGTGACTACAACTCTTAGTATTCCTTTGAAATTCATTTCTAGAGTCTACCCAGCTTTCACTCGAAATGTGAATGTCCCATTTGGAGAGGATACTTTGGGAAGTAAAGGTCGGAGAAGAGCAATCACTCATTCTTAAAACCAGACCATTGCATGTACCTTTTAACATTGATCGACCATTGCATGTAATAGGTAGAGAATGACGTTGTTGGGGCTCCTTGTGGAGTTATGGATCAGATGGCTTCTGCCATGTGGCGAAGCAAACAAACTACTAGCAATGTTGTGTCAGGTGTGAACCTAGTAAAACATATCCGTCATAAACTAGGAAGCTACTGCAAAACTGAAATCTTGTTTTCTTGTCTCTGTAGCCTGCTGAAGTCTTAGGTCATGTGGAAATCCCTCCCCACATACGATTTTGGGGGATAGACTCAGGCATACGACACAGGTATATAAGATCAGTGCATCTACTTTTCCATATCATTTTCTGTAGTTGGTATCTTGAGTTTCCTCATTCATAAAGAACTTTTGGTTTCCAATGATATTCACTCCACTGTTATAAACGCTGCTGCAAACGCTGTATTTTCTGTTGGTCTTTGATCAATATATGTTTGAAAAAGAAGAAATGTGTATATATTTTTCTGATGCTCCATAAAAAGAGAAGCTTCTAAAATGAGAAGATGAAGTATTGAGATCAACTTTTGGGCTTGACCACAACTCTTGGGCCTATAAATTTGTCCTATTTTTAAGATATATGTAAAGATCCCTGACCTTTGGACGAAGTTTTAAATATGGCATCGGAGCAAAATTCAGCGAGTGGAAATCTGAGTTGTTTTGCCGGAGTCGCGTGTAGCTTCTTCTTCAACAGTCTTGAAAATTCCAGCAAAGTTAGTAATGGAAAGAATCATGTTTTCCTGTTGGAGATCTTAATGAAATACTTACTGCCTATATTTGAAAGTTAATTATGGTTGTCACCTATCAATATTTTGGCATTGTAATTTCTTCTGTGCATGAAGATGTCTCTGTTATCATTTCAGTATTGTATTTGTTTCGCCAATCTAGACAGTATTGGACCTCAGTGAGAATTTCTATCGAAAACCAGGTTTTCATAACAAAATCTCTCAATTCTCAAAACTGTGTGGAAAATTTGCTAGCAGCTTATTACAATTTTGTGAACAGATGTAATGCACCTACCCTGCATTAGACTTGTAGAACTAAGACACTAGTCACTCTATTGTTTCCATAATTTTTGTCTTTTTAAGCTGTATTATCTGACCTTTTGATCTTCAGTCCTTACTTGGTCCTTCTTCGACATCAAAGTGATCTCAAATGTGGTTAACATGGTATACCATATGCTGTTCTTCTCTGATGATATGATCACATCTTGCTTCAAGATATGCCTTAAGTTGATTATTATTACCTACACATCGTGATATGATCTGAATTGATATATTGGCATGTATTGGCAATATTATTATTGCTGTCTAGGCCTTCAAAGCATTGTTATCTGCTGCTCCAGATGATCAACTCTCTGCACTTGGAGAACTCATGTATCAGGTATCTGCAACTTACTTCCATATACTACTACGATTGAAGGATTTGGAAATTCGTTTCAGCTCAGGCAGTTCTTCGCATTAGAGTTTAGAGTTGATCGTTTCTCTCACTGACACAACTAATACATCAGTGTCACTACAGCTACAGTGCCTTTGGACTTGGTTCGGACAGGACGGATAAGTTAATCCAACTGGTACAAGAAATACAGCATAGTAAATCCAGTAGTGGGACTGTATTTGGGGCAAAGATTACCGGCGGAAGCTCTGGTGGAACAGTTTGTGTCATGGGGCAAAACATATCAAGAAGTGGAGAACAAATTGTTAAGGTAACTTTCAAGTTTTCTTTTGTAATTTACAGCATATCTACCAGATTTCCATTCTTTTCAAACTTCACGTATTGACAAGGATGAAGTGAAACGAATTCACGATCGGCATATAGTTCACAAGGATTTAAAGCCGGGAATGAAAGTTTTACTTCTACAGTCTCGTGTTAAACTTTTCCCCGAGAAGCTCAATTCCAGATTGAATGTTTCCTTCTCTTGAAAAAATCATCTGTTGTTTTTTTCTTAAGAGAACTTTTCCTACAGATCGTGAGTAATTCTCCAATTGCATTATACTTCAGGCAAATGATACAACGTTGTATAGGAATGATGTTACATCATCTTTACTATTTTCTTGCAAATGTTTTGCCTTTTCTTTTTCCATTTCATGTGCCATTATCCAGTAACATTTGATTCAAATTGTGAAAAGTAACTGAAATGTTTATTATGGAGAGATTGAGTGAGAGAGAAAGAGTGGTTATCAATAGAACGTGCTTGAAATTATTTTGATTAATTATAATTAATCGTGAAGAGAAAGAAATTATAAGAAGAAAACAAAACAAAAAGGATATTGGGTTTTATAATTTATATACAAACACATGTGGGCTGAGAATCATATGGACCTATGTGTATTTGACCAAGCAAACATTGTGCAATATTCCTCTGCCTATGTGCCGGCCAATATTGCTGTTGCTTATTTTCAGCTCTAGCAAGTTTGATTATTTACTCCTACTGATAGTAGGTATTTTCATTTTTAAGAAATTAAGAAAAAGTTGAGAACCGATTTCTATAATGGTAGTTTTTTTTTAAAAAAAAGTTGGAGAAATCAACTTTTTACTATTTTAGATATATTTACTTGGTATTTTCTATTAAGTCAACTTCTGAAGATAAACATTGGCTTTTCGCTTTTTTTGGGTCCCATAATAGTATTTTTTTTTTCTTTTGTTATTTTTTTGGATCCATAAACATTTTATAGATATAGTTATATGTATATTACAATGAGATCTATGTAAAGTCATTTTTTGGATGTATATGATTGAAGATAAATATGAAAACAAATAGGTGATTTTTTAAAAGTCAGTGTGACATAAAAAAGCTAGAAGGTAATTTTACCATTGTTGATGTTACGCATTCCAATTTTGCAATCATAATATCTTAAAACTTACTTTATAGAAATTATTAAAACCCTTACTATAGACCTTTCATAGGGGTGATCACGGATATTGGATATCGGTTATTACCGAACCGATATAATTCGTGTATCGGTATCCAATAACCGATTAATTTCATATTAATCGGTTCGATTATTGATTTAAGATTAATTTTGTTATCAAATACCGATAATCGATTGCATATATCCGAATAACAAAATTATAATAATTATTAATTTATTATTATTATATTAAAAATAAGTTTAATTAGATTCAAATAATAATATCTATTTATTGTTATTATTATTAAAATTAGTTTAATTAGCCAAATAAGAAAATAAAGAAATTTAATTTGGATGATTGGTGTGATCAAAAACCGAACCAACTAACCGATTTTAATTAGATACACCCTTAACCGATGTTGCGATATCGGTCCAATTTTGCAATCATAATATCCTAACCTTAATTTATGATTCGATTAACCGAAACCGATCCTATAGGCACCCCTAACCTTTTCATACATTACATTGGTCCCTAAAACAAATTTGAATGTTCTATTTTACAAGTGTTTCATCTTCTATCTTAATAATTCAACTATACGTTTATATATATAGATTGGGGATCAAATAGACCCGAGCCCCGTGATAGTATGTAGACTCAATCTCATCCACTCATCTCATAGATCCTATGGTTCAGAATTTTTCGAACTTTTTAAGCTTAATTTCACGATTTTCACGTTATTAAGGGTAGATTAGTAATTTGATTTGTTATGTGATTGCGAAAAAAAAAAATGCATTTAGTTGAACTGGATAATGCATTTAAATGAACAAAAATGCATGCGATTGAAGAGAATAATGCATGTGATTGGAAGCTCAGCGTTAGCGTATGCCAGGCCACCATGGGCTCACGCCAGCGCGAGGGCACGCCCAACAGGCGCCTGTTCTCATAGCGTCGCTCCCGGCTACATTCAGCGTCCGTTGGCCTCGCATTTTACGCTTTTGTTAAATGCATGAACATGTTTTGTCAAATGCATTGTCATGTTTTAATCAATGCATGGACATGCTAAGTTAAATGCATGTTTCGCTTCATGGAACATGCGGCTTTTTTTTTGTTCAATGCAGCTTTCATGTTTTGTTCAATGCATTTTATGGTTTTCGATATCAAATCTCCCATCCATCATTCTCTAACAATTCGTTGCCTCTTTCATCGATTATCGCTAATTGGCGTGAATCACCATCATAACCACCATCTTTCTCGATTCTTCAATCATCTATCAAATTCATCTTCTATTTTTTCTCAAAATCCATCAATTTTATTCCTCAAATTTTTCTTCTTCTTTTCTTTCTTTTGAAATCTGTTGTTTGTGTATCTTGTTGCCGTTGTTCGACGGTGTTGTTGTGGCCACCGCCGCTCGCTGTCTGTCTCCGTTGCCACTGTCACCTCCCAAGGCCGTTGCTGCCAGGAGAAGAAGAAGGTTGATTTATTTCTTCCCATTTTGCCTGCGAAAATTAAAAAGAAAAGAAAGAAAGGGAGCCACGTGTCGCCAGTGGTGTGGCCACGTTCAAAATGTGGGGTCAGATTGGGTCTATTACATACTATCCTAATCCAAGATTACTTTAACCCAACCCTATATATATATATATATATATATATATATATGTTTATTTTGTTGTGAAAATACACAGTGACATAATTTTGATTTTTTCATTAACGTTAAAATTGTCATAAAATACATAAACTTAATAAATTTAGTGTTATTACCATGATTTCAAATTCAAGTCAAATTAGATCTGACTTTGCATATCGAAAATTTACTATAAAATAAATGGTTAGTAATATAAACGATATTGTAGATAGAGACATAAAACATCTTCATTCCATTAAAATAAATCAATTTTTGTGATTTCTATGATTAATCGTGTCAACCCTCATTACAAAAATCAAGTCTTCTCGTTTGTTTCATCATCTGATTCTAGTTATGATCAAAAAAGCGATATCCTCCCTTTACAATGTCGTTTATATCACTGATCGTTTTGTCTATGATAAATTTTTGAGATGTCAAGTCATATTTAATTTGGCTTAAATTTGAAATCGTGATAAAATCACTAAAATCATCCAATTTGTGTATTTTATGATAATTTTTAAAGTTAGTGAGAAAAACCAAAATTAATCCAAAGTTGATGTATTTATGCTCCAATTACCCAAAATAAAATATGAAACATAGTGTAAAATAGAGAAGGATCATGTGAATTTTTCTCCGATGTTTCTTGTCGGTTTATTACATTAAAATTGCGAAGCCCTTTAATTGATTGAAGCATACTTGTCATGTCATGTGTAAAGATCCTTTCCACTAGAGGCGTATAAGATGCATGTGCTTGTGTTTCTTCCATTAGATTTAAGAATATATAGAAACGACAGCTTAATATTATTTATGAAGACATTATTTATTATTGTCTCTAATTGATTTTTATAACTTTTTTAAAGCTGTCGGTGAACGCCAAAGTTTAAGAAAGTCCACTCAGTGGCAAAAACTTGCAATACTATATTATTTTAATATTAATTAGATATTAATCCATCTTAATTAATAACTAGGATTAATTAATTTACCAATCCTAATAGATTTCATTAATTTCAATTAAGATAATGCTCAATTATAAAAAATTAATTTCTAATTAAAATTTAACAATTAATTAATAATACTGGATGTATAAAATTGTTACACTAAACATAAATTTTTTAATTCCCTATGAAGAAGCTAAAAATCGCAGAACTCAAAATATATATATATATAATATACTGAAGCGTATGTCCAATAAAAATTATAGAAATTAATTTTAGTCATTAATTGAAATTAATACTTCTCTAAACGTCCAATAATAAAGAGATAATGTATTAAAATCGTTAGAAACACTATTCATGTCTAATTAAATTATAATTGTAATAATGATCCTTCTCCTCCTTATCGTATTTGAGCGTATGTTGTATCCATTTTACCAAAACTTATATTATTTTTAATAGACGAGTTTTAATAAATTATAGTAAGTGCAGAAGGGTCCCATATTGTAAGTATAAAAATATGTACCAAAAAGGAAAATGTTAGTTTTTGATGAACGGAACGAAAATAAATTAAATACAAATTTTTGATGAACGGATGAATATCCGATAATTATGTGCTCCATTTTGGTGGTTGTTAAGGTTCAAGTTTGCATGATTTTCTCATTTTGAATGTGTGATTTCTTGTGGGGAAAATTGTTGCACAGTCAAACGCCAGAAAAAAATATATATACATGCAATGCCCACGCATATGTCTGATATATTACGATTTAGTTTCTCTGGTTCTATTGATTCTTTTATTTTATAATAAAGAATCATCAAAGCACACTGATTTCTTATGGGGAAAATTGTTGCACAGTCAAACGCCAGAAAAACGTATATAAACTTATACATGCAATACCCACGCATATGTCTGATATATTACGATTTAGTTTCTCTGGTCCTATTGATGATCTCCATGTTGTAGAACTTAATATATACTTACTCTGCCCACGAAAAATATCCCATAATTTATATTTTGGGCGTCTACAAAAAGTATCGCACTTTCCATTTTAGTATATTATTATACTTTATTTCCTTTTATTTCACCTTTAAAGTTCCCACTTTATCCACTCAAAATGCATCTACAGCTATTTTCTTAAAACTTGTATTAGTCAAAAAACATATATGGTCGATGAAGAGAGTAATATTTAAAATTATATGATACTTTAATATGAACAAAAAGGTATCGAAAAAATTGTATATAGGTGATGGTCTTGATGGATATCAACCTCCACCATTAGAATGAATCTTCGATTAATTCTTCTAGACAAGAATTATGTCTGCCATACACTTTACTAATGAACTAGTACGAGGAATATTCTGTTTTATTTTCAACATCGGTATTATATATGGCATGTATTCAAAGTACATAATTATACACTAAACATAAAATTTTAATTCCCTACGAAGAAGCTAAAAATCTCAGAACTCGACATATATATATAATATACTGAAGCGTATGTCCAATAAAAATTCTAGAAATTAATTTTAGTCATTAATTGAAATTAATACTTCTCTAAACGTCCGATAAAGAGATACTGTGTTAAAATTATTAGAAACACTATTCACTCTAATTAAATTATAATTGTAATAATGATCCTTCTCCCTCCTTATCGTATTTGAGCGTATGTTGTATCCATTTACCAAAAACTTATATTATTTTTAGTAGCACGAGTTTTAATAAATCATAGTAAGTGGAGAAGGGTCTATATTGTAAGTATAAAACAATGCACGAAAGAGGAAAACGTTAGCTTTTGATAGACGGATCGAAAATGAATTAAATACAAGTTTTTGACGAACGGATGAAGTATATCCGATAATTATGTGCTCCATTTTGGTTGTTGTTAAGGTTAAAGTTTGCATGATTTTCTCATTTTGTGTGTGTTTGTTGGCCTAGTGGTAGAGTGGTTAATGTCCGAGACCAAAGATCTCGGATTCGAGTCCATGAAGCATCCTTTAAAATTTCTGTATTAATTGATAAAAAAAAAAAAGAATAAAAAAAGAATCATCAAAGCACACTGATTTCTTATGGGGAAAAATTGTTGCACAGTCAAACGCCAGAAAAAAATATATAAACTTATACATGCAATCCCCACGCATATGTCTGATATATTACGATTTAGTTTCTCTGGTCCTATTGATGATCTCCATGTTGTAGAACTTAATATATACTTACTGCCTAATGCGAAAAATATCCCATAATTTATATTTTGGCGTCACAAAAATATCATACTTTCCATTTTAGTATATTATTATACTTTATTTCCTTTATTTCACCTTTAAAGTTCCCACTTTATCCACTCAAATGCATCTACAGCTATTTTCTTAAAACTTGTATTAGTCAAAAACATATATGGTCGATGAAGAGTAATATTTAAAATTATATGATACTTTAATATGAACAAAAGGTATCGAAAAATTGTATATAGGTGATGGTCTTGATGGATATCAACCTCCACCATTAGAATGAATCTTCGATTAATTCTTCTAGACAAGAATTATGTCTGCCATACACTTTACTAATGAACTAGTACGAGGAATATTCTGTTTTATTTTCAACATCAGTATCATATAGCATGTATTCAAAGTACATACTAGAAGTTGAAATTATTTGCGGTAAAAGAATTTAACTGCTTTTAGTTTTTCTTTTTTCTTTTAAGCTGGAGTTGATAAATTGAAAAAAAATAATTCATCCGTCACATATTCCTTCCAGTTTTCGTTTTTGTGACATCTCTCAATTTCCTTCCTATCTATTTATAAACTATCTATCTAACTTTACCTCAATAATATTCTTTATTTACACCTTTACCACCCATGACCACCACTATTTTCTCTTTTCTACCATCAACAATCTATTTATTACACCTTTTACCACCTATGGCCCACCACCATTAAACACACATTAATTTTTACATTAATTTTTACATGAATCTCATTATAGTATATACATAACTATATCAATAAAATAGTTATGGAATCCAGAAAAAGGATAAAAAAAAAGATTGTTATGAGACCCAAAAAAGTAAAAAACCAGCTTTTGTCTTCAAATATTAATTTTATAAAAATAACAAGTAAATATATCTACAATGATAAAAAATTGATTTTTTCAACTTTTTAAAAGAAAAAAATTATCATTTTTCAACTTTTTGTTACATCATTTTCATTTCAATACTAAAAATATTAATTCTCATCTTTTTAATAATAAAAAAGGGGTCCAAACATAATTAACCACTTTTATTAAAACATATACCACCTATAACATTTTCTAAAATTTCATACACTCTATACCTATTACATTTACATTAGAATAGATTAATTTTCTTGTTTTGGAATGATTAGTGTTTGTTTTGAATCGTAAAGAAGATTTGAATCTAAACCATAATTTTGAATTAATAAACCATAGTTTTGAATAATAAACCCTAATTTTAAATTAATAAACCATAATTATGAATTAATAAACCATAATTTTGAATTAATCGGCCCTAATTATGAATTAATAAATCATAATTTTGAATTAATAAACCGTAATTTTGAATAATAAACTCTAATTTTGAACGAACCTTAATTATGAATCAATAAACCTTACCGTGAATTAATAAATTAATACTAATTTTAATAAATTTAATTATAAATCAATTTGGGTCGAATTAATATATAATTATTTTAATTTCAATCGAAAACCAAATTTTTTTTCCCAAATTTTTTCTTTATATAATAGATCGATCGAGTCTTTCAGTTTTTTTATGCTACAGAAAATATGTAAATAAATTGAAAAATACCTAAACTAATTTTCTTCCAAAAGGGACAAAAAGAAAAAGAATTTATGCGATCGATCGAAAAAATTGTTTTTTAAATTAATCATATAGTATAACAAATTAAAAGATTGGATACCATGAATACACACTTTTGAAAAAGTGTATAATTGTATATAATTATACATAAAAACCTATGACGGCCGGTAAATCCTATAACTAAAAGTTATGTTCCAACGTCATCTCTAACTCAGAAAACTATCTAAAAGCTTTTTTTTTTTTCTTTTGTAATTTCTAAATCTTTTTCCCAAAGTCGGCATCATGAGCTATGAGTATCATCATCACAATTATAACATTTGTTAACAAATTTTTTGTAATGTGAGGGGCTTGAATTAGTGGGAGCCACTCAACTGCACCAGAGTAATTATGAGAATTCTCCTCGGTAATAATGGCAGCTAATAAATCTCGTATCTTTTACTTCACTGGTCAACTGTGTGTAGAGAGAGAAACGAACAGAGTCCATCTAGAGAGAGAAAGGAACAGAGGGTACAGGTTGTGTAGAGGGAGAAGATCAAGCATAACAGGGCAAAGAAAGGAGAGAGGGACAGAGACAGCACATGCATATATAATCCCAGCAAATCTCAGTTTATATATATATAGAGAGAGAGTAAAATCTGGTGCCTGCAGAAGGGCCATGAGAAATCAATAACATTAAGAGAAAGAAATCCACTGCAAAACGCACACTTCCACTTATTTCATAGCTAGAGAGAGAGAGAGATGAGATGGAGAGAGAGTGCGTGTGTCTGGGTGGTGTAGTCCGTAGGAGGGGGCAATTAAAAGCAAAACTACAGCATTTGGTCTTGCAATCCTCAACATCTCCTCCTATTCCAAAGCTCCTCTTGTCTCCCAACATTCACTTTCTCTCTCTGCTGCCTTTTCGCCGGAAAATATTCCCTCCGCGCCGCCGTCAAACTTTGCCATCGACCCCTACCATTTTTTGAATCCAAAAGATAATCCGCTTTACCCGTTTCCCTATTTCCATTCAACAAAAAAGAATCCATCTGTTCTTTCGTTTTTCTAGCTGAGAAGAAAGGGGGAGGAGAAAAGGCCTTCCGCAGCCGGAATATTCTCCGGAAAGATGACACCCGGTGAGGAACCCCAGCCGTTTATTTGAGCTGGAGAAAAAGGATATATATCGAGAGGAGAAATGAAGGCACCAAACTCCGGCAGCGGAGCTCCGCCGTCGAATGTCTCCGCCGCTGAAGGTTACTCTCTCTAATTTTGACAGCTCTCACACTCACAGACGAAAGATTTGTAGTTGTGCTTTCTTCTAGAGTCTAATATATACATAGAAAATGAGTCCGCATTTGAATCCACGAATCAATCTTCATTTAATTTTGTTTCCATTTAAGTCTGTTGTCGTTTGTTGAAGAAAAAATGAGTAAAGTTTCCGACACGTGGCGAATTGCAGGTGAGAACAAGAGCATAAATTGTGAGCTATGGCAAGCCTGCGCCGGACCACTAGCAAACCTGCCGGCGGCTGGGACCCACGTCGTCTACTTTCCTCAAGGCCACAGCGAACAGGTAATTCTATTTTCTTCTTATTCATTTTTTTTACTTCATAGAAGAATCAATAATTTTTGTATGTAGAGATCGAGCTAGATTGTCCTTTTGTTCAGTGGAGCCTGCTAACCTGCGCCGCCGTGGTGTCGATTTCCATAACCAGCATGATTTTGGGGAAATAAATTGAACTTTTAGACTTTCTTTTTTGAGCACAATTCTGTATGAGTTTCAACTTAGTTGGATTCTTTCTATAATCTTGTTTTGTTAACTTACATTCTGTAAATTTGAATTTTCAGGTTGCTGCTTCCATGAAAAAGGATGTCAATGCTCAAATCCCGAACTACCCAAGTCTTCCCTCGAAACTGATATGCCTCCTTCACAGTGTCACATTGCATGTATGGTTGGTTTAGTTCTACTAATGCTACATATTCTTATCCAACTTTTGAATATGTATAATAACTAACATTGTTTTCTTTGGCATCTAGGCTGATCCGGAAACGGATGAAGTATACGCGCAAATGACGCTGCAGCCAGTGCCTTCGGTAGGTTTTCTCTGGTTGAAGAATGTTTCTGAAAAATCTTGTGCTTGTTTGTACTACTTCATGGAACAATTTGAAGATATGAAGGCATTTGATCATCAATACCAAGCTGCTTCATTTGGCCTTTAAAACTTGTTTATGTCCGTTTGATTGCAGTTTGACCAAGATTCTCTATTGAGATCAGATCTATCGATGAAAGTGAATAAGCCACAGACTGAATTCTTCTGTAAAACCTTGACTGCAAGTGATACCAGCACACATGGTGGGTTTTCTGTGCCTCGACGTGCTGCAGAAAAGATTTTCCCTTCTCTGGTTAGTCTGAATTCTCAAGAGTTTTAATCTACTGCCTATTCCTGAATTGCTTGATGCTTGAGATATTTGTTCCAATCCAGGACTTTTCGATGCAACCACCCGCGCAAGAGATTGTTGCCAGGGATCTGCATGACACTGTTTGGACATTTCGTCATATTTTTCGGGGTAAGCTGATCCAGTTATCCTCGTTTCTTTTGGATGCTATAGAACTCACTGTTGACAAATGTATTCACGAGCATTTCAACTTCTTTAAAATTTGACAATATAGGACAACCAAAGCGGCACTTGCTTACAAGTGGATGGAGTCTTTTTGTTAGTGGGAAGAGGTTGATTGCCGGTGACTCAGTCTTATTTATCAGGTAAGTGATGCAGGACACTGAAACGCATCTTTGAAAGTTTTAGAATTTGAATTAATATCTCAAGAGGATTTCTCTTGAAATAACATCAATATTTCACCTATGCAATCAGGGATGAGAAGCAGCAGCTTCTCTTGGGAATAAGACGGGCTAACAGGCAACCAACTAACTTGTCATCTTCAGTGTTGTCGAGCGACAGCATGCACATCGGAGTTCTAGCTGCAGCCGCCCATGCTGCTGCAAACAGTAGCCCTTTCACTGTGTTCTACAATCCAAGGTTACAAATGTTTATTCATGGCTGTTGTAGTTGCCCTTGGTTTCTTCGCAAGATTTCTGATTCCTTTTCTTAAAACTCGAGAGCAGGTCTAGTCCATCAGAATTTGTCATCCCTTTAGCTAAGTACTACAAAGCCGCCTGTAGTAACCAGATATCCCTTGGCATGCGCTTCCGGATGATGTTTGAAACAGACGAATCAGGGACAAGAAGGTAGTGATGATGCTTTACGAATTACTAGTTCATATTCTACTCCATTATTGCTGTGAAAATCACATAAAAGGAAAACGATAATTGTAATAATCATAATAAGTCACTGTGCAAGAAATGTGAGACCTACATCATCTCTACATGTTGACTAACTATGAGATCCCTGCCATTTAGTAAACTCTCATTGCATGCTGCAGATACATGGGTACGATAACAGGAATCAGTGACTTGGATCCTGTGAGATGGAAGAACTCACAGTGGCGCAACTTACAGGTAATCAGTGAAAATACTCACAGTTTTGTCTAAAAAGGTCCTGCATTATTAGGAGATTAATTGGATACTCACTTGGCATTTTATGAGCAGGTAGGTTGGGACGAGTCCACTGCTGGTGAAAGACGTAATCGCGTCTCCATATGGGAAATTGAACCTATTACTGCTCCATTTTTCATCTGTCCTACCCCTCCTTTCCTCCATCCAAAGCGCCCTAGGCAGCCAGGAATGCCAGGTAAAAAAATGTTTTTGCAATGTAACATCTAAGACTTTGTTGTTTGTGATTCCTGTGTCTTTAGTGGAATGCCCCTAAATCTTTTGCATTTTCTGTGGCATCTCTTCATGGTGTCTAATCATATTAGTTGACTAATATCATACTCAGAAAAGTGGGCAATGCAAAATACTACTCCCTCAGTCCCACTCAAGAGTCGGTTCATTTCTTTTGGACACGATTATTTAGGAGAAGTGTATAAAGTGATTAAAGTGATAAAGAGTATGTAGGTCCTACAACTTTTGAAGAGATAATTATTTCCTAGAATAGTTTATCAAATTTATTCATTCAGAAAAAAGAACTCCCAGAAAAAAGAGAAATGGAGTATCACATCAGAACACGCTTTATGGGTCGAGATGCACCTTCCTCTATTTCTCCTATCTTAGTTCACTGTTTGGCCTACAGATAAGGAGCTATCTCTGTTTTGGCCCTTGGATAGTGCATCTTCTCTTTGTTTCTTTCATGATTAAATAGAAGACTAACTAAACACATTCTGGTCATAGTGATTTCAAGAATTGAACCCCTCTGAAATATCTTGCTTTTTATCCCTGCAGATGATGAGTCATCTGATCTTGACAGTCTATTTAGGAGGTCAATCTCATGGCCCAGTGATGAGTTTGGCTTAAAAGATTCCCAAGCTTTGCCTGGTTTGAGCTTAGTCCAGTGGATGAACATGCAGCAAAATTCCTCCCTGGCTAATTCAATGCAGTCGAGCTACATTAATCATTTACCTGGTTCTGTTCTGCAAAATTTCACTGGTTCAGATATTTCACGTCAACTAGGTGTACCCACAACTCAAGTTCCCCATCAGCACAACCTAAAATACAATGCACAGAGGCCAACCGAGTCAGTCCAACAACATGACCAGCTCAAAAAGCTTCCGTCCACTTTAAATAATATGAGCTCGACTGTGCCACCACTACAGCAGTTGGCTGATATTACTCATCCACCAAGACAAAGTTTGGGTGGTCAAACTTTACCAACAAGCCAAGTCCAGTTCCAGAATCCTATCGAAGGTCAGAATGCTATGCAGCATCATCAATCACTTCTCAATCATCAGCTTCAGAGAAATCTCCCTCAAAATCAGCAGCAACAACAGCAGATTCTGACTCATACTCAACAGCAAAATCCCAATCATACAATCCAGCAGTTGCACATGTCAGATAACCAAGTGCAGCTTCAACTTCTACAGAAGCTCCATCAGCAACAGCAATCACTCTCAGCTCAACAGTCTGGATTGCAGCATTCTCACCAATTGACCCCACTCCAAGACCAGCAGAAGCAGCTTGTGGAAACCCCACCAAACTTGTCGAGGTCTATGACGACGAACCAAATGTCGGATTCCTCTCAAGCAACAGCATCCGGTATGCATCCTCAGTCACAAGCTACAGGTCAGCAGATGTTAAGAAGTAATAGTCAATTTAATCAACGGTGCAGTCAGCTACCTCAGCAACCTAAAGTTCAGCAACAGCAGCAGCAATCTGAAATCCTATCAGATTTTCCTGGACATGTCGAAGGTACCTTAAAACCAATTACCAATCAGCTTTATGCTAGAAGCAATAGTTTATTGAATGCAGCTACGGGTCGGGTCCAGTCTGCAGTTACTGATGATGTTTCATCTTGTTCAACTTCACTATCCACAAACAACTGTCGTAACGCAGTTCAGTTGGTAATTAATGGCAGAAACCACCATGCTACAACAATAGGGGATGAGATTGCTCAATCTTCTGCCTCTCTGCTAAACCCAACTGGTGTAGAGCAGATGTCTTCTAACAGTCTTAAGCCTTCATTGAATGTGTCCAAAAATCAGAACCATGGATTTGTTGCATCGCAGACATTCCATAATGCTGCTGGAACTCAGATCGATTATTTGGATAGTTCTTCTTCAGTAACCTCGGTTTTTTCTCAGAATGAAGGTCAGATACCGCAAAACAACTCCATAACTTTCAATTCTGAGTCAGTCTTTTTTAGAAATACAAGCCAAGGTGGAGAAGTCCTCGGTGATCCAAGGAGCAGTGTACTGTTTGGGGCTCATATTGACAATCAGTTAGATATGCCCTTGATGCCTCATCCATTGGTCACAAAAGACATGGTAGGATCAAGTAAAGAGTTCGCAAATAATCTCTCTTCTGGAGGAGGCGTTCTTTCCACGTATGAGAACCCCAAGGATGCTCTGCCTGAACTCTCTTCGTCAATGGTGTCTCAGTCATTTGTGGTGCCAGATATGGCATTCAATTCCATTGATTCCACCGTAAATGATGGTAGCTTTGTCAATAGAGGTTCTTGGGCTGCACCACAGATTCCTAGAATGCGGACATATACAAAGGTTGATTCTTTTGAGTAATGAATAATGTTGAATCATGGATGCAATTATTTCTGTTGCACTATTCAGTAACCATAACAGTGACCTGATATGTTGTTTGAAGGTATACAAGCGAGGAGCTGTTGGAAGGTCAATTGATATTTCACATTACTCAGGTTATGATGAGCTCAAGCAAGACCTGGCTCGTAGGTTTGGTATAGAGGGACAAGTGGAAGACCGGCAGAGAATTGGATGGAAACTAGTCTATGTAGATCACGAGAATGATGTCTTGTTAGTTGGTGATGATCCTTGGGAGTACGTTTATATACCTTCTATAGTTTTAGTTTTCCAGCATAATCAACATTCTCCTTCAAAACTCATTTACAAGTTTTAATTGCTTGCCTTCAGGGAATTCGTGAGTTGTGTACGATGCATCAAGATTCTTTCTCCTCAGGAGGTCCAACAAATGAGTTTGGATGGAGATTTTGGTGGCAGTGTTATTCCAAATCAAGCTTGCAGCAGCTCCGACAATGGTGTGAACTAGTAGGACTAAGGTTTTACTCTTTGTTCGATGCTGAAAGGTTACCAGTTCCATGAAGTAGGAGTTCATTTCCATACACATCGTGCACTTTAAAAAGCTCCCATCATTGACACTTTATTTATTGTTGCCACTTGCATTCTTGAATAGAATAAGCAGTATTAGATCAAATATGTGGATAAATCGATTCATTGGCTGAGAGATATCCTTGACCTCTGAAAGCCAACTAAGGTTTCCTATGGAAAACGCCGTAGGCGAAGCTTCTTATGTCTAGACTTTTGTGACAGTTTATCATGCCAGAAAAGATCTAGCTGCTGGGGTTATCTATTGTTAGTTATATGAATGCCTTCTTCCCTTGGTTTTATTTGTGTATTTCACTTGTGAAGATTGATTGCTACCTAGTTGTATTTAGGAAATGAGAGTGCTGCAGGGGTATCTATCTATTGTTAGCTATACTAATGATTTTCCACGTTTGTATAGTTTCCAATTGTAAATAAATTATAGATGCCACATCAGCCTTAGTGAAGCTGATAAACCTTGATAGTTGATATGAATGTTCCGGTTTTATGTTTTGGGACTTATTTTAAATACTATGATTTTTGTGCATTACTCTTCTGGTCTGATGAATGCTTATGGTGGATTAATAAGTTGCGGAATCCAAAGTCATCTTTATATATGTTGCATGAATGTAAAAAATTTCACCTAAGAAAAAGAAAGCTGCATTTGATCTCGTGATGGTATTATGGGCTAGTATTGAAGCTCAACTTTGCCCAAACCCGGTAGCCCCCAGATAGGTCCATTGGACTGAGCTCATTTTGTCGGCTCTAACCGTGAGGATCCAACAACGCATCACACCATACTGTGTCATACGGTGAAGATGCACTCTTGGATAACTCTCCAATGTTTGATATTTCAGACGAAACTAATTGATGAAAAATCTGAGGCACGCTGAAAACTTGATCCTTTACTTCCAATTGTTATTTTAGTCGGCAGAAATTCGAAACCAGTTTGAAGAACGAGCCGTCGTTGATTAAAGGCTGTTCTCATAAACGAGTGAGCCCGTTTTCAAAAAAAGAAATATTTTTTACACTAAAAAGTATTTCGAATTTCGTGCAACATACTACTTTATACACAAAACATAATTCTCTTTAATCTACGTACAAAAAAGAAAGAGGCCATAAATATTAGGACGGAGGGAGTATTATTTATATCATGTTTGTTTTTCTTTCGATATTTGGCAGATAAATTTTACTGGAAGTTTATCATCAACAAATTCTAGTTTAGATTTTGAGTTGAAGCAAGGAAAAATTAATAGCTGCTCTAGATTTACTATGGCATTTTCACACTCGGAGAAAGAATGATAGAAGAAGTAGAGACTATCACTGAAAATTTAAAAATGGCACCAGCTTTCACGTTAGGCGTTTTCGCTGAAACGACGCCGTAATATGCACAGTAGAGTATTGGCGCGACAGACCAAAAAATTGAAATGCTAGCGCGCCACTTGCTTTCCGTTCCCCCCTAAATTTTCAGCCTTTTATTTAGTGGTTGGGTTAGGGTTCCGATCTCTCACTCTCTCATCAATCTCCGCTGCCGGCTCACTCCCTCATTCGGGCAACTAGGGGCGGCAGCCATCGGCCCTTGTACTCACCCTCAGTCACCCAATTCTTTATTTTCATTCTTTTCATTCTTGATTTTCATCCCAGGGCAAGCCACCACCTCCACCTTCCGCCGTTTTCACCGACGCCGGGTACACTTTTCAGCGTTGCCTTATTTTGGTAAAGACTAGTTTATCTGTATTGTAATTTTTTATTTTCTTTGTGGCATTGAATTGCAACCTTGATGCGTCATTTCATTTTCGGAAAGACTTAATTGTGATAATTTTTGCTGTTGTCTATGTTTTATTGTTAGTTTATAATTGATTTTATTGCATGTAGACTTTGAGTGGTTTTGTCTGGATGAACACAACGATAGGTTAGAACTGACTTTTGATTTTGGTGGCGTACATACAAATTTCAATTATTTTTTGCTTAATCTATACATCAAGATTTATGCCGAGTCTAGATTTTTGCCAATGATTGACTGATTGCCATTTTCTTAAATTTGCTAGTTGAAAACTTTCTTCAACTGGAAACATAGTTACTGCATTTCTTTCCTATGAAATGAAATATATGTCTAACTTGGTGATTTTTGTCATTTGCATTTTAGAGTATTTGATCCAATCTTTAATAGGATTTGTACGTGCCTTTAATTCACTGTTGGCTAGCTCTGTGCACTGATTCATTTATATATTAGTTCTTTAATAACTTTCCTGGTGCATTTCTGGCATTTCTCTTGGTTTTCCTAGGGATCAGAAACAGGAAACAAAGCAGTTCCACATCTAAGAAAAAGATATGGCGACTAATCAAAAACAAAAAAAGAAACGTGCTTCTCAAACTGTTGAAGACCCTGCTGTTTCTCGTAAAATGCCAAAGCGAGCTGCTGCCTGTTCAGATTTCAAGGAGAAATCTGTTCGGATATCCGAGGAAGATTCTGTAATTGAAACAAAAAAAGATGGAGTTGTTGAGGAAGAAGTCCTAGCTGTTCGTATGACTGCTGGAAAAGAGGATGGTCGCCCATGTAGACGGCTCATAGATTTCACATTTCATAACTCAGATGGCATCTCACAGCCTTTTGAAATGCTGGAAGTTGATGATATCTTTATCTCTGGCCTTATCTCACCACTCGAGGAAAGTGCTGACAAGGAGAAAGGAAAAGGTATAAGATGCGAAGGATTTGGGCGCATTGAAGAATGGGCTATATCTGGTTATGAAGACGGATCGCCTGTAATATGGGTTTCAACAGAGGTTGCTGATTATGATTGTATTAAGCCCTCGGGAGGCTATAAGAAGTTTTTGACCGTTTTTATGCTAAAGCTAGTGCTTGTGTTGAGGTTTATAAGATATTATCAAAATCTTCTGGAGGCAATCTAAGCCTTGATGAGCTGCTTGCTGGGGTTGTGCGTGCAATGAGTGGCATGAAGTGCTTCTCCCGTGGTGTATCTATCAGGGATTTTATTGTTTCTCAGGGTGAATTCATTTATAGCCAACTTATTGGTTTGGATGAGACTTCAAAAAAGACTGAAAACCTTTTTGTTGGGCTACATGTCCTAACTGCTCTTAAAGATGAGAGTAGTAAGTTGGTAGACTTTGCAGAAGCTCTGCCCATCTCTCGCCAGGGAATTTGAGAATTGGCCCCAAAATTGGGGATGAAAACAAAGATGATTTACTGGCCAAACCTTGTCAGACAGAAGAAGATGAAGATTCAAAAATGGCAAGGCTGTTACAGGAAGAAGAGGACTGGCGTTCAATGAAGCAGAAGAAGGGCCGGGGTTCCTCCTCATCAAGCAAATATTACATCATGATCAATGAGGATGAAATAGCAAATGACTATCCTCTGCCCGCCTATTATAAGATGTCAACTGAAGAAACTGATGAGTATATTATTTTTGACAGTGGCGTAGATGTGCTAAATATTGAAGACCTGCCCCGAAGCATGCTCCATGAATGGGCTTTGTACAATTCAGATGCTAGGTTGGTTCCGTTAGAGCTCCTTCCCTTGAAACCCTGTGATGAAATTGATGTTACTATATTTGGGTCAGGCATAATGACCGCAGATGATGGATCTGGATACATTTGTGATGGTGATTCTACTCAGTCATCAAATGGTAATGGGGCTTCTGCAGTTGAAGGCATTCCTGTTTTCTTGAGTGCAATAAAAGAATGGGTGATTGAGTTTGGGTCCTCAATGATTTCCATTTCAATACGAACAGATATGGCCTGGTATGCTACTCTCTCTGTGTCTCATTTGAGAATATATGTTAATGCAGTATATGATGTTTAAGTATACAATTTTAATGGCTCCTATATTTTAAAGCCCAAATTTAACAGCATAGAGGAAATATTAAAGAAAGTGCAGACTGTAATGTTGCATTTACGGAGCGATTTAATATCTTAGTAACTATTTCCTGATTTGTCCTGGTTAACCAATAATATCTGAAGGTTTTCTCGTTTTACATGATTTGGAGGTTTTGAAGTTTTCTTGTGCATAAATGCATTGTTTCTTTCTATTCTTCAGGTACAGGCTTGGAAAGCCTTCAAAACAATATGCTCCTTGGTATGACCGGGTCCTGAAAACTGCAAGGCTTGCCATCAGTATCATTACCTTGTTAAAGGAGCAGATCCGGGTGGCAAGACTTTCTTTTGCCGATGTAATCAAGAGAATCTCGGAACTTGCCAAGGATCACCCTGCTTTTATATCATCTACTCTACAAGCAGTGGAAAGATATGTGGTTGTGCATGGTCAGATTATTCTGCAACAGTTTTCTGAATATCCTGATGATATCATAAAGAAGTGTGCTTTTGTAATTGGCCTCGCCAAGAAAATGGAAGAGAAGCACCATACCAAATGGCTTGTCAAGAAAAAGAAGCTTCTGCATAGGGATGGGCAGAATTTGAATCCCAGGGCTGCTATTGAGCCTGTTGTGTCAAAAAGGAAAGCTATGCAGGCAACTATGACAAGGCTAATCAACAGAATCTGGGCGGGATACTATTCAAATTACTCAGTCGAGGCATCAGACGGAGTGAATGGTGAAGTAAAAGAGGTTCATGAAATTGAAGAGCAAGAGGAAAACGAAGAGGATGATGCTTTGGAGGAGAAACTGGTTGTATTGGAACAAACACAGACAACTAAGCCGGCACCAAGGCAAACCAAGTCAGGTTCATGTGCTAAGGAAGTAAAGTGGGATGGAGAAGCTGTAGGCAAACTACTTACTGGTGAGGATTTATATAAGAAGGCCGTAGTTCATGGTAATGAAATTGTGGTCGGGGGTCTGTTCTTCTGAAAGATGATGAAATGGATGAATTTCAACCATTCTATTTTGTAGAATACATGTTTGAAAAGGCAAATGGAAGTAAAATGTTTCACGGGAGAATGATGCAACGGGGCTGCCAAACTGTGCTTGGAAACACAGCTAATGAAAGGGAGATATTTTTGACAAATGAGTGTATGGATTTCCAACTACAAGAAGTCAAAGAAAGTATATGTGTTGATCTAAGATCAATACCTTGGGGCCATCAGCACAGAAAAGCAAATGCTAATGCTGAGAAAATTGATGGAGCAAGAGCAGAGGAAAGAAAGAAGCAGGGATTGCCTACTGAATATTACTGCAAAAGTCTGTATTGGCCTGAGAGAGGTGCCTTCTTTACTCTTCCATGTAGTTTGATGGGGCTTGGATCTGGATCTTGTGAGGCTTGCAATATAAAAGAAACTGAAAAGCAAAGGGCAAAGTTTATATTGGATGCATCTTTGACCAGTTTTATATACCAGGGAACTAAATATTCTATTAATGACTATATCTATGTGAGTCCTTCCTACTTTTCATCAGAAGAAATGGAAGCTGAGATTTACAAGGCTGGGAGAAATGTGGGATTGAAGGCGTATGCTATATGCCAGCTACTTGAAATTTGTGATCACAAGAAGTCCAAAAAGAGCGAAGCCAATTCTGTTCAGGTCAAAGTCAGAAGATTTTTCAGGCCGGAGGACATATCATTGGAGAAGGCATACTCGTCGGATATCCGAGAGGTGATACTTGTATATCGCATCACAAGGCCAGATAATTATGCTCATACTTTTTCCATTATCCATGTCAAAATATCATGAACATCCAGCCTTTTATTAGTATTTTGACTGCTTGCAATTTACGACATAGAAATTTGTCTATATTTGTCATAAATGTTTATCAATATTACTTTTGAGCACTTAATGTTTTCTGAATGATTTTTCAGGTGTATTATAGTGAGGAGACACACACCATACCTTTAGATGTTATCGAAGGACAATGTGAGATTAGAAGAAAGAAGGATCTTGGGCCTCAAGATGTCCCTTTCATCTCTCACCATGTTTTCTTCTGTGAACATCTGTATGATCCTTCCAGAGGATCCATTAAGCAGGTCCCCACCCCCTTTCTTGAGGACAAAACTGAATTTGGTCATTTACATCTTATTGCGACCATTTCTCCATATTTTCTGATCAATTGTCTTTTGTTATTGTCCATGCGCAGTTACCATCACATGTTAAATTACAGTACTCAGCTGGGCAGCTGAATGATGATGCTACATTTAGGAAAAATAAAGGGAAATGCAAAGAAGGAGAGAATGACACAGAACCTGAGAAAGTAGTATCTGACGAGCACCGCTTGACTACTTTGGATATTTTTGCTGGGTGTGGTGGCTTGTCGGAGGGACTAGAGCAATCAGGCAGGCTTGCTTATAACTCATATCCTACATCACATTAGGGCTTATAATTCCTTAAGTATAACCTGTTATTTTGGGGTTTGATGGCTGCAGGTACATCTCTCACGAAATGGGCTATTGAGTATGATGCTGCTGCTGGAGATGCATTTAAACTCAATCATCCTGGGTCTTTGGTATTTGTAAATAACTGTAACGTTATCCTCAGGTAGATTTCTTGCATGAATTTAAAATCCCTGTCCTGGAAATGTTAGCAACCTTAGCACAAACCAGCATGGGTATAGAAGAACTAATATCATGTAAATGCAGGGCGATCATGCATAAGTCTGGGGATGCAGATGATTGCATTTCCACCCCAGAGGCTGCTGAATTTGCTGCATCAATGGACCAAGTGGAAGTTGACAACCTTCCACTTCCCGGACAAGTTGATTTTATTAATGGTGGGCCTCCTTGTCAGGTTGGTTAAACAACACAATCTCTGATTTCCAGCAAATCATTAAGTTGGATTGCTGAAAGTGGGTCAGAAATCTCTTGTAGGGTTTTTCTGGAATGAATAGGTTTAGTCAAAGCACGTGGAGTAAAGTCCAATGCGAGATGATTTTGTCATTTTTATCCTTTGCTGATTACTACCGTCCAAAGTATTTCCTTCTCGAGAATGTTAGGAACTTTGTATCTTTCAACCAAGGGCAGACCTTTCGCTTAACTTTAGCTTCACTCCTGGAGATGGGGTATCAGGTATGCACTGTTACTCTTTTTCAGAATGAAATCTCTGGATCACATTTCCTAGTGACTATTTTTTTCATGTATTTGTTTGCTTTATGAATAGGTGAGATTTGGTATCCTCGAAGCTGGTGCATATGGAGTTCCTCAGTCTAGAAAGAGAGCTTTCATATGGGCAGCGGCTCCTGAAGAGCTGCTTCCAGAGTGGCCAGAGCCAATTCATGTCTTTGCGGCACCAGAGTTGAAAATCTCAATGTCGAAAAATTTGCAATACTCTGCTGTGAGGAGTACTTCAAAAGGTGCTCCATTTCGCCCTCTCACAGTGAAAGATACAATTGGAGATCTTCCACCAGTGGTCAACGGTGCATCTAACAGGAGCTTAGAGGTAAAATTTGAGTACCTTCCAGAAATAAAAATGATTGCTCTTACATACAATTGATCACTAGGAAATGCTAGCTTAGATGCCTGTCCATTTTCAGACAACTTGAGGTCACTTTCTCACTAACAATTATTTCATGTTCTGTTGTCTATAAATCCAGTATCAAAGTGATCCGATTTCGTGGTTCCAGAAGAAAATCCGTGGTAACATGAACATTTTAACCGACCACATATCAAAAGAAATGAATGAGCTTAATCTGATCAGGTGTCAGAGAATACCCAAGCGCCCTGGTGCTGATTGGAGAGATCTGCCAGAGGAGAAGGTGTCAACAAAACCTTATTGGCCTTAGTTTTGCTTCTGAATCTCGTATTTTCTGTGGATCAAATGTCCAACTTGTCTTCTATTAATTTACAGGTCAAGTTATCTACTGGCCAAATGGCTGATCTGATACCATGGTGCTTGCCAAATACAGCCAAGAGGCATAATCAATGGAAGGGACTTTTTGGTAGGTTGGATTGGGAGGGTAATTTTCCAACTTCAATAACAGACCCTCAACCAATGGGTAAAGTGGGAATGTGCTTTCATCCTGATCAAGACAGGATTGTGACAGTCCGTGAATGTGCACGTTCTCAAGTAAGGATGCTCCAACTTTTCAGCAAAAATTGTTTGCATTATGGAGTTTGCCAAATTATAACTGGTTTTCTTGGGTTGTGTATTTCTTTGGTCTGTAAATTCTTTTTCCCTACCACATATCCCCTTACACATTCTGGCTTGTTCTTTTACACCAGAAGATCTTCACATACTACATGCTTCACTTCCTCCTCCTAATAAACTCGTGTACATAATATACTGATTCTGCTGCATCTTAGAAGTGTAGAGAAATAAGTGCAGGCAGGATTTCTTCATTCCATACTGGTCGACTTGTTTGTGCAGGGATTCCCGGACAGCTATAAATTTTTTGGTACTATTATCCACAAGCACAGACAGATTGGAAACGCCGTGCCCCTCCTCTAGCATATGCCCTTGGAAGCAAACTGAAGGAAGCTGTCGAGAAGAAAAGAAGCCTGTAGATGACGAGCGCCAATGATTGTCGTTGAAGAACAATGGCTGATGGGTTGTTTCATCTACTTCTTGGAGCGTTGATCATGTAAGATGTGATTCCTTTTGTAAACAATCAATCTGAGCAAATTGTATAGATCGGCTCATCATTATTAGTAGACATTTCGGATTGAGCAAATTGCCTTTGAAGATTTGAGTGTATGTATTTGAAACTCTAAGTTAAGGGATCTACCAGAATTTATCAAAATTTGAAGGGAATTTTTGTTGGGTTACTTATATTTTTTATCTAGAATTTTGACCTCTGGTTACTTTATGATCCGAATTCAAGAAAAGTACAAAATTGACCGAACTTTGCTTCAATGTTTTTTTTATGGTTCGAGTGAAAATTTCTGACTTCGGAAAGTTTGAGGTATTTTTGCCCAATAGATAGAAAATTATGAGGAATTTATATTTTTTGTTAAATATACTTCGTGGTTCGAATTTTGGCCTGTTGGTGGTTTTATGGCTTGAATTTTATGAAATTATGAAATATTTTATGAATCTTCCGGCTATTAAAGAATTCTAAATCTTCTTCCAAACTTTGGAGGCACTCCATAGCTCATGTTAAAGCAATAAAGCTTCAATCTTTCTAAAATGACCACTAATTCTATGCAACTTTCTAAATACTGTAGATCATGTATATATAAACATTAAGCAAATAAATGTGTAAAATATTTAAGAACATGGACGAAAGCATTTAAAATCCATTATGAAGGTTCTGGAAAGCAAACTTTTCTAGATAGGATATGAGTAAAGTTGTAATCTAAGACTTCTCAAAAAAAAAAGTTGTAATCTAGGAGAGGTCTATCAAACATGAATTTTTTACATTTATTAGAATACATTTGATGTTTATTGTAAGACAAATCATGTTTAAAACAATGTCACACCTTAATTTCTAGGGATGTTCATGAATTGATCCAAATAGATCGAGCAAAAAAAAAGAAGATTAGAGTCAAAAATTTGTAGCCTGAGAAAAAAATATCTACATGAGTCATAAAGGAATAACCCAACAACCCGATAAGGTTGGTTCAAAAATTGCCGAATCCAAATGGACTGGCTTGAAAATCGAGGGGATGACCCGATTAATTGAAATTTTTCTCGTTATTTGACTTTCTTTTGCTTTTGAAAGTTATTATAATAAGATTTTTTTTCAAATATTTGTGAAATGTGTTTTGGTTTATTATCCGTAAATTATGTCTTTTTACTAAAACGCGTAATATAAAATGTCTTGACATAAAAAGAGAACTATTTAAGGTATATCAAATCCTTATCTCTCGAATAGTTACTTAGTTATGAGTTGAAGTTTAAATGACGCTCATTTTTTGTATATATTTATTTGTTACAAATATAGAATCATTAAAAGAAATACATATATGTTAAAGTTTTTCTAACTTTCTAGCTCGATAGGCCCGATCGTTGGCCCAAAATCCGAAAGTTTAAGATTAGAGTTGAAATTTTTTAGCCTTAAAAAATTTCAATACCTAACAAGTTGACAACTCGATAGGGTTTGCCCGATCGAGTGTGGTTGGCCCGAGTGCCATCCCTATTAATTTCTTTATAATTTGAAAGTGTTATGTTTGTTTGATTGTTTGGTTCAATTAGAGTCAAAATTGAGTTAAATGGTGATAGGTGGCCCTGAACGAGGATGTCAGGTGAATGAAATGGAGATGGAAAAACACTTGACATAATTTTTTTTCGGGATCTTGCAAATTTTCAACTAGCCTTATTAAGAGCGTGACTGAGTTAGCAACTGATTTCTCTGATGATCGCGTCAAAATCTTGATCGTTAAAAACTAGGATATGGAAATGAGCTTAGACTATGATTTCACGACAGATATCAAAATGGAATCTTAAGGTTTAAGCACTTGAACAAATTAAGTGATCGATTAAAGATGAAGCTTTAGATCATTGGGGCTTAGAACCGAGTACGAATCTGACACCAATTAATTAATATATAGAATCAAAAATTTAACCACAGATAAATTTACAACAGCAAATCAAAAGGGAAAGAATGTGAAATAGACGTACATATCTATCACTTCAATTAATTTTTTCTATCTATATATTGATGGAGTTGAAATCACCAGATAATCCTCTTGATGAGCGCATGTCGCTTTCGCTGGCGTACGATGAGTAGAAATCCTCATCGAATTCCCTCTCCTTGATCTCCTCCACCTCGTCCACCACCTCTTTGATCTGGGGCCGGCTATCAACGTCAGCCTGGCAGCAGCTCAACCCTATTTTCAACAGCTTTACCATTTCACCGTGACTGTGACTAGTTCCGGCCATCTCGTGGTCGAACACCTCGTCGAGGGCGGCGGACTCCACCCAGGCGGCGAGATCGAAGTCCTCTGCCTGTTTCTCTACGCCGGAAGGTTTCCTCGTGAGGATTTCGAGTATCAAATATCCGAAGCTCCAGACGTCGGTTTTCTTGGTGAGTTTGCCGCTTTCCTTGTACTCGGGCGACTTGTAGGCGACCATGTTCTCTTCTGCTTGCTCTTTGTTGACGATGGGTATTAATCCGTAGTCGTTGAGGAGGGGGTTGAAGGCGGCGTCGAGGAGCACGTTCGACGCTTTCAGGTGGCCGTGCGCCGGAGTCAGGCTCGGCAACTCGTTGTGGAGGTAGAGAAGCCCCTTCGCCACTCCTTTCACGATTTTCAGTCGCGTCGTCCAGTCTAGCGATCGATGGTCACGCGATTGATCGCCTGATTGTATAACAACGATGTCATTAGGATAAATATCGATCAAAGGCTTAAACTGTATGAAAGTCCATAAATATTGTCTGATTGATCTTTAAGGGGATTGAAATACCATGGAGGCGGGCGGCGAGGCTGACATTGTGGGCGAAGTCGGCAACGAGGAGCTTCTCCTCCTTCTTGTAGTAGAAAGCGAGAATGGGCTGCACATTTTGATGGCTCATGCGACCGAGCCTTCTCATGTGCTCGTTGAAGTCCTCTTTGCTCACTTGGTTCATGTGCTTGAATCTCTTCACAGCCATATTCTTCCCGTTCAGCCCCGCCTTGTAAGTCGACCCGAACACGCTGCTGCCCACCACCTCCGCCGATGCCTTTAGCAGCTCCTGCATCTCGAATTTCTCCGAATCTTCTTTCAGGAAAGTCAGCAGCCTCACGCTCGACTTCCCGCCCTCAGACGCGCCCGCCGCCGTCGCCGCACCTGCGCCTCTTTCCATTTCGTTCAAATCCGCCGTGCCGGTGGCGGGGGCCGCGGCCCCTCCTTGCTGGGACTTTTTCTTACGGTAGATGAAGAGGATGAAAACTCCTACAAGGGCTGCGAGTGCCACCGCCAGCAGGATCGCCACCACGACGATTGTCGTCTTCGTGAACTTGCGGTGGCCTCCGCCGTCGCCGTTGTAGTTGCTGTTAGAGGGGCATGCCTCAAGCGGCGCTCCGCATAAGTCTTCGTTGCCTGATTGGAAAAATGCAGAATAATTCATCATAAGCTCTATTATTGTATAAGCTATTAAGTGTAAAACGGAAAGAGGGAAATTTCACCGGAAAATGAGGAAGCATCTAAATGGCTGAGGCTCTGAGGGATTTGGCCAACCAATCTATTATTGGATGCATTGAATTTTTTCAAGCCTTGTTGCTGAAAATTGGGTATTTCGCCTTCAAACTCATTGTCTTGCAGCGTCAATTCGATCAACTTAGGCAGGGTGGTCAATGTGGCCGGAATGGTGCCGGAGAACTTGTTATTGGCCAAGTGAAGCTTCTTCAACGAATGCATCCCATTGAAAGCGCTGTCGGCAATCGTACCGGAAAACTTGTTGTTGGAGAGGAAGACAGTCTTAAGCGCGCCGTGGCGCGTGAGGTTGGGCAAGGATCCCTCAAAGTCGTTGTTCTTGAAGCTCACAGTTCTCAAATCGGGCAATTCAGCTAGGGTTTCGACGTCGATCAGCCCATGCAAACCCATATTCTCGAGCTGCAGCCCCCAAACGTGCCCTCTGTCGCACAAGACGCCCTTCCAGCCATCGCACGGGGGCTCGGAAGAGCTCCAATTGGCCAATGCGGCCGTGTTCTCGAGGGATGCCTTGAACTTGAGGAGGACTTGGCCATCGGATTCACTATCTGAGACGGCCAGATTGCCGGGGAGAAGGAGGAAGAGGAGGAGGAGGAAAATGGGAGTGGTCTCCGAAAGGACGTGGCGTTGTTGAACCATCATGGGTTGTGGTGGTGGTGGTGGCGCGCACTTGTGAGTGCGCGCCTTGTGAGTGGGACAGCTAAAATTGGAATATCCTCTTTGAGGGCAAAGAATGAAGGAGAATATTGTATTGAAATTTGGTAAACATGGTGGTTTGTGGACGAGAGAGGGGTTGCCAAGAATAGTGTGTAAGAATGTCCACTATCTCATTGCATAGTTTCTGCATGAGATATTTGCGCTCTGCCTCTTTTTTTTTTTTTTTTTTTTCAGATTAGGGTTTAAGATTGGTTAGAATATGTATGTTCTCTTGCCACCACGTTTACCTAAAATTGTGTTGGGTTGAAGTTGACATGAAGTCAAAAGTTTTTGTTTCGTTTATAATATTTTGTATCTTGCATCACAAACTTCAATTTTCAAGCAAGAACCCATCTGTTGACTCGAGTAAAGAGCATTTACCTATCCACTATATATACATAAAGAGGGTAATTAAAATAGTAGTAGATAACTTAGGAATGTCAATGGTCGGGTTCTAGTTTTTCTTTTCTTCTCTTTAGTCAAATCTTGGTCACCAATAAATAAGTATCGTTTTTGTTCTGAAATCGACTTATTAGATATCGGACCGAGACCACCATCAACTTATGGGTATGAAACGGTCCAAATATGAGCAGATATGGAACCAGAACCTAAACTGGAACTAAAGTCGTTGCTTTAAAATTTAATAGGCTATGAGTGATTCCGAATCGGTATAAGTAAAACCGACTCATTGACAAACCTACTTAAGCTTAGGTTTGTCAATAGACGGAGTTTATTCGAACTTAAACTAATAAATAGGTATCAGTTTTGATTCTGGAACCAAAACCGGACCCGGATCGGACCGGACTATCAAATTATGGGTCTAAACGGTTCGGATCTAAAACGGGTCTAGAATCGAAACTAGAACCACTGCTTTAAATTTAATGGGCTATAAACAATTTCGGATCGGTTCAGTTTAAACTCATCCATTCACATCCCTTGACAACTATCCATAATTAATGACTCAAATCAAGGACAATTTTGTGCAGCTTGATTTCTTACTTTTATATATATTATAAAATGTGTTTCACTATTACTAATTATACATATTATAATATAACAAGTGATCACATTTACCAACTTTGTTGACCCATGGTGGAGAAAATTGTTTTTTCTTTGTTATTTCAGAATCATTAATGTACGGCATGTATATTGGATATATATATCACACCAGTGTATTGTATGGTATAATTAATATATACACAACATGTATTGGAAGAGTGAGATACAAAATATAACATATAATGGAGTAAGCTGAAATATGAAAATAATAATAATAATTCTAAATGAAAAGATGAATATTAGTTATGGGGCATCTATTGTCGTACCACATTGTTTAGTGGACAATTATCCATGGATAGGTCGGGAAATAAAAAATATGAGTTATAATATCCCAGAACGTAGATACATTAATATGAGAAAAAAGATGGCAAACCACTATTATAAGTTCTTATACTTATATTTTTTTATTTTAATAAGTCTCTCTATAATATTTTTGTATTAATAGGTCCTTATGCTTTTATATTTGATATCATCAAATCCTAATTTGAAAATATTAATGAATTTATTAAATTTTTTCATTATTTATATAATAAGTCATCATTTTTATATTATCAAAGTCCATGTCATATCTTAGTTGAAAACTTGTTACAAAAACTCTCAAATTAATATTCACATAAACTTAATCCTCTTGTTCTAAAGCAAATGATTAGTAATCGAAACTAATGTATATTGTTGGTGGAGCTAGTGGAAGATTTAATACTCTCTCCGTCCATCATATATGATCTTAGTATTTACCAGCACGAGTTTTAATAAATACAATAAGTGTAAAATGAGTGGAGAATGAGACACACTTAACAAAATATATTATTTAAGTAGAAAATATGGATTATGAGTGATTTTTTTTATAAATAAGTTGATTAAGTGTAGGTAAAAGTGTTGATTTTTAGATAGGATCAATGTCTATAAAAAGAAAATGAACAAATTTTGTAAACGTACCAAAATAAAATTAAATGAATAAATATCAAGAACTTAGGGATTACTTTGGTAGACATGTAATAGTAGTAGGCTTTTTTTAGCTCGGATATGAGGTGATTAGTATTCATACTCGAATCTCAGCCTCGTAGAGGAGGATAATACCATTATGCTTACAAGGTCTGTGGTGACGTGTAGTAGTTAATAAACCCCAAACCAACACAAAAGTACCAAGTTTGCTATCGGATTAAACAAATTATATTTCAATTTGAAACTATTTAAAATAATTATTAAGTAATAACTTCAATTATATATTAATTATAATTTGAATATTGACGTTTTGATTTAATAATTGATAACATGAAAATGGGTCTATAATTTAGTAGGCATATTGATAATTAAACTATAAAATAATGTAATATATTCCAGTATGTAGTATTAGTGTGATTTTGGTGTTAGAAAAATCTTACACTAAAATTACTCTGTTTTAGTGTCAAAATGGCACCCTAATAGTGTAATAGGTTGGAGTTGCCCTTAGTGCTGCTTATGGATAGTGATGAGTAGGAGTGACCAAAACCCAACCAGAATAGAATAATTAACATAAATTTATTATAATCTAGTACAAACCACCTTATTGCATGCGATACTAAAGTGGAAAAACAAAGAATCCACCTGACTGACAATTACCAAAACCACGTCTAGTTTCATTCTAGTACATTTTCTCCATTTCTATAAAAGATACAAAACATCATGCATACCAATTAAATAGAATTCTTAGCGAATCTCCTTAGACAAAAGGCAAGAGTACCATTTCACGATTTCCCTCATATGAGACTATACCAAAAATGCAGCACCAGCCAAACTGGAATCAAACTTCTCAAGTTCCAAATGCAAACCATAGTTCTTGCACGGTTGATTCCGAATGAAGTAGCAGGAAATGTTTTCAGTCAGCGGTTACCACGTGTCGAGTTGGGCAATGTTTGAACAGCAGCTAGGGGATTTACTTGGTATGAGAATGCAAGTTGCCATAGGTCCAGCAAAGCCTTCCTTAAAGAGAGAACATGCTTAGCGAGAAACCTGCATCACCACAACAAGTATCAGTTTGCATCCAATTACTAATTCTTTGGATTATCGTGCAATGATTCATCCATCCAATATGGCATAACAACAAAAGACTACTGAAATAGTGACAACTAAAACTAAATAATATAACTCATAAAGCCTCCGCTGTTCTCCCACTTCGTCTTTGATACAACCGCAACGGCCATCATTACCAAAAACCACCATGTCAGGGTTAAAAGTTTACACTTGGAACCTAAAAGCCCATAGATATTCAAGAAAAACATCTAAGTTGTATAGAAAAGCTGATTTTTTCCAAACGAATATAGATATTACTATCAGTGTCAATGTATAGTTGCATCCTCCATCAAGTATTGATTGCACAAATAGGACTTATAGTATGGAGCAGTTATAAAGGTTTTACTTTCCATTCAATTGACACAGAACTAATTATAATTCCCTTCAGGACTATCACATTTTAGATGTGAGCTGGAGAAAACTTTGAAGTGGAGAGAGCAAGTTTTCCAAAAAAGTGCAGCTGTCTGTCTGTGAGTCTTTTAATATTGAAAGAGAGAATCATGAGTATTTAATCTAATAATGATCTCGATGCTTGCCACCAGTAAGGCCAAGAATATTCTTACCTCTTCAACATGGATTGCTTTTTTCTTGTGATGTAACACATGATCAATAGCAGAGATGCCAGCAGAAATTTCCCATTTGGTATGGATACTTGAACATTGCCTAGCTTCACATTGAAAGTGGGAAACCACCAGAAGTATGGAACTCTGTTCCGAGAAAGTGTCAGAATTTTTGACTTCGCTGTATTATTCTGTTCATGAGTAAGGTACTCCGATGCAACATCTTTCTGATGTCCACTATATGGTGTTTGGCCTTTTAAGAATTCTGATCTGTATACATCTGACAGCTGAGGTGATATAGAAGTTTGAGATGAACTGGTCATGGAAGAACTCATTGATTTTAAGCGCCTCAGAAGAACCTGTGAGACAATACTAGAAGAGATTACGCAACGGCATAAAGTTTCTACTGAAATTACATGAATTACTTTATATTGTTCATGAGCAGCAATGTAACACAAACCATTGTATATAGATCTAATAGCAAAACCCTGACGAAATGAAAGTTAATTTGGAAAAAAGCCCCAGTATCAAATAACCCAAGGGCTCCACACATACACAGTCAATGTGATTTGGTCCAAACAAAGTGCATTTCATGGTATTTGAGAGTAGAGACAATGTGAATAATCATGGCCACAACAACCATTAGTCCATTACAGTGTTAGATACTGAATTCCCACAAAATCCTTAGCCTCTACTTGTCAGATCTCCATTTCAGCAAAGAGCTTAAGATGATTCTTAATTTTAGTGATGATATCTGCCTTGTCTTATGCAATTTTTTTTACCAAGTTGCTATATACACGGCTATTGGTCAATAGACAATATTAGTGATTGCCTGGTTGCAAGGATAATACATCACAAAATCACTCTGAAGAGCTATGAAATTAGAAATAACGTAAGATAGTTGACTTTATGTAATCAGATAAAAAGATAAAGATATTTCTATCTTACCTGACGCTTCTCAATTGGCAGCACAGCTTTTTCCACCCAGGATATAGCCAGGTCTGTGTCTTTTAAAGTTGTAGAAAGAAGTGTCACAACAAAGAGCTCAACAACTTCTAAATACTTGTCAACACTGATCGAAAATGGAGAGCAAGATCCTCCTGTATCAGCTACCCTAGCTTCTTCACCTGAAAGAGGATGGTATTTGTCATCCACGTACATCCAGCTGTTAACAAATTCCTCAAGAAATCCTTGAGCAGTAGTTGGAAGGCTCTCCGACAACTGAAAGCACACCCTTTTTTTGGGGAATAAAACAGTCAACATCATGATATTCTTAGGATATTCAATGTAGCAGAATAAAGCACTTGGAAAAGGAGAATGCATGATTAGGCTTAATCATAAGATCATATATATATAGGCTAAGTCAAATTTTAACTAGAACACTTCACAGTTGCCACCGCCACCATCCAATTCTCAGATCAAATAACTGAGATCTTCAGAAGCCCCACTTGCCTTCATTCTATACAGCCTAGATGTATCAGAGTAACTAAAAGTTCCACTAAATGACTAATCCATCCAAAAACAATGAATTCTGGACAATGGAGACTTCAAACTAAGGGCTTTGAGAGGATAATGAAATTCTCTAATTAGCATGCTCTTGACAAATGTTCATATTTTTTTTTTTCCTTCAACACCAAATTGAAACGCTGCTGCTGCATATAATCACATTCCCATAGATAGAACTCATGTATTAAGTTTGAGCGCAAGTCCTACGCAAGCTCCCCCTCGTACTATAGAAAGAGGGTGCACACTGTTGCCATATGCCCATGCTCCAAAACAGTCCCTAGGGTTGGGTTATTAATTATAGAAATGGATTGGAGAAACATTTTTCCCAAGAAGACAATCCAAAAAAATCTCTAGGTAAGAATCATGGAGTCAGACTAAGACTTAGCCCAACCACAACATGGAGAGCCTAAGTATAGATCACATCCAAACACTCCATACTCACAAAATTACATCCCCTAAATTCAAATTAATTAGATAATGCGGAAAACTAAAGCCAAGTCAAACGTACCCCGTCACGAAAACCTGAATAGGAATGAGATTGACTGAACCAAATAACAGTTTGAGCTCCTTCAGTATCTCCGACGTCCTGCAAATAACAGGGGAAATAAAAACACCACTAATAAGCCGAAATCAAGGAGGTTATTATTCAGCAAAAGATGCACCGAAAATAAAAATAAAAAATTACTCTCCACCTTCCCAATTGTTTCATAGATTGTACTAGAACCATGCCAGCTGATTCCAGCATATCATTCCATTCATCCGGAAATTTCAAAACCTTATTGCTGCGGTTATTATTCTCAAGCAATTGTTTAAGAATAGTGGAAGCTAACGATGCCGCCTCATCAAACATGCAGCAGACGAGATAACTGCAATCGGATTACAAACACGTAAATCTCCACATGAAATCGGAACTTTCAGGCGAGGGAGAGAGAGAGCATGTTCTTACTTTTCAGCGCGATCAATTTGTTCCCAGATTGGCGAACTTTCATCCGTAATTGCCATTATCCCTTCCCAATTCTCTCTGCTTCGGTGTGTTTTCGTTACCTTTCTGGGAGAGATAAACGGGGAGGAATAGGATATTGAAAATAAAGAATGCGAAATAATTGTCTTTTTTTCACGTGCTAAAGAATTCTCTTTTATCTTTTTATTTCTTTTATCAATTAAATATAAAATTTTAAAATCGTATATACGATGAATCCGAATCCGAATCCGAATCCGAATCCGAGATCTTTAGATTGAGAAATACTAAATCAATATACTCATACAAAATTCTCTCTACACCGTTTAGTCTATTTTCTTAGATAAAATTATTTATTTAAAACATTAAGGTATTTATTTAATTGTTCCACATTATTACAATAGTATTTTAATCATAATTAACGGAATAAAATTGATTTATTACAAAACCCAGCCCTAAATAAACACTTTTCTCTACATTTTAGTTAGGAACTTATTATATAAACCATTTATAGACACGTATTTATATTTGTGAATGGCACGTGTTATGTCGAATTTAAAAACACTGCTACTTGCAAGGGAGCAGCTGGATGTCAAAATTCTTCACAGTTTTTGGTTGCTGATAGTCGGCTGCTTCACGAGGGTAGGAAAACATGTGAAATTCTTCAGTTTCTTATAAATTGCTAGAAAGTTTATTTGTTTTCCGTATTCGATTTTACTTCCATCACCAACTTCCTCTACGATAATTGAAACTCGACTTTACCTTTTAGAGAGAAGTTTTTGGTCCTGCCCTATTCTCAATATTCGCTTTTTTTTTGAGTTTTACTTCCCTCCGGATATTATTTAGTGGAAGAAAAGATGTAATAAAATTATTAAGCGAAGTAGGATTTTATTGGTGGTTGGTTGTAGACTTGTAGTTGAAAAATTACTAAGGGTGGATGAAAGAGATAAAAAATACAAGGAATGACTGTTTACAAGCATTTCTACTAAATATTGTCTTTTAAGAGATGTCGGGGTAATTTAAGGGTTCGCTAGTCTTTCCTCTGGTTTTTTGTGTGCGTGGGTACGAGTGTGTGTGTGTGTGTTTTGTTTGAGAGTTGTGTGGTTTGTGTTGAATGTTTTGGACAGGGGATGCACATTGTTGGACTTAACTTCCATGGAGAACATGCCGTTTAAAGTTGGACAACTGGCTGAATCAAAGTGTTTTTCTTCTGGTTTTCGTGGTGCGTGGTTTCGATGCAAGGTAATGGAAGATGCCAAATCTATAATGTTGGGGAATATATATGTTTGCTTGAAAAACAACATACCTGGGATCAGTTATTCAGTGGTTAACTGAGTTTCCATAAATAGGATTTTTTCCTCGTTAGTTTTATTCTGATATGTTATTTTATTACTTAATAGATTTTTGTGTACATTAAGAAATGTAAGGATTGAGTTAATGTAAGCCCTTACCACACCGACATTACATTTGTCATTTCACATATCATGTAAGGGAGACTTGGTTTAACATGATCTTGTCTTAAACTCAAAATTACAGTTTCTGAAGTTTGTATGTCATTGATAGAAGTCATATGAGATTTCATTCTAAATTTTGTGAGCCTCAGTTCAAAGATACTGGTGCCTGTGCATTGTGCCTATGCCTCTAGGTCTAGGATCCCTTTGCACATCCCTGGACCATTTTTCAGCATATTATTTTTTGTTACTTATATCAGTGTTTATATATATCATATCAGATTAGAGAGATCACCACAAAAAAAGGAATACCTCATCATTTCGTGGAATATTATGACTACCCGGATGAAAGTAAGTCTCTATAGTTGCCTCTATATGATATACATTCTCTCTTAAGTTAAATTTGTGATCACTTTGTAAGGTACACCTCTGGATCTTGTAGCATTTATTGGCTAATAGATTAGTTTGTGACAGGAGCTGCAGGCTGGAACTTGTTATTTACTTTAGATTCACTTGATCTATAAGAAAATATTTTGTTTTCCCCCTAAACAATTATGGGTTTGGCATTTTATAAACTTTAGAAGTCCATTGTCTGGGTTTTCCTCCCGGTTGTCTATTTCATAGTAGGACCTTTAGAATTGCAACTCAAACCATTGGGAAGCTCTAACTCACCCGTGCCAACTCCCTGCTCAATTACTTAACCATCGATGACATGCTATGAAATTGACAGCAGGGGAGGACAAGCACATAATGGGCTTCAAAAGCCCTCAATAAATTTTGAGGTCCAACATTGGATGGATGTGTAAATTCACTCCACACTCGTACAAAAAAAAATAGAAGGGACAAATTTACTATAAATCGGAAGGTTGGAATTTTATTGAAACGCTCTAAAAGTTTGGCCTAGTTTGCAACAAGGTCCAAACTTTAAATTGCAATTATCTCAAATTTTGTTGTTTATTTGCGGCTATCAGCTGGGCACAGATGTCATTATTGAGGGAGTCTTGTTTTCAGTCATTTTTCCATCTTTTCACAGTTATTTGGTGAGACTTTTCATGCTTTCACTTGACTCTATCATTTTAGATGTTTATATTACCACTTATTTGAATTCGGATTCGTTTTTCTGCAGAATTTCAATGGATCAAGATATATCAGGTACCCCCTTATGGTATGAGGAACACAAAAGGGAAACATAGAGAATTGATGCTGAGGCCACAATACCCTCCTACATATAATGAAAAGGAAATGCCTCATGTCAGTGAGATCTCAGAAGTCATAGTACTTGTTTGTGATTCCTGGAAGGTGGGTGATTTGGTGGACTGGATGACTAGTGGCTGTTTATGGTGTGGAACAATAACACAAGTATTTGATGATCAAGTGGGTCAGGTAATAACTCTTGGAGGCCTTTTTTATGTGTGAGCCCACATTAATTAGTCCCAGAATTTTCTGGTTCATAAATGATCCTTTCAATTTCAAATTGTAAACTTGAGCACCTACTTCCACAATAATCTCCATCTGAGAGTAAAAAAAAAGAGAAATATATACAACTAGATAGTGATAGGTCCCGGGTACTCCTTGTAAGCTGTAGTTGCTGTTGATTTGAGTTTGTTTCAATTTTTGTAAAGAAGAATGTCACCTCACGTAAATTTTTTACATGCTGATCCTCCTATAATTCCAAATTTCCAATCAACTTGAAGTGATAACAAATTATATAACTGATGTCCAGACTCCGAAGTTCAGTTCAAACAAAATGGTCAGATTTCCATATTTTTGTATTCCCTTAGTAGTCCTGTTACAATCTAATGTTAATACTATGATGTGTATAAGAATTTCTGGTTAATCTTTTAATCCTTTATTACCCTTCCCTCTATCACTGGCCTCTAGTTTTCCACAAACTCACATTTGTGTTTTTCAACTTACATTCAAAGTGAAGGTCATCAAATTTAGTTACATTATATTCTGCTAATAGAATGTTCTCAGCTTCTGTTTTTGGGAAGCAATTTGGAAGTGGCAAATTTACTCAATATTCAGCGTGAAATATCATATCGTATTAGTTTCTCTTTCTTACTTTGACTTTTCAATGGAAAAATGTAAAATTTCTATTATTTATTACATACTAGTTTGAATTTCAGTCTTCATGTTCATTATAAAGTACTCAACCAAGCAATCAATGCCATATGTTTCCACAAGTGCAGCACATTTGACATGAAAATGTATTTAAATTGAAGGTTTTATTTTTATTATGGTGGAGAAGCAAGTATGAAAATGCTAGTTAGTTTTGGCAGAATTTTCAGTTGTGGTATTATGTTGTGAACCTTATATTAGCCTATTTCTTTATTTGTTTTCTTAGATTGAGCTGAGACCACCACCTCGTGGCGAAGGTTCGTCTTATAGAGTACTTTTCAAGGATTTACGCCCATCTTTAGACTGGTCTCCTGAACATGGTTGGACATTACCTACTCAGGTTTTTCATCTCTTCTCTTCTACTGGTGTTACTTCTAAACATTTGATTCATATCTTTAATAAGTGAGTGTTGGTCACGGGTGGTTATTTGTAAGTTTACCGACATAACTTGAACCTCAGGGGATAATATTGGCTTTTCCATCAACATGTTTCGTGTCCGCATATGTGTTTTTATCTGGAAACATCTTATGGAAAATGGCAAGTCTTTGTTGCTTTTTGGAGATGTTTGAATCTCCTTAGTAGGAACTTGATCTTAAGATTTCTCTATCCTGAATTGTCTTCAATGTGGTGCTAGTTATGACTTGTTCATAGAACTTTTGGTGATTTAGAATTAAAGAAATGACTCTGCTTTGTGCTGAGAGCATGGTTCCTGTTTTTGAGTGTTTTCTCCCGATGTAGTATCGATCATATTAAGGTTGTTTATGAGATTTCACATCTGAGGTCTATGTTTAGGGAGGTTCTGAGTATTATGCAGTTTTGCTTCTAGTTGCCATGTCTTCTCCTAATATGTTGCTTTCTGAACTGAAGTAAACTACCTATACATTTGTGTTGATTGATCCTGTGCTAATTGCTCTCCCAACGCCATTTATTATGACATTTGATTGTCGATAGAATGATAAATTGAATAGAATAGGCTGCAACAACCTGTTGTTTGTAATTTATCCATTTGACTTTTACTGTTTCAGCTATGGTGACTTTTCAATGTTTTAATTTTACCTTTAATGTTAAGGCTCAGTTATCCTCTGAATTCATGTTCATAAATTTCATCTATACAATTTGCTTAAGGTCTGAAAGCTAAATTAAATAAAGGGCAAAAAAGAATTTACAATTTAGAGCATGAGCACTTATAGTTCTATGTGAAGTGGTATTTATGCTTCCAGTCCATCCAACCATTTTTAGATGATATGAGGCCATTGGTGCTGCTGCATGCATGTGTATTATGATGCCTTACAATTGTTGATCTCCTCTTTGATGTATGGAATAACTTTCTTGTAACACAACAGGAAGATGGGATCGGACACCCTTGTGCTCGCCTTATTAAGCCAATCAATCAAGGTATGTATTAGCAACAAACAACTCTTGATTGGATGCTAATTTGTTGGATTTTAGGGGATCACACAAGAATCATAGCAATAATCGGGAAAAGTAGAACTATTATTGATCGAAAACAAACTGAATAAAAATCCCACATCTGCTCCCAAGCAACAAGCGCCGTTCTTGATCTATTTAATAATCCCACGCGAGACTCTCGCAAGAAGAAGTCTCCTATTTTGCTTATGAATCCTTTTCCTTATCGGAATAGGATTCTCTCCTAATTTTTCTTTTCCATATGGGAAATGGGATAAAATAAAATAATAAAATAACAAAATAAGAAATAAACAGATTGGATTCAAAGAAACAATCGATGCAACATGCGAGGTCCTCTTCTTCTTCGTGTGGCTGAAGAACCATTCTCGAACATAATTATAGGCATGATCTTTACATGCATGTCTGTTTGACCTGAGATTGCTCTTGCTCATTCCCATATGGTGTTTATGAGTACTGTTACTTTAGGTGCTAGTTTGTCATGCCAGACAAACCTTTGTATGCAACATGAATTTAAAACATGGTGTCATCTTCTTGTTGGTGTATATGACATCTTTTCTACTTTCTTCTACATTTTTATTCTTTTTTTTTGTTCCTGCACTTTAGCTTTATTTCTGGTTATCTGAGGACCTGTGGTGTAGAAACATTACTAGATAGAATTCAGGTGGGTTTTATACATTGTCGAGTCTTCCAACTAAATGTTCCAAAACATTTTCCCCTTAAACGTATACTAGCTTGCCTATGATTCAATGTGGCTTTACTAGATTATGTAAAAACTACTATTGATGAAGCAATCACGTTTTAGATTTCATTTGGTCCTTTTGTTTTCCCCTCAAAAGACTTAATGGTGCTTAATGGAGGTCAAGTGAGTTTTATTGGTAGGGTTATGTTATTTTCGACCTTAGATAGGTTGACTCACTTAGGATGTTGGGCCTCTTACCTATGTCATCTTATGTAGAGTTGGACTTTTAATTGGTTAGAAAATCGGAAAACCGTTGACTAATCATCAATGGTGGTTATTGGTTGAAATCATAACCAAAATCATGGTTTTTGATTGATTACTGGTCAAGGTGTTTGAGATAGTGTAATGTTTTTACCTTTTGTTTTTTTAAGCATGAATATTTATGTTTTTCGCTTTTTAAAATTGCATGGCTCTTACGATCATAAGTGTGGAAGTTTTAAGTTATAATTTGTGACATTATAAATTTGTGATTTGAAACAACCACCAAATTATAATGTTCTTATGTTATATTTCAACTTCTCTTAGTTTCGTTGACTCCTTATTAGCTCAAGATATTAGACATATGGATAATATACTAATTATAAAACTTAAAAGTACATAATAAAATCTCTTCTAAAGACGGTAAAATACACAAACTTTGAGTATATTTAGATTTTATAGTTGACTTTTTTTGTATCACAAATTGCATGAGGCAATCAAAACATGATTTGCATTTTAAACTAACTAAAATGGATGTGCAAATGAATATACAAGTACTAAACTAGGGATGTCAATGGGTGGGTATTATCTGGACCGATCCAGAACCATTCAAAACCTAATAAATTTTAAAGCAGCGGTTCCGGTTCCAGACCCGCTTTAGACCCGGACCGTTTAGATCCATAGTTTGATGGTCCGGTCCGGTCCGGATATGGTTCTGGTTTCAGAACCAGAACCAATACTTATTTATTGATTTTGGTCCGAGTAAAACCCGTCTATTGACAAGCTTAAGTTTATATGGACTTGTCAATGAGCTAGTTTTATCCATATCGATTCAAAATCACTTATAACAAATTAAATTATAAAGCAATGGTTTCAGTTCTGGTTCTTATTCGGTTCTGGTCCGATTCTGGTTCCAGACCCACTTAGATCCGGACCGCTTATGACTCATAGTTGATGGTCCGGGTCCGGTCCGGATCCAGTGTCTAATGGGTCGGTTCCAGAACCAGAACATTACTTATTTATTGGTTCTGGTCCGATAAAATCCACCCATTGACATCCCTATACTAAACAGTACACACATCCACATAGACATCTCCAATGTTCGTTTTCTATTGGTTGAAAGTGTGGTTCATGTTAAACATTGGTGGTAATATTATAATATTGACTTTTGCATACTGTTGGTGGTTTAGTTCGGTCATAGCCTAAGCGGTTACATTTCTACCTAAGTTATTTTTCATAGTTAGGTGGGTGGTACATACCTCATTTACATATACCTTTTGATGGAGAAAACATGGCTGGCTGACAATTTTTTCACACAGCAAGAAGGCATGACACGAACATGCACATATTTAAATAGTATCCAACATTATCGCGTTGATCGGAATTTCATGTGATGTCCGTGTCTGATCCGTGTTGCGTTCATCTCTGACCATATTGTGTTTATATATGATATTAATTTTATGTCAAAAACTGTGTGGTATTGTTATCATGCAATGAAGGCGTACAATATCGTGTCACATTTCTGGTTGACACAATCTGAGTGTATGTTTCTCGTTTTCTATTTTGTAACCCCTAGTTTTGTCTAGTGTGTATCACCCTTCGATCAACAACAATTATGACATTGCAATCATTGTTGTTATCGACACAGTGATTGGAGTTGAGGATACCCATAATGCAGGCGTTGAAGATGTTTCGAGATTTGTTGGAGTGCATGCTAGATTGTTGTTTTCTTCCCTTGTTTCGTCTAACTCGGTAAGATCAAATGAAGTGAAGAGCACAAACACAGTAGAGATGAATAAAAGCGTTCGGGGAACAACACTCTTGAAGGAACAAACGAATGGTATAGAGAAAAATGCAAGCCAAGGATGTGAAGATAACAACATTAGGAAAACATGTCAAGAAGATATCGACTCTAGGCAAAACGTGACTAAACAAGGAGTTGCAGTCGTTGTGGATGACATGAATCACAAAAAGTACATGGCTAGTGGAGGGGGTATAAATTCGAGACGCTCAAACGCGATTGAAGCAACAATCGTGGATTTGGAGGAATATATAAACAAAGTTAAATGGCTCAAGAAGATGTTGCAAGATGGGAGTTCATCTTCTGAGAATCAAAAGCTTCGATCGAAGTTTATAGAACCCAATGCTACCATAGAAATTCAAAAGTAGCTATGCTGAAGTTTTTGCTAAGAATTGACAAAGCTAAGAAATCCTTGATCCTTTTATGGGGTGTGGTGCATTGTTAAAGTTTAAAACCTAAATCAATTGCCAAATTGTCATTCTCCAATCTTATGATTTCATTGTTTATAGTCGACTTTGCTTGGCTAATAGTTTGAAAGTTTTACGAGTTTCGACACTTGCAAGAGTAGATGGGAAGTCATGTTAGGCCGATTACCTTGTATTCACATACACCAACAACAAAAACATGAGTACACGCATATGTAGGACAAACAAGAGGTTGTAATCGTTGTGGATGACATGAATCGCAAAAAGTACATGGCCAGTGGAAGGGGTATAAATTTGAGATGCTCGGAAGCGATTGAAGCAACAATCGTGGATTTGGAGGAATATATAAACAAAGTTAAATGGCTCAAGAAGATGTTGCAAGATAGGAGTTCATCTTATGAGAATCAAAAGCTTCGATCGAAGTTTATAGAACCCAATGCTACCATAGAAATTCAAAAATAGCTATGCTGAAGTTTTTGCTAAGAATTGACAAAGCTAAGAAATCCTTGATCCTTTTATGGGGTGTGGTGCATTGTTAAAGTTTAAAACCTAAATCAATTGCCAAATCAATTACGAGTTTTGACACCTGCAAGAGTAGCAAAGGAACAATAAATTGAGATGGGAAGTTATTGTAGGCTGATTACCTTACATTCACAGATACCAACAACAAAAACATGAGCACACACATTTAGGACAAACAGAGAAACAAAATATGAAAAGAGAAACAAAAAACAAGGCATCATCACAAAACACTGAGCCTACAACCCTCTCTGACAACGAAGCAAAACTTTTTCCAGCCTAAAAAACACCTATAAAGACGCTCGCAAGAGAACAAGGTCAATATAGGAGAGTGAGCTTATCCAAGTCATATTCTCAAGGTATGCTTAATATGAGTACGAATTTTCTGTCACAGACATACATAGATGCTCTAGTCAGGGGGTTGGATAAAGGTATGACGAAAGAATGGGAAAAAAGCATACTTAGAAAAACCAGTGGAAATGGGAAATTCACGGAAGTGGAGATGAATCTAAGATTATAAACGTTGTCAACTCACTCACTTAACCTCAACATCCTAAGCACGCAGACACTAGCTCTTGCATTCATGGCTTTATCTAGTAGAATTAATTAACGATTAGACTATACCTTTCCGATTAAGTCCAATACCGGTCGAGTAGTCACTTAACAAGAAAGCAGCCTCTTGACCCTGCTGGTTGTCAAACTCACATTATCACAACTAGCTCAAACATTCATTCATAATCAAACGCACAATCATTCATTATCGATCATAAGCACGCAATCGAAGAAAACTATTATTCAAGCCCGTCTACTTTAATCACAAAATGAAAATTCAAAATTTAGAGAAGCATAAACATACCATCAACAACCAATCAGTAACAATAAACCCTAGAACAATAGATTATACCATGACAAACTAGTAATTCATATTTATGGGAAAATTTCTACATGAACATAGACATAAAATTAAGAAAACACTTACAATCCAATCATAGAATGAATTCGTCCTTCACATTCTAGAATCACCAATTTCAATTGCGTCTCTGAAGTACAAAAGAAGTTTAAGAAAAGGAAATAAAAAAATTGGAACTAGAGAGATTCTGATGCGAAGTTCTCTTTAAACCCTATTAAATTGTGCTTTGAAACTTTTCAACCTTGCCCAGCGCTTGTTGGGAGCCAGCGAGCATTGGCTGAGGCCGAGGCTGTGGCAAAAGGGCATAAAGCACCCCCAATGTGCAATGATGGAGCAAGCATAGGGCCGATCGAGCGAGTGGGCGTTTGGCGCCAGAGCGATGTGTGGCGTTGGGCGCCCGCATAGATGGGCTAGCGCGGAAGGGGCACAAAACGATGGAACGTTGAGAAGATTGCACGAGAGTGCAAGAGGCGAGAGTTTGGCACCCAACGCTCACCGGTGTAGAGATCACCAAGGAATGAAGTACCGGTAGATGGGGCATTAGCGTGACGTTTGGTAGCCTAGCACACGGTGCACGTGGAAGGTCTCCGGCATTGTTTGTGTGCCAGCACCCGCTGGGCGCTAGGTGGGGCACGAGTTGGCGGATGCTGGCGTATCGGTTGCGGCATCGTGCCCGAATCTACGCAGTCTTGCACGGTTCGACGCGTATTTTCCAACTTTCGACACAAAACACTGCGGATCACCAACCAACGCAGTTAACCTTGTTTCTCACAAAAATAAACATTAAACAAACGAAGAAATAAGCAATCGACTCGTCAATAACAACGAAAAATTGACATGAAATGAAATTGAACATGGGTTTGAAAGATAAATGACAACCCATTATATGATGAAAAGCCTGAAGTTGAGGATGGAGAGCTAAAATATGATGTCACTAAACATGGGACAAAAGAGGAATGACAACCCAGTATGTGGTGAAAAGCCTGAACTTGAGGATGAATAGCTAAAATATAGTGCCTATGGGCTTGACCAAGAAATAAATTGATCTCGAAGTTCCAACTTCTTTTTGCCCCAAAGCAAGAAAATGATCAACATTGGGCAAGGCAAAACATTTTTCGAACAGGGTGTAAGTCGCTTGAAAAACCATGCTTCATATTTATTAATGGGAGCAGCTCTGAGAACTTTGTTTCTCAAGAAATGGAGAAACTCAAACACCCAGTCCACATCCTCGTCCATATTTTGTTTCATGGATAAAGAAAAATAGCGAGGTACGAATTCATAAAAAGAAGTGTTTTCTCTTTCTCAAGGGGAAAAGCTTATCATGAGATTTGTTGTGATGTGTTGCATACAGATATTGGACATATACTTTCAAGTCATCCATAGAAACATGATAGGTATGTTATTCATGATGGTAGAAATCATGCATTTCAATAAGGAAAAATTGAAATTGTTCCTTTGCCGTATAAAAATATATCTTATTCTAAATCTCATGTAAAAGAGAAGTGTAAACGATAAGGGAAGTGTTCAAGTTTGGAAGAGGGTTCAAGTTTTGAGAAAGCTGATCTTGTTTGGGTTTTTATTTGAAGAATAAGAGGTTCCCAGCTGAAACATACAACCAATTCTATGAGAAGAAGATAGGTCCTTCTCAGTGTTAAAACGATAAAAAATAATGTGCACTAGATTAAGCTACCAGGATACTTACGCATTCATTTTACATTTTACAAAATTTATGATCTAAACTCATTATGAGAAGAAAAATATGAACTCTCAAACGAGTTAATTTCATAAGGAAAAGGTAATGTAGTGCAAATTCACCGAACCTTTTGACCACACATCAGTGTTTCGATCACAACTTCATAATAAGTCCAAATCAAGAATGGCCAAATGCACGGGAAAGCTACTTTAAATACCTTTTCATACATATCTTATCCATACTCAGACACCAAGTATCCAGATAGTTGTACACATCAAAAGTTAGTGCAGAACTAAAGCTAAATCAAAGTCGTGTTTCAAGTGCGGTCAAACTGGTCATTATGTGAATGAGTGTCTTAATCATAAAAAATGATGCTCTTGCAGGAGGGTGAAGAGCAGTAACCATAATGGCAACCCATTATGTGATGAAAAGTTCGATTAGGAAAAGACTAGGAATGTGCTCAATGGATCCCCTGACTCAACCGATAAGCCTCAAACGGTCCTGTCATGGCTCACATAGCTCGGGTGTTCTCTTGGGTCTCAGCCTGGCGAGCATATATCCTGCGAGCAGCATCACCTCCTGGAAAGCTATCTGACGAGCAATCTCAACCCTGTGTGCTGCCTCCATAGCCTGCTGAGTAAAGCAGATTGAGGTGATGTCTTGGCGCATGACAGTCAACTGCGTATCCTAATGATTGTGGTAGGCTAGGCCTCAAGACACTCTAATTTCTCATCACTGTGGAAAGCTAGGCCTCTAAGACAATCTAATATCTTATCAAAACCACCAAATCATTGTGTGCGCCAGAACAAATGCCTCGCCTCGACCACACTCAGATCCCTCATGAGGATCGAAAGCCGGATCCTCGTCATCCTCCCTAATCGTGCCATTGTGTGAGTAGTGACAAACATATCTCGTATCTATCCTTCCCTCTTATGGTTTGTATTTAGTTTGGCGAGGGGAATGGAGTTAGTTATGTGTATCAATTTTTTGTCTCGTTTTCTTTGGCGTTTTGTTATTTTTTGCTTTTGTTTTGTTTTGTGGAGTCTTGGGTTGATGAATTGTCTTATTGTCACTTATCCCAGTAAAATGCTTTTGATGATTCTTAAGAAATTTGGAAACTAAGCATGCCATGAACTGAATTGTGTGAGTTGATAGTGGAACTGATCTGTACTTGTAGACGTTGAATAAACTTGTGAGAATTTGATCTTGAATTGTGCATGTTTTATAGTTATATCTTTGCGAAAGTTGTCATACTGGCAAGGCTGTTCTAGAGCTTGCCATGGTTCTGTTTTGAGGTTATTATATTGTGCGAAGAATTAGCAAATGACTTTAGGCAATCTGTTGTTAAGCCGCATTTAAATCCCAAACACTCATTTCACTTGAAAAATCACCTTTCTATCCTCTTTGAGTTTTATGCGTCTTTATTTCTTATGGCATCTGTCCAAAAAACCTCAAAACGAAATTCATCCCGAGGTAACATCGCTAGACTTGCTTCTAGTCTGATAGGAAATCAAACTCACAGTCGTAAGCTTTAAAGCCTACGATCACTTATTCCTTCTCGAAAGTATGCCTTTCCGTGCTGCCTCGTTCCAAAATCACGGTTCTTTACCCTAAAAGACTCGAAAAGGTGCAAAAACAATGCAAGTAAGACACTAAAAAGGATGCAAAGACGCGAATGCATCAGTGGTATTAAACGTGAGTCTGCTAAGCATTTGTTTATTAATTATTTTTTAAGGAAGTCTAGTCTAAATTTAAAGAATGGCTGAAGATTTAGCGCTCTTATGTCTACGCAGCAGTTCGATAAAGTGGATGCAAGCAGAACTAAGACGAGAGAAGTCACTTGGATTATGTGGTACGATCTACTTCATTTGGTTGGCAAGGAAATGATAAGGTGTTCCAGAATACATCTTTGGTGCCGAAACGTTTATCAAAAGGACACAATATTATTGTGTTTTCGAGTTTGTTGATGAAGTACAACTCTATGTATTAGCTTGTTTTGGGGTTGTTACCATTACACACTTCATATTGTATGTTGAATCTTTCGTCATTTTAATTTGAAGTATCTACTCATAAATACAAGTGTTAGCTAGTTAGTGAAAAGCCAAGGATGAATCTTCATCTTGATGGCTAGGTTTTGATCTCTTCTTCGGTTATGGGAGTTTGCTGGACTATCTGTGTAGTCGAACCATTGCACTAGCATGATGGTTTGTCGGTTTTTGGATGAGGTGGAGAAATGAGACTCAAAACGATGTTTGAATTTGTATAAAGTACATCAGATTTGGCATAGTGAACAAATGTTGGGAATGTCTATGGATGTTCTACGGATGTTATACTTGAAAATAAAATTAAAAATTTGAATTAGCCTCATTATAACTACCTAAAATGGTTATTCTTACCAAATGAGTCGAACAAGAATTTTAAATAATATTTTTCTGTTTATTATGAGGTTGAAGTATTTGCTTTTTCAAATTTTCAGCCCATAACAACCTACAACTACTGTCATGCTAGGGTAAGTGTAATATTACACTATCCTGCAATGTTTCATCATGTTGTGATTCTTGTGAAGATGATATGTGGTAAATATATCCTAATGAATTGCTATAATATCAATTAAGTTTGATTTCAATTTATTGGATGTCAATAATTTATGATGTGTCAACATCATGACGAGGTAAAGCATTGTGGGGAGTAGAGACGTCAATGGTGGATTTTATTTGGACCGATCTGTAACTGTTTATAGTCCATTAAAGTTTAAAGCAACGATTCCGGTTCTGGTTTCGATTCTAGACTCGCTTTACACACGTATCGTTTGAACTCATAGTTTGATGGTCCGATCCGATCTGGTCCGATTTCGGTTCGATTTTAGAATCATAACAAATACTTATTTATTGCTTCTGGTTCGAGTAAAACATGTCTATTGATAAACTTAAGCTTATGTATGCTTGTCATAAGCCGGTTTTATCCATAGTTATCTGAATTACTCATAGTTCATTGAATTCTAAAACAACGGTTACGGTTTCAATTTCGATTTTGGTTCCAGACTCGTTCAGATCCGAACCATTTCAGATCCATAGTTGATGGTCCATGTCCGATCCGGATCCAATATCTAATAAACCGTGAAATCGATACTTATTTATTGATTCTGATCCGAAAAAAATATATCCACTGATATCCCTAACAGGGACGGTGTACATCAAATCTATTAGCGTTGGCGGTTCCGATGTCGATGAATGTTCATATAAGACTTTTGATTACCCTAGATGAATTATTCATAAATTGTAGGGCCAGTTAGTGGAATTGGGCTTTTGGCCTATCCTCCTCTCTAATGATTAGGTCACAATCTTTTCTGTTATATTTTATTTGCGCAAATAGAGGTCCAGCCTATCCTCTCTAATAATTAGGTCACAGTCGTTTTCTATTATCTTTTATTTGCGTAAATAGAGGCCCATGATATTAGTTCGTGATAAATAGATATCGAAAACGTTTATCCACAATAAAGAATCGTTATTTTTTCCTAAATTAATATCCGGAGTCGAAGTCCGGGTTCGATTCATGTGACGTGGCCTTTTAAAATTTCGTACCCCATATTTATTATTATTATTATTATTATTATTATTATAGTTTTGATCGGTGGATATTAGATAAGTTTTGTGCATTTGATAAATATTTATATTGTTAGTGATTAAATTCACAACTTTATCTCGAATCACAAGCTTATAAAATAGACAATTCCTAATTAGGGATGTTCATTAATATTCTTTTATTAAGTTGGAGTAATTACAAGCATAGACTTAACTTGTTTCTAAACTATGTTGATTTATTACTTGGTTTTGACTCTTCAATTATCATTCACTACTTCATTAGTTGTTTATACGGTCAAATACTCTTTTCTTTTTATTTAAAAATAATTCTTTTGAATTTATAATTAAAGATTTTAACAAGACTTAGAGGGTGTTTGGCTGAGCTTATAAGCTCTCAAAAACATCTTATAAGTCGTTTTTTAAACTTAAAAAATAACTTATAAACTGTTTTTGGGAACTTATAAGCTCAATCAAACACGTTAAGACCCATAAAATATTCGACGCATTTATTCCTTTTAGATTAAATGACTTTATTGTGAATTTGAAACTCAAATATGATAATGACAAAATTAATATATACAGAGAGGATCCTACACTTCTGAAAAAGCCCGACGACAGACAGCGACAAGTGTCTAAATTTGGAGATGGCAGCGGAAAATATGAGTGCGCCACCACCTCATCATCCACCGTCTCTGCTGTTTCATGCACTCATCATTTATACTCTGTCACTACTGACACAACTAGCATATCATTTCACGTCTTCAGAGACTGAAAAGGAAACATCCTCGATTATAACTGCTCTGTCGTAGCAGGTGAAAAGGCATGACTTCGTATCTCTTCTACCGCCCAATTAACCCATTTTCAGGAACCCATTGTCCACCTCCCAAATCCACATGTTTCCCGGCTGATTCTCTGCGCCGTTTCGGAAATAAAAAAAATGGGCAGGTGAAAGCTAGTGCTAAGACAATGGAAAGTGTGAAGAAGGCGCGGATTTTGGTGGCCGGCGGCGGGATCGGCGGGCTGGTTTTGGCGCTGGCGGCGAAGAGGAAGGGGTTCGAGGTGGTGGTCTTCGAGAAGGATTTGAGCGCCGTTAGGGGCGAGGGGCAGTATAGGGGGCCGATTCAGCTGCAGAGCAATGCGTTGGCGGCGTTGGAGGCCATCGACCTGGACGTCGCCGACCAAGTTCTCACCCAAGGCTGCATCACCGGCGATCGAATCAACGGCTTGGTTGATGGGATCTCCGGTGCTTGGTCAGTTGTTTGCATTTTTTTTAATTTTTTTTCAGTTGTTTGCATTTATTACATGTGGAGGAATCCATTTTTTGTCACCAGAAAGATAGGCTAGTTTTGTCCCCTTTATTTCTTCAAATAGGAGTACTCAATAAATGCATACCTGTAAACCAAATAAAATAAAGATTAGGGGCTTTTTATTGTGGAGTTGTTTGATGTGTAAATTTTTAATATTTAAGGATCTTTGTTAAGAGAGCTTATTCTATTAAACATTTTCTGGATAGATAAAAATATTTGTGAAGAGAGCTCATACTATTGAAGATTAGCTAGATAGATAAAAATAGTATAGGTTAATACATTGTTTACTAAGATAGATTGGATAATATCTATAAATTGAGCTAATTTGTTTGATTCATATCCTATTGAAAGGGGTAGGATTGGAGAAGTTCTAGTCGATGAAGATAAAAATACTTTATCATACATAGAGGTTAACTTGAGAACCATTTTTATCATGAGAACATGAAAACCAAAAATGATGAATTTGGAATGAAAGTTGATTAATACGCTAGAAAAGTTACTGAATCAAAAAAAATGGAATTTTTACCCCTGATTGAAAATTCGAATTTTTGGATTGAGTAATTTTCCCAACATATCACGTTAAGAATGGTTCTTACTCTCTCTATATATATATCATGAAAAATAAATGTTCCAAGAAGTATATGGTGCTTGTTCTCTTTTCCCTCATAAATCTTACAGCTGCAAAATAATGATGCAAGATATGATTAGGAGAAGGATGGATTTGTAATACAGGAGAATCTATTTTGCATGATTATCAACTCTGTTTCAACGTCTACTTGTAATTTCAGTTTAGCTATTATATGAAATTTATGGTTGAAGTGATGAGCAGGTACGTCAAGTTTGATACATTCACCCCTGCAGCTGAGCAGGGGCTTCCCGTCACTAGAGTGATAAGCCGCATGACATTGCAGCAAATTCTTGCTCGTGCAGTCGGGTCTGATGTAATTAAGAATGAAAGCAATGTGGTGGACTTTGAGGATGATGGTCAACAGGTAGTCTTCAGCTTTTCTTCCTATATCGAAGATTTATCTATGATCATAATGGAATGAGTCAGTTGGAATTTTCTTTATTGATAGCATATCTTTGATTTTAGTAAGTTTGCATGTTTGAAATACTCATATTTCTTCCTGCTATATGCTACTAGCGCACTTGTGTCACATCTTTCGTAAATTTTAGGTTACGGTCAGACTTAAAAATGGGGAGTGCTATCAAGGAGATGTTCTTGTGGGAGCTGATGGGATACGGTCAAAGGTATCTCCTGATATGTAGCATCCTGTTTGCTGAATAATTGAAAATGCTTGGATGAATTTTTTTTACCTATATGTACTTTACTGGAAAATATGTCCAATAGAGCTTTAGGCAAAATTTTGAATGCCTAGATGATTCTGCGAATTCACACTTGTGGTCTTAATAACGCGAAATATGACGGATCTAATATAGGTGAGGGATATATTATTTGGACCGAGCGAAGCTGTATACTCAGGCTACACATGTTACACTGGAATAGCAGATTTTGTTCCTGCTGATATAGATACAGTTGGGTATGTTATTAGCCTGTCACCAAGTACTCAATGCATTATGATCTCTATTGATAAGGATGTTTCAAAATTTGTGTTTATTAAATTCTTCCCCAGGTACCGAGTGTTCTTAGGCCATAAACAGTACTTCGTTTCTTCAGACGTGGGTCAAGGAAAAATGCAGTGGTATGCATTTCACAACGAGTCACCTGGAGGTGTGGATATTCCCAAAGGTAACATATCAATCCTCTTTAACAACTTCGATTCAAGATTATGCACATGCTAAATTGTTGTTTTGCCAAAAATTATTGTGATGTACCTCCAACTTTGTTATTGAGTACAGACCATTTGCAAAACATATGCCTGATAAACGTGTTCGATTATTCGTTCACACAATGAAATTATCTGCTTTCGCCTTTTGTCATACACTAGGACAATAGATATAAAGAGAAATGCCTGATGCCTCTAGATCTTTATTCATGATATGTGACGCAACTAGTACGTACTGTTGTTAAATTTTATTATTTTCTTGGGTTTTCAGGTAGAAAACAGAGATTACTTAAACTGTTTGAAGGTTGGTGTGATGATGTTATAGATCTATTGCTAGCAACAGAGGAAGATGCTATACTTCGACGTGACATATATGACCGGAATCCAATATTAACATGGGGAAAGGGACGAGTGACGCTGCTGGGTGATTCAGTCCATGCTATGCAGCCAAACTTGGGCCAAGGCGGGTGTATGGCGATTGAGGTAGAATTACATTTAATTCCTTCCCTAATATATAACCCCTTTGAGCTCAAATTTTGCACTTAAAATTGCATAGTAATCCTCCATGAGTTTCTTCTTTGTAAATGATCAATTAGCTGTTTACTACGATATTCCTTGCTACCTCTTCCTTGCTACGATATTCAATTATGCTAAATTTGTATTTTAAGCTCTCGGTTTAGTTTCTTCAATCAGTATTTTCTTGACCACACAAGCCATTTTTTTAATTATTTTTTTAATCTCGAATATGGATCTTCTATCCACTTCACAAGTCCACCATCAGGTTCTGATTAACTTTCTATCATTACAGGATGGATATCAGCTAGCATTGGAGCTTGATAAGGCATGGAGTCAAAGTGTTCCGGGAAGCCCAATTGACGTTGTATCTTCTTTGAAGAGGTAAAAGTCCATGTTTAGCTTCTAGTGTTGTCATTAGGTTCAAGAAAGAATAACATCGACTTAAAGGATGTACAACTTGACTGGTAACTGAAATTTTTCTTGATGGAACACCATTGTTCGATGAACTATATCTTTCAATAAGAAATACATATCTCAAGACTTCTAAATAAATTTTGTGTTATCATAATTGTATTGATTATATATGAATATTAGTGGCTCTCTGTTTCGATTTGCTTTCTTACAGATATGAAAATGCTCGAAAAGTACGAGTTGCAATCATCCATGGACTAGCAAGAATGGCTGCACTGATGGCAAGAACCTACAGGGCATATCTTGGTGTTGGACTCGGTCCATTTTCGGTAATATCTTTTACATGTTGCAATAATTGAAGAACACTGGGCATGGCAAATTTCCATTAAGATGACACAGGTGAATGATCTGTTCTGTAGTTCTTGACAAAGTATAAAATACCGCATCCTGGAGCACTTGGAGGCAGGATGATGATCGAGTATATGATGCCTTTAATGCTAAGTTGGGTTCTTGGTGGTAATGGGTGAGAATTGAAATGTCTTTTTATTTCAGCTAATTATTAAGTATCAGATGACTTGAACCAAAATACAAGCTTACTTTGAATGAGGAATAATATAATTTCTTGATACTGGATGTAGTCTTACCAGTCTTAGAGAAAACAATAGACATCCATCGTTTAATTGTTGAGGGAAAAAAAATCCCAGATTAAGAGTGTAAAGGTGAATAATTAATTCTGACTGCTTGGCTAATTGCATACTTTGCAGTTCAAAACTCGAAGGAAGAACACTGCAGTGTAGACTTTCTGACAGAGTACGAGACTATCTGCAGTCAACTAATAAAGTAGATGTCGAATTCTCATTTCTGGTATCTGATTCTGCTTTTACATTGTGAAGGCCAGTGATCAGTTACAGAGATGGTTTACAGATGATGATGCGCTAGAGCGGGCTATGGATGCCGAGTAAGTATACCATGCATCACTTTTAAGGAATGTATCTTTACGCTTTAAAGTCATCTAGTTCTGTTTGATATAGATCTATCACGTCACACGCAGTTGGTTTCTATGCCCGGCTGGAGATTCAAATGTTGCACATCAGACAATTTTCCTAAGGCGAGATGAGAACAAGCCATGCCTAATCGGGTATGCGCTGATCAACTCATTTTTATCTAATGGACTGTCTAGTTGTTTGTATAAGTACTTCATGTGGAAGTCAAGAATGATACAAAAAAATACAAATTTATCTGAAGTTGAAGCTAGCTAAACAAGCTAACCTACTAAAATTCATACAAGACCAAAAATAATGTCTCTAAAGCAAAACCAAGGTGAGATTGTCATGAAATTCTTCTTTGAACTTTTCCACTAAGATAAACTTATCATAGAGCTCTCTTCATAGGAGTGTACCACTTTCAGACTCTCCCGGAGAATCGATGACTATAGTTTCACAGCAGGTCAGATAACTATTTACTTAATGCCTACAGTTTTGTTTTCCCTGTTACGTCTTGACAAGAAGGTTAACGATATCTTAGGTTTCGAAGATGCATGCTCGAATAAACTATACAGATGGCGCATTTTTTCTAACTGATACAAGAAGCGAGTATGGCACTTGGATCACAGAGTAAGACTTCGATTATGTTGCACTTGCTGTTTTTCCCATCATGTTATGCTGTTACTTGAGCAGCCCCCAAAATTTGCACCCTAAATGAAGAAACATTCTGCAGCAACAAAGGCAAGCGACGCCGCTTGTTACCCAACTCTCCCACTCGTTTCTACAGAACTGATGTGATCGAGTTTGGGGCAGATAAGAAGGTAAGTTATTCTGATCTGAATCCTATCCATAGATTGATCATCTTATATACTTCTTACTTGTAATGGGCTTCTCAAGTTCTTTTCGTGCTTCCTTTTCATCTAGAGTCGGCATAAGAAATTAAGTTTTATAAGCAAAATTGCAGGCATCATTTCGTGTGAAGGTGATGAAAAATGGAGCTATCAAAATGAGCGACAAGGATGAGATTAAGCTGTACATGCCATGGAAATAAGCTTGACTTGCATTGGAGAGCAAGTTGGCTGGTCTATACATACCATTTTTTCTGTGTGATGATCTAAAAAATTGATGTATATAAATGTCAGTGACAACGTTTTCCGCTGATGATTTCTGATAGAGAATCAAAAAAGTGAATGAAAAAAAACACTACCAGTTTTCTATTGAATTATGAATGTACATACAAAACTACTGTAGGTGAGCAAAACCGAATCCAAATCGAACCATAGCAATTTGGTCGGATTGGATCGGTTTTTAACGACTTCGGTTCGGTTTGGATCCGAAAATGAAAATCAAAATTTTTCGGTTCGATTCGGTTTAGTAATCCGGAAATTTGGTTGGATCGAACCAAATCGAAGTTTATATATATATATATATATATATATATATATATATATATATAGGGTTGGGTTATAATACAAACCCCTTAAAATAAGAAATAAGAATTCATCTTGATCATCTATTTACCATTAATCAATGGTTAAAGATTAAGTTATCACATTCCCTATAATTGAGGGACGGTTATTTTCGTAATATTCGTAATTACCATTATACCCTAATTTTATTTAATCACAACCACATCTTCAAAATCAATGGTTCAAATTTGTTCCCATTTCTTATTTTTGAATGTGTTTTATTTGAACCCAATCCTATATATATATATATGGAGTGGATCAAATGAGAACCACATCTTTTTTGCGAACTATACGAACCATGCATAAGACGTTGAATATGATGCACAAAATGGTATAAAGTTGTGCATAACGAAAACTTTCTAAAATTATTTTGTTGTGCAATAATTTTAGAAAGTTTTCGTTGTGCACAACTTTATACTGTTTTGTGCATCAACTTTATACGTCTGTGCATGGTTCTCAAGTTCTTAAAAAAGATGAGTTCTCACTGGATCCAACATCAGTGACGGAGCCAGGAAAATTTAATTGGGGAACTATTTATAATTTTAAAGATAATAAAATATAATTTTAAAATAATTAAATACTAATAATAATTTAAATAATATCATAATATTATTTGAATACATGTAATTCTTTATATTAAATTTCTTTTCATTATGTTCTAATATCTTCCAAAATAAAATAATAAGATTAACTTATAAATAACTAAACAACCAATGAATAATATCTACAAAATTAAAATAATTAGAAAATTATAAATATTAATATTGTAAATTGTATTATCTTACAAAACTCAAATCTTGATTTTCTTGTACCCACTACAAATATATAATGAAATATAGAATTAACTCACATATATAACTTATTAAAATAATTTAAACAAATATTACCTATAACTATTATAATAAATACATCATAATATTTTTAGAAATTGAATTGATTTTATTAATTTATATATGAAACTTTATTATTTGCATATATATTTTATTTTATCAACATAAAACAAATTATAGAAAAAAGAAAAGAAAAGAAAAGAAAGTGAATAAAGTGGAGAAAAAAAAAGAAAACAAAGTAGGAAAAAGAGGTGAAAATAATGGAAAGATGTGTCTTAGAAGGGATCGAACCATGGGCACATGAAATGAGCGACAGAGCCCAAACCAATTGCGCTACAATGGATTATATAATTTTATATGGATATATAATAGTAATATTTGAAAAATGTTGGGGGGCCCAAGGGCCCCCCCGGCCCCAACGTGGCTCCGTCACTGTCTAACATATATATGTATATAAAACCCTATTAAATTAATATATACATATATATATATATATATATATATTAAATTATTAAAATTATTAAAAGTTCGGCTAACCAAAAATCGAACCGAAATCGAAGTTTAAAATTCGGTTCGGTTCGGTTCGGTTTGAGTAAAAATTCGGTTCGGTTCAGTTGAAATTTTTGAACGGTTCGATTTTTTGGTTTTGGATTTTCAGTTTGGTTTTTCACCGAACCGATCGAATGCTCACCCCTACAGTTGAATAACTCAAAACGGCATAAATCGTCTCGAATTTAACTAATCCTAACCACATCGCTGATGTGGAAAACAATGTTATGTAATCACTAAAACGATTAGGGATGACAATACGTCGGGTATCTATCTAATAAGCATTTTTCAAATTCGAATCTGTTTAAATTGGGAGCGGACCGCCGGACCGGAGGGAACCGCGGCATGGGAAATGTTTGTGTCTCGTTGCAAGGTGAGATGTGGGTCATAGGGTGGGCGACTTTATCGGCTCAAGGGCTGGGGCACCTCTCGCTAGGAGTTCTTTGTTTTGAGATACCTAAATCTGTATGGGTAATATCTGCTAATTATTTATTTAATCATGTTTATATTTTATAAAATATTTAAATATTTTATTTTAGTTGTATAATAATTGAATATCCACGTTCCAATAAAAATGTTAATGCTAAAAACAACAACAACAACAACAACAACAACAACAATAATAATAATAATAATAATAATAATAATAATAATAATAATAATAATAATAATAATAATAATAATAATAATAATAATCGTGTAACATATAGAAAATGCCTCAATTTTTCTGATCTTTGTGATGTATACATACATAATTTCCTTATTCTTTCTTGTTCAGTTGTAATACAAAAAAAAGAGAAACTGTTTTTTCTAACTAACTTAACTTTTCATAAAATCGAATCGATCAACAAACCATACTAAATTCATTCCAAAGATGTGATTAATTGAATTAATCGATATAGTTTAATTTTCTAAAATTAAAAAACCGATCGGTGTTATGCGTCCAAGTTATTGTTTTGACTTATTGTACTTTTCCAAATTGTAAGTTCTGAATTTATAATCTAAGATATGTATTTTTTTAACGCTACAAATTTGTGCATATTTTTTTATTATGATTAATCATTAAATAATCAATTAATCGATCCAATTTTTAGGTTAACTATTACGATGGTTTTTCATTTTGATTTTTAATTTTTCACCGGTTAACAAAATCGATAATCATATGATTGGTTTTTTTATATATATATAACAAATGTATCATTTGTGGATGGTACAAGTTTTAATTAATAAAATTATTGGTGGATATTATTTGAGTGTAAAAATGATCTCACAATATGTTAGGTTGTGAGCGGTATGAATGATTTTTTAATAAATAATCAATGGTTGTGTGGTTGAATAATAAGGAGTAGTGTCCTAAAAATAAAAGTGATACACTTTTTGTATACGCCAAATAAAGTAATTGTGATACACTTATTGTCATGGGCGGATCTATTCATGGGCTGCACTGGGCTTCAGCCCAGTGCAACCCCAAAATTTCTTCTTATATTTATATATATTATATGTAGTCCAACTTCAATTTAGCTCACCTAAAATAATTAAAATTTTAATTTAAAGCTCTTAATCCTTACATGATATGTAGCAGCATATATGAACAAAATTACATAACATATTGGATTTACTTTTGGTTAATAATTTTCCACGATTTTGAACAAGGAATTGATCACTTTTTTCTAGTATAATCACGAGAATGAAAAATTTGAATTTTTTTTCTAACTCTCAATTGTTCCATATTCATTAATCATAGTTCTAATACTTTAAGAAGTTTCTTATTACTATTTTCACAAGACTGCGAATATATATATTTTTAAGTTGCAATAGTTAGTTTAATCACATTCTTTATATACTTTTCATATGTTTTGGGCAAACGAGCTTTTTTTAGATCATTTTTATATTTTTTTAATATATAAAATTAATATTTTTAATTGTAAAAAAATAATTATAAAAATTATAATTAATATTATTAAATAATTATAAATATGTATATTAAATAATATTATAAATATGTATATTTAATAGAATATCGAACAGACTTTTTTAGCCCGAAACCCAAGCTTTTTTTGCCCGAAGCTCGATAGGCCCGAGGTTTTTTCAGGCGGGCTTCTAGGCCCGATTTTTTTTGAAGCTTTAATTTTTAAGCCAAAACCAATCCAAACCCTGGGTAATCCGGACGGACTTTTCGGGACGAGCTATTTTGCCGGCTCTACTTGTAACTAGTGGTTCATGAACTAACAATATATCCAAACACTAGTGCTATGCTGGTTCCCGAAATGCCAGTATGTCACCTCATCCACATTAACAAAAGCTACCAATTTAATCTCCAACATTATTGATTTTCACATTTCACAGCACAAGCAGCAATTATCACAGCTTCTCTCTTAAGCAATGGTGTGGTGTGACAAAAATCTTGGCTACCATCATTATTGCTGAAAGAGGAGTAGCTATGATCGTGTCAAATAACTGATGGTGGTTAAACTATTAATTTCACCTTTTCATTTCTGCAGAATTCCCTCCTTTTATACTCTATCTCACTTCAATTGAGCTTCTGGATCTGTTTCTTTATGCTATAAATATGGTATGCAGTTTGTTCACATCCACCTTTATTCGACCTGTAATTAAATGAACGAAAAAGATTCAACTTTGTGGAAAATATTTTCTATCCTTTTCGAAAATTTGCTCGAGTTATAAACTATCCGGCGATCCCCATATGTTTGGTGAACATCACAACTCATCTCTGGCACGGCCGTCATTTAGCACACACATAAAATAAATAAATTATAAGTTCATATTTGTCCAACACAACTTTAGTTAGTATTCCCTTCGTTCCATTTAAAGTGTCACTTTTTTTTGATACAGATATTTAGAAGATAATAATAAAATAGTTAAAAGTGATAAAAAGTGGATAGGGTTCATACTTTTTGAAGGGATAATTATTTCCTAAAAGAGAATGAAACATTTGTAATGGGACAATCCAAAAAAAAAATGAGACATTTTAAATAAGATAGATTGAATAGTAATTACATGGTCGATCCTATATGGAGTTAGTATAATAATCTCAATGTCACTATGTCACTTAAAATCAAAACTTGTTGTACTCAGTGGCGGACCCAGGGTGGCATTGGGCTCCATTGGATTTTAAAAAATACTAGAGGTATAATAGTAATTTTATATTTAATAATTAAAAATATATATTTAAAGGTATAAAATATGTGAAAAATAGCCTATACTATGCTTAAAATAAATACATAAAAATTGAACGGGAGTTAAACATGGAAAAGAATGGTTTATTTCTTTTTTTTTTGCAATGAAAATATCAATTTTGATTGTTTTGATGGACACATTAATTATTTTATAAGTATATAGCACCAAGTTTCAATTTTTATATTAAATTGTTATTTATTTTTAATTTTAAATGTAAAATTCTTTTTATGAATTTATAAAATTATAATTATTTAGACATCAGATATTCTTTTGGACCCCTGATCAAAATATCTGGGTCCGCCATTGATTGTACTAGATTCGTTTTGGTTTCTACACTGAAAAATGAAAACAAAAAGTTATGGTGATGAGATTATTTATTTAGAAATTTTTATAGGCTATAGAAATATAATATTCCATTCGTCCCCCAAATCTATTCCCATGAATCTTTGACACAGATTTTAATAAAAATTGTTGAATGTATTATGAGTGGAGTAAGGATCCTACAATAGTGTAATATTAAATTAGTTAGTGGTGGACCATAAGTGATAAAAGATGTAAATAAATAGATTGTTGTTGGTAAAAAAGAGAAATAGTGTGGATCATGGATGATAAATGATGCAAATAAATGATATTATTAAGGATAATAAGTTGGAAAGATAGTTACCATAAATTGATATGAAGAAAATTAGAGGACGTCCCTACAAAAAACTAGGAAGAAAATAGGGAGGACAAAAGGAGGATATCTTTATTTATTTTTAAATAAGAAGTAGAAAAAAAGACTATATATAAAATCATCCTTCAGTTTGAATGTGTATTTTGATTGTAATTGCTACAAATCTCAAAGTTCATTCATATATCTTGGGAGTACACTCTGATCATGTCGATCTTACTTGCTATTGTCTCCATATGTATCATACATATCTCCTATATAGGGGTGTCAGAAGCATACAGAAGAAAGTTATTAAATCCCAAAAATAGAATTTTCGCCTCATGAGATTTAAACTCGGTGATTTTTTTTAAATTTGGAACGGATTCATCAACTTTCATAGCAAATTCATTTGATTTTTAATTTTAGGATAAAATGGTTCTCATTTGAAACTAACTAACTATATATATATATATATATATATATATATATATATATATATATATATGAGATGGATCGGTATAAAAGATAATTTGATAGGAAATGTGAATGTATATATATTATTTCAACCATCTATATGTAGAGGTGGTAAACGGACCGATTCGACCCAATTTTGGATCAGGTTGGGCTCAACAAAAGTAGATTTAGTGGAATTTCAGGTCGGACCGAGCCCGTCCATAACTAGTCAAAGCCCAACGGACCTGGATATATATGGCCTACTCAAAAAAAAATATTATAAAATATGTTTCGGGTTTGGTTGAACCTTGATAATTTTGGCCCGACCTATTTTTCGAACCGGGCCATGGCAACTTTTTGAAAAAGCCCCATGGACTCGGTCTAGCCCGGCCTGACCCGCTCTATAGAGATATACGGACACATATATGGACATTATAATACATGTTAAACGGCTTCTAACTTGTAATATATCTTTTGTACATGCTATTTATAGTATTGTTATATACACATTGCATATCTTAACGAATTAAAATATGTGAAATTATATACAACTAAACACTTTTTTAAAAATGTGTACTCCTCATACTCAATCTTTAATTTGCTACACTAAATAACCAATTTATTATGTTTGTTTTCGGGCGACCGGAAACAAGGCTTTCTCGATCGGAAATTGATATTAGCCGATCAAAAACAAGGAAATTAGTCTATTTTTCAATTTATCCACACATCTCCTTATTTTCTGTCGACTAATATCTATTTCCGGTCGACCGGACACTACAATAAAATGTTCCAATAGTGACATGATTTTTGAAGAATTGTGACACTTATGGATGTCATTAAATAAATTTGTGACATCTTGTGGATAAGTAACTATTATGCATGTCACAAAAAAATGTATGTCACAAAATTTAGTGAAATTCATAAGTGTAGCTATTTTTGTTACATATTAACGTGTAACTATTTTTTGTGACATGTGAAAATGTAACTATTTTTTGTTGTTCTTAGTTTCTCATAGTTGAACTTTTTCTCTCTTTTTTTCTTTACCTTTCAATATTTTTTGTTTGGCCTTGATGTCTGTTATATTTAACAAATTAATTGTCTATTATATTGGAATAAATTATTTCTGTTATTTTGAAAATGTTAAGTCTAAAAGATCTCAATTTGGAACACCAAAACGGACAACTAATTGAATATATATATATATATATATATATAAAATTTGAAACTCTTGAGCTATAGTAAAATTTAGTTATGTTCCTATATGTAACAAAAAATTATTGTGACATGTTTAAATGTAGTAAGGTTTAATTACATGGATATATGTGATAAATTTTATTACATTTTCAAGTGTAACAAAATTTACATACATTTTTATGTGTAACAAAAATATATTGATTCATGTAATGGTGTAATTAAATTTTGCTACATCTAAATATGTCATAAATTTTGTAACACTTCTCTTGGTGTCACTAAAAATATATAACTACTAGACATTTTTTTTTTTTAGTGGGAGAGAAGCTTTCTCGATCAAAAACAAGAAAATTAGATTAATTTTTTTATTTTCGATCGACTAATGTTTATTTCTAATCAAGAAAGTCTTCTCTCCGATCGATCGAAAATAAGAAAATTAATCTAATTTAATGTAATATTGGTATTTTAGGAATAAAACAAATTTTAAGATAAAGTTCTCTTGCGCACATCCAACCAATCAATTCACATCTATCTTGACATGGGTGGATTGCTGGCCCACCCCACGCCTCGATTCCTTTATTTTGGCTTTTGAAAATACCAACCTTCTAGTTTGGGATACAGACGTAGAATCTAGATTTTCAGGGCTGTGGAACGTCCCAATCACTTATCACCAAATTCCATTTTTATATGATTTGTTACTTTTACTAAAATATAGGGTAAAGTATAATATTGCAAGGAAGGAAAGATGCTGGCGCTAAGCAAAATGAGCCTTTTATTTTTATCATTTCATATTAATAGCCTTTTCAGATTACAGGTAGTCTTGTTTAATTTCGTTCGAGGGGGAAAATTGAACAGTTTTAAGTAAGTTATATCTAGTGGAAACTGTATATGTTCAAAAATAATGTGTATTTTTCATGCATGTTTATATGAAACATTGCTTAAAAGGTTTAACTTTTGAAATATTTGAGGAAGCACTAATATAATTAGTTTAGTTTGATATTGGGCCGATGATCTTTGGGAAGTTTTTGTAAATACTAAATTGTAGAGTTGATAATTTTCGATACGATACGAATACACATGAAATTAACGGGTTATTGTTCAGCCTTATCGTGTTCATGTCGGATCCGTATCGTGTTCGTGTGACACGATAATTTTCGTATTGCATTCGTGTTTGTGTCGGATTGTACCGTTTTTGTATAATTCGATAATTTTATATATATATATAATAATAATTTAATTATTATTTTATATATTTTATTTATTTTATTAATTTATTTTCTAATTTTGATTTGAATTTGTCATTTCGTGTCATGTCGTGTCAACACGAAAAAAATCGTGTCATATTCGTATTTGTGTCGGACAGATCATTAACGAGTCATATTCATGTTTGGTCTTATCGTGTCGTGTCGTGTTGTGTCGTTATCGTGTAGATACTATAACGATCCGACATGCACGAATTGTTAGTCATACTATATTGAATGTAATCTTCAAGTTCTGCCATGCACGGGAACTTAATCAAGCCGGGTATAGTCATGCTAGTTTTGCTACTAATTCACAGGATATAATGATCTAATTAATAACATTGTCCTTGGGCTTTCAAAAAATAAATAAATTGAGAGGTGGTATTCTATGTGGACATCTGTATATTCGTGTATTGATACGTTTCTTCACTGTAAATGATACTCTTCAATGTAAATGATACTCTCTAATTATAAGGTAAAAAATAAATGATATGTACGAGAGTTTTGTGATAAATTGAAATACTAAAAAAGAATATGATTACATACTGCATATTTAATTAATAAAATAAAGAAACTATTTGGAATAACGGATACGTGCAGTCAATTTTGAGAATAATTCTCTATTTGAGGCCCCAATTTTTTTTTTCAAATATCTTAGCTTTAAGCATCCAAATGACGAGTAAATTTTCATAAAAGCCAAAACAAGATTTTATTATATACACTTGAAGTTGAAGAGACAGATGAGTGAAGTCTGAACAGAAAATAAAATAAAATAAAATAAAATAAATAAAAGAAGACGTGTGTACAAATCAACAGTAAAGAAAGATCTTGTTGAAATCATATACGTCCTTTTTCTTTTCATGAAAGAATATTACGTTGAATCCTCTTTTTGTTGGGTAAATATAAACAAAACAACAATTTTTTTTATTTTCAACAATTTTCATTATCCATTCTCTATTCCTTTTTAATGCACAAATTCGAGCCAACCAACCTTTTGTAAAGAAGGAAACATGATTTCATTAGTTATATCATCCTGTGACAAAATTTGCTCTATGCATGAGAATCTCTCTTAAATAGATACTTCCTTCATCCACGAAGTTCGTTTACTTGTTTCTTCTTTGGGTCATCCACGAAAAACGTTTACTTTCCTCTTATGGATATAGACTCCACATAATTCTCCTAACTTTTCCCGCTATACTTATTTATAGAAAAAATATGTCATGACCCACCTTCTTAATTCCACTTAACATTAATTTATTCATTTTTTACCTAATACTTCTTACAATTATGGATCTCTTTCTCCATTAACTCTATTTTCATTACAATTTATTAAAACACGTACCGCTAAAGTTTATAAACGAATTTCGTGGACGAAGGAGTAGTATATAACAAAATTTGCAACGCTATAGCAATTCCTTATAGTAAAGTGCTCTTTCCAACCCACTTTAATGTTTGATATACAGAATAATTTTGAATCTGATTTTCAGGAATGGAAAAGCTCGAAAAATAGAATAATCATCTTTCCAACCCACTTTAATATTTGATATACAGAATAATTTTGAATCTGATTTTCAGGAATTGAAAAGCTCGAAAAATAGAATAAACAACTTTCAAAATTCTCATAAAAGCCTGTGGATCCCTCTGGAATATGCATACTCTTTTTATCTCTCCAATGCTTTTTTGTTTGGTCAATTTAATACAGAAATTTAAATGTCGTGTCATGATGGATTCGAACCTGAGATCTTTGATTTAGAACATTAACCACTCTATCACTATACCAACACACATATCTCTCTCTAATGCTTTGGAAAGTGCGCAATCCCTACACCGTATATAAAAGTTTCACTATGCACGGTGTGCTTTTCATTTTGTTTCTTACTAATTAATTGTTTTAATTAATATTTTATTTCTGTTTGTATATATAATTTGTGGCTTCAAATTCTGTCCCACTAATTTTAATAACGGACATATACGTGAAGCATAATATTTGATTCTTGTGTGCGTGTGTTGGCCTAGTGGTAGAGTGGTTAATGCCCGATGCCAAAGGTCTCGGATTCGAGTCCACCGTGACGCGGCCTTTAAATTTCTGTATTAAATTGACAAAAAAAAAATATTTGATTCTTGAAGTAGTAAACGTACCAGCTCAAAAAAAGTAAAACTTATTTATTTCTTTTTTGCACCACAATACTCCAAGAAATAGCAACAAGTCTTCTGACTTGGTTGTCTCCCTCAAAAAGCTAAAAGTGAACAAGTTGTGGGAGTCAAATTTCCCTTATTCATGTTGAAAAAACACAAATTAATCAAAGTAATTTTTTATAGGAATGATTAGAATGAATTTTTTTCTAATGACATTTTTAGTTCGTTCAAACATACAAATTTAAAACATGGCTTCTCATAAGTTATAAATAATTTAACAAGCTATTTTGATTTATTCATCAGAGACTTCATTGATTTTAATATGAGCTAATATATATATATATATATATATAGGGGGTGGTTATAGAGGGAACCACCCCTATGTAGAGAAATAGGAACTAATCTACACCATCAAGATTAGTAGATTTAATGGTTGAGATTAATAATTTGTAAATAAAGTAAATCTACTCAATTTAATTATTAATACACGCCTTTCGCTTTTACCTTTGAATAAGGGTGTTTTAGTAAATTTAGTACACGTAAACGTAACTCTCTCTCCTCCGAAAATTTCTCTCGAACCGCTTTCATCTCCTCTCATCTCCCTAATGGTAAATTTGCCCTAACTATTCACGCCCATTATTAATCAAGAAAACATCGATCGGGAATTTTTCTCTATCGGCCTCCATTCCAATTTTTATGCATATGAAATACGTTTATTATGCATATGAAATACGCCTATTATGCATACGAAATCGAAGACGATTGTATTCATTTCCTCGATAAATGGTTATGCATATGAAATACGCTTATTATGCATATGAAATACGCCTATTATGCATACGAAATCGAAAGACGATTGTATTCATTTCCTCCGATAAATGGTTATGCATATGAAATATGTTTATTATGCATATGAAATACGCTTATTATACATACGAAATCGGAAGACTAATTTTATGACGATATAAGAAATACTAAACAACAAAGAACGAAAGAAACATGTTGCTTCCATTGTTAGTCTCAGATACGAGGTTGGACGGATGAAGATTACGGTAATATAGATATGCGTGTATATTAATTTACCTAATATAACAAAGAATCCCTATAATCATGCATAAGAATCGGTTATATCAATGAGGCTTAATTACATTAATAACCTTACATTATTTCACATACTATTATTAACGATAAGTTGATTGAATTGTGGCCGTATGATGCCGCAAATCCAACGTATAATAATAGTTCTCATTTCTCAAAATATTTAGGGTTCTCATTTGATCCAATCCCTATATATATATATATATAGGAGATGGATCTGTAGGAATAGATAATTTGGTAGGAAATAGGAATGAATCGGGCCTTTGATTTGCTATATCAATGGTTGAGATTTAATTTTCGTGTGCTACAGGTTTGTGTTTTGTGTGCTACACGGATTATTGTGCAACACTATAACTCTTCTTGTGCTACTGTTGCAAAAAGATGTGCTAAACTAATATATTTAGATATGTGCTACGAATGGATGAAATATGTGCTAAACTTTCATGTGCAATACATTAATTCGATTGTGCTACAATATGAAAGATATGCTACTATTCGTACTTTCGACATTAAGGAGCTTTCTACCATAACCAACCTCTATATATATATATATATATATAGGATATAGATCATATAGGAATGCTAAATGTTGTGAGAAATATGAATAAATCCTGTCCATTTATCACCATAAATCAATGATCCAGATTTAATATAGGTGTGCTAAACGTTACTTCTATTTGTGCTACGAATTACTGCTCCGATTTCCTTGCTGAGGACAGTTTCGGAATCAAAATGGATTGACAGTTATTACCTTAATTTATGGGATTATATATCTTCTATTTATGGATAAGTATAGATTTGATATATCTATACTACCGCACATACATTTATTCAGTGAAGGAAAATATACATCTATTTTTTGTTCAGAATTGTCGTCGTGATTATCTCCATGGAACAACAAGGTAATCTCTTGTTTGTATGATATTGTATCAAGATATCGATTGATTTTTGTTGCACATATAACGATATTTGTTGCATATAAACATATTTTCTTTGCAAACATTTTTAACTTATCGAATTTTTGTAATGTTCGTCGTTAGTTATTATATTATGGTTTTTTGCCTTTTGTTTTATCTTGGTCGTTTTAGTTGTTTTATTTTTATATATAAGATTTTTTATTGTTTTCTTGCTTCATGGAAATTCGTAAATGTCATGGATCTTCAGATAAGTTAGTTTTGCAATATAAGGTATATCTTTTTCGCTAATTTGTTGCAATACTAAACTATATTTGTTGCACATATAAGGTATATGTGTTGCATATAAACATTTTATCTTTGCAATGAAATTGTAACATGTTAATATATTTTAATATGCCGTTATTTTCGCTTGTATTGGTAATATTGTATGTTTTACTTTTGCATTTTGTTTTATATTCGCTGCTTTAGTTCTTTTATTTGTATTTGTTAGTTTTTTTCAGTTCATTCTGCTTCATGTAACATCATTGTAATTTTGTATTACATTATAATGTATATCTTAGTTCGCTAAATTTTGTTGCACTATTAATGTTTAGTTATTGCACATATAATGTATATATGTTGCATATAAACAATAATTATATTTCCAATGCATTTGTAACTTGATAGCATTTGTTTAATTTGCTTTCGTTAATTTATTTTGTATTGGTAATATTGTATGATTGTTTTTTGCAATTTGTTTTATCTTGGTCGTTTTAGTTGTTTTATTTGTATTTGCAAGATTTTTTTCATTGTTTGTCTGCTTCATGGAACAGGTGGGTAATTTCGATTTACATTCGTATCTCTTTTTTTTGCTTTTTTTTGTTGCATTATTAATGTATATTTGTTGCACGTAAAATGTATATTTGTTACATATAAACATATTATCTCTGCAATGAAATCGTACATTGTCAGCATTTACACCATATTATCTTTGCAATAATCTTATTTATATTTATTTCACCGATGTTGGATGTACGGTTGAAAATTCGAGTACCTTATTTACCCCAATTGTCCTACCGAGATGAAACCATATGGGAAAGGTTTTAATACCTTAAATGAGGGTGAAAAGTTTTATATCGAGTATGGTGTTTCATGCGGTTTGGAACGCTGTATGGCAATGTGCAATAAACAAAAGATGTGACATCTTGCAGCATATTATGAAAAAACAGTTAATAATATATAGAGTACCAACCGTGTGCAACATATATACTTATAATGTGTTGTATACATGCCTTCTATATGCAATATATTACTTTGAGCCAAGATATACAATTACATAATTGCTACAGAATCCTAAATTTATGCAATACAAATTTTGGCAATGTGCAATAAACACATCATGTAATTTTTTTCAGCATATTATTGCAGAAAACTCACAATTGCAATACCTTTTCACCCTTTTGCATTTAACACACAATTGCTACAAAATCTGTATATTATGCAATACAATTTAGACAATGTGCAATAAACAAAAGATGTGACATCTTGCAGCTTATTATCAAAAAACAGTTAACAATATATAGAGTACCATCCGTTTGCCACATATATACTTATAATGTGTCAGATACATGCTTTATATATGCAAAATACTAGATTATGTTAGGAAAACATACATGGATTTATAAATATTAATGCAAATAACACATAATTGCAACAATTACAATTACATAATTGCTACAATTTCCTAAATTTATGCAATACAAATTTTGTAATGTGCAATAAACAAATCATGTTACTTTTTGTCAAGATATTATTCCAAAACAGCAAAAATAACCAAACAAAGAACCAATGTATTATTAAAACAAAAACGAATGTTTGGGACCTCAAAGATCAATCACATAACTCATAATACATATATAATGAAAGTGTTGTATTGGCATTCTAAAATTTGAAATTATATCCTATTTGTGACACATATCGGTATTAAAATGATATATACATGCATAACATATGCAATATGCAAGATTGCATATGATTTCATCAAAAGAATTTCACATGAACATATTACATCATTATAAAGTGTTGGCATCAATCATAGTATTTAAAATCATATTACAAATAATATGCTACAAATATATTTCACTTGCATAATGCAATGATAATCTATTAAACTTGTGCGAACTGCACTTATTTTTAAGTTCACATAAGTTACATGTATGCAATATATCGTATATTATATGCAATACAAATAATAAAATGTGCAACAAACACGACAACACATGTATGGTAGTTGCAAAGAATCGGGTGTCGAAATAGGAAGCAGATTGTCGCAATTTCAAAACTAAAACCCTTTACGTAAATGGAATAAATTGGGAGGAAACGATTGTTCTCCCAATGAATCTCACTAAAATTAATCCCTATTTTCATGGAATTTGAGGAGATTTCCATATCTTGCATGCATTAATTATTTTGTTGTCTCATATTTACCCTTCTCGAATTTTTACAAAGAATAAACAATACATTGAGATATATTTAATTTATATTTATGCACAAATCTCATCCATTGATTATATTACAATAAATGGTTGAGATTTATTCCTATTCTCACACTTAACACTTTTCTCACTATAACCATCCCCTATATATATATATATATATATATATATATATATATATGATAGTTAACGTGAGAATCATTTTATCGTGAGAATGTGAGAACCAAAAAATGATGAATTTATTGTGAAAATTGATGAATCCGTTGGAAAAGTTACTGAATCCAGAAAAATAGAATTTGCATCCCTCATGAGATTCGAACCCGGGTGAAAATTTTCAAATTTTTGAATTCAATAACTTTCTCAACGGATTCATCAACTTTCATAGCAAATTTATTTGGTTCTTAGTTTTCAGGATAAAAATGATTCTCATTTGAACCTAACTATATAGGGGAGAATTAACGTGAGAATCATTTTTATCGTGAGAACCAAAAATGATGAATTCACAGTGAAAGTTGATGAATCCACGAAAGTTATCAATCCAAAAAAATAGAATTTTCGATCCTCATGGGATTCGAACCTGTGAATTTTTTGAATTTTGAATTCATTAACTTTCTCAACGGATTCATCAACTTTCATAACTAATTCATTTGGTTCTTATTTTTAGGATAAGAATGATTCTTATTTGAACCAAACTCTAACTATATATATATATATATATATATATATATATATATATATATATATAAAAAGAAGAAAATAAAAAATTATTTTTACTTGAATTTATATTGTTTCAGATTCCAATTTGGCTTCAAATTAGATAACATGATGCTCACTCCAATTCCAAAAGTTATTATTCTTAAGCTCTTGTTATGCATGCCCAGAAGTTTGATTTAGGCACCAATAACACTAATACTAATATTTACTAATATCACTTTTAAACAAAATAATCATAATACTCAATCCGTCCACTAAATTCGTGCATTTAATTCCGTTTTGGTTCGTCCACGAAAAATGTTCATTTTTCTTTTTTTGGAAACATCAACTTTACATTTTTACCCTAAACCTATCTATTTATTTATAAAAAAACCACTTATGGTCCACCTTTTTATATTCAATATCCATTAACATATTCATTTATTATCATCATGACACACATTTTTATACTCACTTACTTTACACTTATTACAATTTATTAAAACCCGTGCCACTAAAATCAATGAACGATTTTGATGGACGGATGGAATATTATGTTTTCAACGCACCAGATACCTACTAAAATTATTAACATACGAAATTCACGTAAAATTGTAAGGCGAGTATCCGAGCCTACCCTTTTCACTACACGGAAAATTCAAATTACTCATTCGAAATTAATGAACATAGTAGTAAGCGAAAAATATATTAATTGTTGGCAGTGATGAGATCTCTTGGTAGACAATGCCAAGATTCCACCCTTTTGAAGACGTGGTGGCGTAAGAGTTGAGCACCATCGTCGCCGGTCGGAAATCCAGACAACTCACCACCAAATCCGCTAACCCCTTAGAAAATACCCTCTTCTTGCACCCATGCTTCGATCATATCCCACCGGAAACACGCCGCCTCGGCTTAGGCAGTAGAAAGCAAAAGGAATTATATAGAAATACACATTTTCTCAAAAGTGTCAATAAGTGTAAACCTTCTATATCCATTTCAAAATTTGGCTACACTTCACACCCATTTTATTAATTTAATGTATTTTAAGTCAAAAAATTGAAGAATCTCTCCGGTCGACCGGGAACAGTGTAATGATCGATCGGACTCGATCGATCATTATACTATCTCCGATCGACTGTTCATATTTCATTTCAAACTTCAAAATGCACTGATTTTAATATACATTATCCATACTCTCGTATCCAATTTTTGATTAACATAAACACATTTGAATGTTTATATGATATTGAATAGCATACAACTCTTGTAATTTTCTTGGCACCGAATAAAAATTTATAGAGCTCATCTTTTGTACATCCGTTCTTACATGTGGATGTCTCCATATATGTTATGTATATCCCCCACATATGAGGGATCGGAAGCACAATAAGCATGTATATAAACTTTCAACCCCCTATGTGAGATATATGTATGACACATATGGGGCGTCTGCACCGTTCAAGTGGATGTATAAGACTTTTTGTGAAACTTATACATTTATAGTATAGTGTTTAATTTCAATTATTTATTTGCAAATTATGCTATATATTTTGTGTTTGAATGTCCGTAGAAACATTTTGTGTTTGAATGTGCCGTGTGATTTACAAGTTATTGTATAAGAATATGAGATTCATTCAGTTACACTGAATATAGCGGTTGGAGTTCCTAAAAAAACCGAACAATGCTGATATTCGGAAAACTGAAACTATATAACAATATTATTGACACTATTTATGATAATAAATTACCAATTGTACATTTTACCTTGCGATCCACGTCATACACATGAGGTATAGCCGTATAGATGAAAACAAGAATTTAGAGTTGGCTTAGCCCAACCCATGTTTCATAAAATTTGAGTAGATATATATCTCAAGTTGTTTTGACAACATCACTATATACTATTGGAATATTTTTTTCAAATCCTAAATCAATTTTGTATAAATTGTATCTCCGAAAAATTGACATGACTCAATTTATTGTCATTGTGCATTTAACAATCTGATGACGTTGTTTGTGTTTTGTAAGTTTTGTACATAGTTGATGGTCCGGGTCGGGTCCGGTCCGGATCCAATGTTTAATGGATCGGTTCCAATCGTAACCATTACGTATTTATCGATTCGATCCGGATAAAACTCGTCCATTAACATCTCTATTTCCGCTTATTAGTAAAGGCATACAATTCAAGTAAAAATCCAAGTTACAAAGATTCTTTAAAAAAATATTGGATAGTGTGTATTCCTATTTTATCCAAAGCAGCACGAGAGATGCAGAGAAACTTTCACTGTTTTCTTTTACTTTTTATCTAACATGGCCAAACCTTTTCCGATTTCCTAAACCAAAGGTTTCGTACCAAAATGAGGCAAAACGCAAACACGAGACTTCGAATAACTGAAAATTGCCCTTTTCCCAAACCGATTTTGATATTTTTTGGGTTGTGGGTAAAATAAAAAATTATTTGATTTATCTGACTTTTAGTTAAATTTTCAAATTCAAAAATAACATTGATTAGGTTGAAGGGAATATCAGAACTTTAATCAAATCAAATTTGTATAGAATCTTCTGGCCTAAATGAAAAAGAAAAGTACATACAAATTTTTTTCAATATAATAATATTAGACATTTTTTTGCGGTCCTTTTCGGCAGGATCGGGTTTGCCCTTTCTCGGTTGCCGGTCAAAAATTACGCCCCCAACGATTACAAAGGCCGGTCGACCGACTCCACCAGTTTCCCCAACCTCTGCAGCAGCTCCGGAGGCAACTTCTTCGCCGGCTTCTTCTCCTCCTCCAGCCGGAAATCGAACCCCAAGGTCTCCGCCACCTCTTCGGAGCTCCAACCCGCTTTCCGGAGAGTATCCGAACAGCGGTCCACCTTCAGCAGCAACGCGTCGAGCACCGATTGGCTGTCGAGCATCACCATCTCGCCGTCGTCGAAGAACCCCGATGCCGACACGTGGACGATCTCCGACACGTCGGAATCGGCCCACCCGCTCCGCCTCAGGACCGAGCCTACTTGGCTCGTCACGTACTCTTCCACCCATTCAGGCATTCTTTCAGATCTCGGCATTTCGGAAGACGACGACGAGGAGGAGCTCGAATCCCTCCGGCGGCGGTCCACAGCTGCGTCGCTCCAGAACTCCACCCATCGCGCCGTCCGCCCGCCGCCGTCCAGGCTTTTAGGTGATGAATGGGTGGAGGACGACCCCGACGATCTCTCGCTGATGGACCGCTGGATTTTCGGGCAGGGGCTCAGGCGATCGAAAAAGTCGGACAAATCGAAGCCGCAGCAGAAAATTCGATTCTCATCGACGTAAAAGATAGGGTTCCCGGCGAGGCAAGGGCTACAGGGAATATAGCAACGGTCGAAAACGGGTATGAGAAGTGGGGCCCGCTTGAGGGCGTTTCGCGCTGTCTTCATCGCCTTTTCCGGGTCGGTCGGCCGCGGCCCCCAAGATTTCGACCACAGCGCGTTGCGAGCGATATGGAAAGAGATGGAGGCGATGGGGAGATCAATGGTGGCGCGGAGCTGGAGCCGGGTCGGGCCGGTCGATCGCCAGTCGGGGAACCCGGGTCCGACGGGAAAACCGGCTGAGAGCACGGCGGTCAAGTCTGGCGGGAAAGCGAAGCCGAATTCGGCCTCGGCTATGGCTAATTCGGATTCGGATAGGCCGGGACGGACTTGGACGCCCGAATTGTGTAAGTGCGAGACTACTTTGTCGGCGAGGGAAGTGAAGGAGAGCAGGCTGTTGCACGGCGTGGAGGGGGCGGCGGAGGCGGCAGCGCGCACGAAGAGGCGGCGGAGGCCGGCTACGTGGGCTGGGTTCAGGCTGGTCATCCTGCGGTCCACGTCAACCATTCTCGCCGGCCCGGTCCAGATAATAAAATTGAAAAAGGAGAAGAATATATATAGATTTTGTTCTTGCTTTCGGTTCTTGATGATCTTATACTTTTGTGGAAATTGTTCTTTACAAGAAATATGTAGCTTCTTCGTCTAGATATAGAGAGAGAGTTGAGTGAACATAAAGAAAGGAGAGAATTTATAGAGTTTGATGGAGTGGGGCCGGGATCTGCTTCTCAGATTTTAATGTGCTATTTATATTTAGACTACCACCATAACCCTTTCTATTTTTCTTTTTTCTTTTTTTGATAAATTTAATAAAGAAATTTAAAGGTCGCGTAACGTTAGACTCGAATCTAAAATCTTTGATATCGGATATTAATTATTTTACTACTAGGTCAACGTACCACGCTTTTCTTTTTCTTTTTGGATGTGTTACGTTTCTCTTTTCCATGCATTTAATCAATGAGTCGGACGAGTTAAAACGGCGGTGACCGATTAATATTTTGGATTAAATTTATAAACCGGTAAAAAGATTTTCCTATGAAAGCTAGATGCCAATTATTTGGCCGTCCATAATTAATTTCCACGGGATAATTGAGCAGTAGAAGAGACGGAATTAAATTTGAAGGTCGAAAATATCTATTTTACTTTGTTAATTATGGTGCATAAATAAATCAATTTTGGATCAATTTTGATTTTTTCCACAAACTTTAAAAATTATCATAAAATACATAAATATAATGACTTTAGAGTTTTTACCACGATTTCAAATTCAGATCAAATTAGATCTGATTTTTGTATCTCAAAAATTTACTATAGACTAAACGATTAGTGATATAAACGACATCGTAAAGAGAAGACATAAAACATTATCGTTCCATCAAAATAAATTAAATTTTTTGATTTCTAGGATTTATCGAGTCAACCTTCATTACAAAAATCAAGTATTCTCTTTTGTTTCATCGTCTGGTTCTAGTTAGGATCAAAACAATCGATATCCTCTCTCTAAGATGTCGTTTATATCACTGACCGTTTTGTCTATGGTAAATTTTTGATATGTCAAGTCAGATTTAATTTGGGTTGAATTTGAAATCGTGATAAAAATTACTAAAATCATTAAGTTTGTGTATTTTGTGACAATTTTTAAAGTTTATGAGAAAATCAAAATTGGCCCAAAGTTGGTGTATTTATGCGTCAATAACCCTAATTTAAAATATAGAAAAGTATACTAATTTGTATTTAAAAAGTTGAAATCCAAGGTAATTTGATCAGAATATGTAAATTTTATATTTTTACAAGTTGATAAGTTTATTTGGTCTTTCACTATCCAAAATATTCATATAACTTTTACAAAATGCAAAACAAAATTTAATGACAATTATTTGTAGTAATACCTCATTATATTTTATATTGCTCAATATGCTATGTATATATGATTTTGTAGCTAACGAGCTGTCATGTTTCATTTGAATTATTCTCAGAAACTTTAATAGGAGGAGTCCAATACACTACGAGTCTACAATACGGTCATAATTGTTTAAGCATTATTTATGTAAGAATTCCAGGTAACTAAGAGTTGATTTGTTGTCTGTTTTTATTGAAGAAAATTAGGGGAAGAGTTGAAAGAGCCGTACAATATGTGAATGTGATCCCCCGTACGAGACGGAAGGAAGAATTCTGCCGGAATGACTAAAAAATTTAAATTAAAAAGACACAAGATCTTTCTTACCGCCTGTGATAAGAAAGAAATCGGTGGTTGCTATATAGGGTGTGAATAATAAAATAGAAAAATATTACTTCTCCGTCCACCAAAATCGTTCATCGATTGGTGGCACGGGTTTTAAGAAAACTGTAATGAGTGTAAAGTAAATGTGTATAAAAAGGTGTATCATTGGGATAATAAATAAATATATTAATGGTGTGTGAATGTAAAAAGGTGGGCCATGAGTGTATTTTTGTAAATAAGTGGATAAGCTAGGGTAAAAATGTAAAATTGGTGTTTCTAAAAAGGAAAGTGAACATTTTTAGTGGACGGACCAAAATGGAATTAAATGCAAGAATTTGGTTGACGGAGTGAGTAATTTTTAATTATTGCGCAAATTCTCTAAATTAAAAATTTTAATACTATTTATGAAAAAATGATATACACACAGGAGATGGTTCAGGTAGGAAAGCATAATTTGGTAGAAAATGGAAATGAATTTGGGCATTTGATTTGCTGGATCAACGGTTGAGATTTAATTTCGGGTGTGCTACAGTTTTTTGTTTTTTGTTCTACGCCGATTACTCTGCAGCATTAGAACCCTTCTTATGCTACGCTGCAATAAAATGTGTCATGAACGAATATATTTAGTATATGTGCTACAAAGAGATGAAATATATGATAAACTAACATGTGCAATATATTAATTTTGATTGTGCTACAAAAATATGAAAAATGGGCTAATATTCATATTTCTTACATTAGGGAGCTTTCTTACCATAATCAACCCATACACACACATATGTATATATATAGGAACTTCTTCTGGTGAGAATATTGCACTGGATGTATAAAATAAATACACTGAATGTATGATTTATTGTAAAGTTGTTATTTTATACATCCAATGCATTTTTCTAAATGTTCAATAGTTCTCGCGATTAATTTTTTTATTTTAACTTATCCATATATATATATATAGTTTGGAAAGAAAACAAATTAAACGATTTAAGTTGGACAGAAAGTCAAATCTAATTATTTGAAATTCAATTCAAGGCTAATAGCTCGTTTTAGTCTTCTTTCATAAATAATTTGAGAAGCGATGAATTTGTAGTCGTTTTCGCGGCAGTGAACGCGCGTCAAGATTGATTTTATTTTTGTTTGGGCATTTCCTACGTTTCGTTCAAATTAATACATAAGTCCAGTTTGATGTATCAACTTGTTTACAGTTGAAGCAAAAAATTAAATACTCTTAGGAGTCATTTGAACTCTAATTAACTTTCTTATTTTAATTAGGGATATTAATTATTAGAATTTTATTCTTTTTTTGGTCAATATAATGAGGAAATTTAAAAGTCGTGTCATGGTGGACTTGAACCCGAACGTTTTGGTCGGAGCATTAACTACTCTATCATTAGACCAACACTATAACACTCTATTTTCATCTTTTTTTTCTTTTTTTTTTTGGGTCATTAAATACAGAAATTTTAAAGGCCGCGTCACGGTGGACTCGAACCCGAGATCTTTGGCCTCAGGCATTAACCACTCTACCACTAGGCCAACACACACACACACACTCTATTTTCATCTTTGTTTGTATAGGACGTGATGATTGGAGAAAATAGTGGATGCGTTCCAAACACTCCTCTAAACAAGGGATTCGAATATTGAAGAGTTGGTGAAGCACAAGATAAAAGAGCATGAAGATAAGATAGAGTCAACTAGGGAACTAACTATATCTCTCATCCACAACCTCCTCAATTTTAGTGGATGAAAAGCTTGGTCAAAGGTGGGTAGAAAAAAGGTCTCATACATATCTATTATAAATAAGAGTCATTTCACTTGGAAAATGACAATCTTAAGATATACACTAAAGATTTTTGAGTATGTAAATGAGTTTGTTTTCATTGTATTTCCTCACAACATTTGTGTTTACTGTTATAATTTAAGAAGTTTGAGTGTGTTTAGTCACGAATGGTATGAGAAATATTGTTTGATAGTTTTAGTTGTAGTTTGACTCAAGATACCATCGATGTTTAGCACACACATAAAATGAATTTGTAATTTTCTATGCCCACAACTAAGATCAGCTAGCAGCAAGTACATGATCGATTCCATAGAGAGTTGGTGTTTACCTTCGTCTTTGGTATGTCACTATCAATGGTTCTGGTCACAGTATCGGTGATAATGTTAAAAAAATGAATTGAAAACTAAATAAAAAAATGATCAGAATAAAAGACAATCTGACTTGGACTTGACTAAAGCCCCACATGTCACGCGTCATGCACACACCCTACTCACCATGTCACACGTCATGCACACACCTAAGGGTGTGCATCGGTCGGTCGGTTCGACCGATCGATCGAAATTTTCAAAATCGAAAACCGAATCGAATGAATTATTTTGAATCGAATCGAACCGGTTTATAATTTCGGACAGACTGAAAACCGAACCAAAAAAACCGATCGGTTTCGGTCGGACCGAAAAACCGACCGAAATATAAATTATATATATATATATATTTTAAATAAACATATTTTTATCCTAATTATTTAATTAAAATATTAATTAATTATTATATAAAATATATAAATATATAAAAATAATAGTTTCGGTTCGGTTCGGTTACCGACCGAACCTAAAACGTAAAACCAAAAACCAAACCGAAAATCGATTTTAATTAAAATTTTGAACCGAACCGAAAATCGACTTCCTTAAAAACCGAACCGAACCGACCGAAACCGATCGATTCGATCGGTTTTTTCGATTCGGTTCGATCCATGCACACCCCTACACACACCCTCGGTACAGTACTACCTAACTCCACCGACCCATTATGAAGACACTTCAATAACCGTTTTGTCCATACAACATTGTGAAATAGATGGACCCGATATAACCATAACATGACTCAACATATATACACCACATGCTTGTGCTAGTTTAGATTATACGTTGTGAGAGAAACACTTTATACATTATTCTGCCTATTGTTTCCAAGCTGATTATGCCAAAGGCATCAACAGCCTGCCTAATTACTCATACCACAAGAGATTGTATAAAAATCATAACCTAGCAACTTGGAAACACACCCATGCAATAAATTATGTATGCAGGACTTGTTCTTCATCACTATCGTTCGAAATTAAAGTGTAGAAACTGAATAATCAACGGTGCTCTTGGCCTACGGCTGAGCAACTTAAGTAGACCACAGATGGGTTGTGGGCTAGACCCATGCAAGTACACTAGGGTAAGGGTTTGGACGCAACTTTCATTTCTTCTGCTTCAAGGAGGATCTGTTGTCCTTACCTCCAAGATTTGCATCTTGATCCGAATCTTCATAGATTCCTTCCTTATTTGCTCCCCTGGACGCGATCTTCGCTCCTATGCTCATAGTGCGCCTTGCTAGGGGTGAGATTCGGTTCGGTTTCGGTTAACCGAAACCGAAATCGACAAAATAAGCTAACCGAAACCGATACCGATCGGTTAATCGGTTAACCGATTCGGTTAGTCGGTTCGGTTAGCGGTTAACCGAAATTAATATTAAAATTTAAAAATAAATAAATATATAAAATACAAAAATTAACCGAAAATAACCGAAATTATTTCAAATATTACCGAAAATATGATATTAAATTAAATATTTTTTACTTAATAATTATATATATATATATATATATATATTAATTAATTTCGGTTAATCGGTATAACCGTCGGTTAATCGGTTATACCCGATAACCAAAAATGCACCAAATTCGACATATAAAGTGTAGCATTAAATATAATGTTGTTGCACCAAATTTTGTGCAATAAATTTATACATTTAATGTAATAATTTTATACGTTCAATATTGCATTCTTATTTCTTACCAATATTTGCATTCTTACGTGAATCACTCCCCATATAGATATATTAAATTACTAACTATCCTTTAAAATAAAATAAATAAGGGTATTATAGGGATAACTTTTTTTCCGTAAAATGTAAATTTTCTAATAATAATAATAATATATAAATATAGTATATTGTAGTACACTATCGCCTTAAATGAAATATATAATAGGCAAATAAAAATTTGTAAAGGAGGTATATATATGGGTTTATAATAGGATAAATATCACTTTAAACTCAAACTATACCATTTAATCAAAAATATCCTGATTTTAAAATATCATTTTAAACCCAAATTATTATATTTATCAAAAATCCTAAACTTTGAGAGTATCACTTTAAACCTCAATCGTTAATTTTTTATCAAAATATCCTACATCAATTTTTCAGCTCCCGAAATTAGACGAGAAATATCTTCTGATTGGCTCATCAAATATATCCAACGTTCATTTCTTGCCTTCGAAATTTTGATGTGGCCCATCGAACGAGAAGAAGATATTTCTCGTCCAATTTCAGGAGCTTAAAAATTGATGTAGGGTATTTTTGATAAAAAAAATTAACAGTTTGAGGTTTAAAGTGATACTTCTCAAAGTTTAGGATTTTTTTGATAAAAAGTTAATAGTTTGGGATTTAAAATGATATTTTCTAAAATTCATGATATTTTTAATAAAATAGGTATAGTTTATAGTTTACCTTATCCTTAATATGATCGTAATTTTACATACCGATGTCTATATCTTTTGCTGCATATATAAAATATCTATATCACTCTCATATTAATTAATTCTGCAAATTGAGGAGGAATAAAATATATAAAAAATGAATGGACTACAGAACAAAAAAGGATTTCCTTAAAAGAATCAAAACTAGAACTAAAAGATATATGAACCAAACAAACCTAGGGTTTGGCACGTAGAGCCTAACAATCAATCCAGTCATTGAGAAGAACCAACAGACATGAAGGACAAGGTCATTTTCTTGTCTGCGGAACCACCAGGGACGGTGGCGGCCGGCTATTCTCGTGCTGAAACAACCACCCGGCACGGTGGGGCTGCACTGTGGCGTTCTTGTCTTCCTCCAATCCACGTTTCTCTTGAATTGTATCCTTTCAGTAACACTCATGCATGCATAAGTATAAATAAGATAGTGATTACTCAGTATCATATGTAGGCCAGTTTTCGTAATTGTGATGGTGTACTAGTCACACAAGTGCAACTGTGCAAGCATCAATAGCTGTCGATATTGAATATATATATATATATATATATATATATATTCAATATCAAATTTAAAAACATGTATTAATTAAGTAAAAGAAAAGTCAATCAAAACCGTCCACTAAACAAATATATGTGGATATGATTAGTTTTAAGTCTTTACAATAGTTTGGGTTTTTATTTGAACCTTATCCTATATATATGGAGAGATAGAGTGTGAAGTTCAAATAAAAATTATTTTTAATGCATTCGTTATAAAAGTTAATGCATCCGCTGAGAAAATTATTAATCCACAAATTCGGAATTTCACTCAGGGGTCGAATCCCATGAGATGAGAAAATTGTATTTTTTTTAATTCAGTAACTTTCTCAACGGATTCATCAACTTTCACACCGAATTCATCATTTTTGTTCTCACGATAATATATATATATATATATATATATATATATATATATATATATATAGAGTGAGGTTCAAATAAGAACCAATTTTAACGTGAGAACTAAGAACTACGAAAACAAAATGAATATGTTATGAAAGTTAATGAATACTCTGCGAAAGTTAATGAATCCAAAATTGAATTTTCACCGGTTCGAATCCCATGATAGGCGAAAATTCTATTTTTTTATTCATTAACTTTCATGATGTATTCATTTACTTTCATAGCATATTCGCCTCACGTCGACAATAAAAATGGTTTTACGTTAACCTCCCTATATATATATATATATATATATATATATATATATAGAATGGTTCGCGTAAGAATATAAATATTGGTGAAAAATAAGAATGTAGCATTGAATATATAAAGTTGTTGCACCGAATTTAGTGCAATAAATTTATACATTTAGTGCAATAACTTTGTATGTTCAATGTTGCATTCTTATTTCTCACCAATATATATATATATATATATATATATATATATATGGGAGGTTAACGTGAGAACCATTTTTATCGTGATCAGAACCAAAAAATGATGAATTCACAGTGAAAGTTAATAAATCCGTTGGAAAAATTACTGAATCTAAAAAATAAATTTTCGCCCCTCATGGGATTCGAACCCGGGTTAAAAATTCCAAATTTTTGAATTTAGTTATTTTCTCAATAAATTCATCCACTTTCATATCCAATTCATTTGGTTCTTAGTTTTTAAGACAAATCAAAATGTTTCTAACTCTCTCTCTATATATGAGATGCATGTGTCAATTTAGAAAAAGAATACAAGATTCATGGTTGATAATCTTTCCAACTGTCCCACAGGAAAAAATTTCCTTTATTCGTTAATCATATCCGAGACGTGTGCACATTGATTACTTACTACTAGAAAAAGCTGAACTGGAATCAAAAGAACAATAAAGAAAGCAGAAATCCCCAAACATTATGCTAATTCCTATCTTTTTATTAAAGGATTTATGCGATTGTTATCTAGTTGGACCAGACAAAGACTAAAGTATCAAAACTCATCTTCTTCTCACGCGGTGCAGCACCTCCATACGAAACTAGGAGATATGCCAACTTACTATGATTGTCAGATTGTTCCTCTACGTAAGTTTGGATGTTAGAGTATTGATCATACTCTTTTCGTAATTGATTTACATCGATATCTAGGGGAGTTCATGGACCGAATCGAACCGAAAAAAACGATCGAATCGATCGGTTTCGGTCGGTTCGGTTCGGTTCGGTTTTTGAGAAAGTCGGTTTTCGGTTCGGTTCAAAATTTTAATTAAAATCGGTTTTCGATTCGCTTTTTGGTTTTACGTTTTAGGTTCGGTCGGTAACCGAACCGAACCAAAACTATTATTTTTATATATTTATATATTTTATATAATAATTAATTAATATTTTAATTAAATAATTAGGATATAAATATGTTTATTTAGAAAAATATATATATAATTTATATTTCGGTCGGTTTTACCGATCGGTTTTTTCGGTTCGGTTTTTGGTCGGTCCGAAATGATAAATCGGTTCGGTTCGGTTCAAAAAAATTCGTTCGGTTCGATTTTCGGTTTTGAAAATTTCGGACCGACCGATGCACACCCCTATCGATATCATTTTTTTAGTATATCTATATAAAGGTGATCATCTATGAAGATGTCCTTATGTGAGGATATGGGGAATCAGTGATAGAGCTAGAAATATTTCTTAAGAAACCTAATTATCAATCTTAAAAAGTCATATATAAATAAAATTAGAAAATAACGATAATTTTAATAGTATATAGCATCATATTATTTGAATTACATTATAATATTAAAAAAATTAAAATCATGATCACCTCATAATTATTGAAACCTCCACAACATGAGATATATCTCATATAAGAGAGACAATAAAAAAAAATAACAATAACTAGTTCAAACTAGTAAATATGGAAGAACTGTAAATATTTTATAATCAACTATCAAGATATCCTAATAATTTTGTCCATACTAACTAATTTTCTTAATATTAACATATTTTGGGAAAAAATCAATTTACTAACATATAATTAAAAAAGCAACCAATACTATAGAAATCAAAATAATTCAACATAATAAATAAATTAGAAGTGTTAGTACAAAAGATATTACCTTACATAACTCAAATTTTCACACAACCTCACATGAGGATGTCTTCGTAGAAGATATCGTCGAAATATAATATTCTCTCCGTCCTATTTTTATGGGCCCGTATTCCTTTTTTATTATTATCTCACTCTAATTAGTGACTCATATACCCAAAAAAAAATCATTTTTACATACAATAATATCTCGAATTTCATGACTCACGTTATTTTACATATAAAACATAATATTTTTTAATTTACTTGTTTAAAAACAATGAGCTGCTTGGAGTGAGGAGGTGTACCACTTAACGATAAAGAAAATCGAAATAGATTACGCAAAGTAGGAATAATTAGGGCTGTAAATGAGTCAAGCTATTCGTGAGCTATTCGGAGCTCTATTCGTGAGCTATTCGGAGCTCGACTCGATAAAAGTTCGTCCGAGTTCGTTTAGTGAAGCTCGTTAGCTAAACAAACCAAGCTTGAGCATGATAGTATTCGGCTCGTTAGCTCGTGAACTAGTTCGTTAATCGATTTATTTTGAAAATATAAAACTATTAACTATATATAATTATTTTCTATCTATAATTAGTAATTAGTGTGTTAAATCTCTAACTATTTTTATTTGTACTAAGAAATCAATAAATATATTGTGTTATTATGGATAAAATAATTTATTTTTAAAATAAAATAATCAATATTCTAAACATATATCTAAATTTAGAAAGCTTGTTTGGGTTCGATTAAAGCTCGAATAAGCTCGTGAGTTCGAAATATTCGATAAATAAAACTCGAGACTCGGCTCGATACTAAACAAACCAAGCTTGAGCACGATGGTGTTCGGCTCGGCTCGGTTCGATTTCCCAGCTGGATAAATCCAAGTACGAACGCCCTTGAATCCTGCTCTCTTTGACTTCGACAGTAGGGGTAGTTGGGAAGAAGTTTCACCCCTAGGAATAATACATATAATCCTTTGGGATACAAATTCCGTACATACACTTAAAACCTATATATAGTAACGCCTCACGTCTTTCGTTCTATATTTCCTCAGCATATATGAAGCCAAAAATCATGTCAAAACTCAGCTTCCTCAGTTTCCATGGCAGCATTTCCAAGAAACCCTCGTCTCCGAAAGCAACCCTTCGCAACACTAACTCAAAAGAAATTCCCAAATCCTCAAGCATGCGCAGCAAAAGCTTCGTCCAGCCAAACACCGAAGAAGTGAGAAAGGTTTTCAACAAGTTCGACACCAACCGCGACGGCAAGATTTCCCTTGAAGAATACAAGCAGACCCTCCGTGTTCTCGGCGGCGCGACCACCAAGAGCGAGGTGGCGCAGGCATTTCAGGCGGTCGACACCGACGGAGATGGGTTCATTGACTTCGATGAGTTCAACAAACTGTATGGCACTTATGGAGATGTGAAGAGCAGCGAGATTCAGTCGGCGTTTAGGGTTTTTGACAGCGACGGCGACGGCAAAATCAGCGCGGAGGAGTTGATGGAGGTGCTGAGGAGGATGGGGGAGAGTGCCAGTTTGGAAGGGTGCAAGAAGATGATAAAAGGGGTTGATAGAGATGGAGATGGACTGATTGACATGGATGAATTCACCAACATGATGAAACAAAACAAGAAAAATGCCTAAAGTTATGATCGAACTTGGATTTATGTTATAGTAATTTGGTTTAAGCATTTGCTTTTTTTTATTGGGAATTATTGCAGAGCTATCTGATAAATGGCTTCTCGAAAGCTTGATCAAACTGGATGGGATCGTTTGTTCCATCATGTTGGGTGGGATCAAGAAAATTGAGGGCTTGAGATGAATCTTAAATAAATACACATATAAAATAAATTTTATTAATATTTATTTCATCTTTCTTGCTTTCTCGACTGCAACTCTTTTATACCTGCTAACTCCTAGGATGAGAAGTAGGTCTTGTTTTTGGCAGGAAGAGTTCCAGCCCTTGTTGCCCCTCGGTAGAGTGAGTCTACTTAGCGAACTGGCAGGACGCGGAGATCAATATGAATATCGAGAGTGGATGTGGATGGTTGATCGCCGCCTCCTTGTCCCGGAGGCACTCCGGCCGGGGAGGGGCTTGCTATCGTAACCTTTTCTCCCTATGTGAAAAAGAGTGACGAACTCCTGATTTTTTGTAAGATTATAAATTGAATTAAATAATAGTAATAAAGATAGATAAGCATTTATAATACCAAATTTAATATTAACATAAATCAATTAATCAATGTATTAAATGCTAAGTGATCAAATATGGAAACTTGTGGAATTTTAGAAAAATAAGAATGAAAAATCATGAAAATGCCACATAGGATTCTAGATGAATATGGTGTCTCCAATGTGTAATAGATTAATATATATATATATATATATATATATATATATATATATATTGTTTGTATATAGAAATTAATACAATATAATAATCATAGTATCAATATTATTACAACATGTCGATAGTGTGATTGATTAATAGTTTGATTATTTGCATGCTAAATCAATATTCGCTAAATATAACTCGAACTATCAAAATGTGATAGAAGGTTTCTTAATGAACTTACATAGTTTAAATATTAATCTCACAAAGTTTATTTATAAAAATAAATATTACACTTAAAATATATTTTATTTCTAGAAGGAAAAAAAATAAAGGAATGATTTAATAGGATACACTACATCATATTTACAATACAATGATTTTAAATCAAATTAAAATTAAAGAATATTGGTAATGATTTTTTGTAAGATTATAAATTGAATTAAATAAAAGTAATAAAGATAGACAAGCATTTATAATACCACATTTAATATTAATATAAATCAATTAATCAATGTATTAAATGATAAGGGGTCAAATAAGGAAACTTGTGGAATTTTAGAAAAATAAGAATGAAAAACCATGAAAATGCCACATAGGATTCTAGATGAATATGGTGTCTCCAATGTGTAATAGATTTATATATTAATTAATAGATTTGAAGGAATCTCATAAAATTTCGATGAGCAATTGTTAGAGAGATAATTATTAATATTTGAATAAATGGAGAATTTAGACAAGTAACACACACAAAAATTGTGAAGAATAGAATAGAGAATCAATGTGGTGCATTTGCGCTATAATTGTATATAGAAGAGGTTTTGGGGGGGAAAAATTGGGTATCATGTAATTTAAAGATAACTCGACTATAGATGAAGTATAACAAGATAGGGGTGCAATCGAGTTGTGCCAAGTCGATCAATGTTAAACTCAAACTTGACTCATTTATTATCTGGTTCAGTCGAGCACGAGCATTATATATCCGAATATTTCAAAATTCACAAACTAAATCGAGACCAAACTAGCTTTCTAATTAAAATTTAATATTAATCATTTAAGAAAGTAATATACTTATACCTAAAAAATATAATATTATTACTTATATTCATCACTTTATTATAACAAATAAAAGTTGATTACACTTTGCACAGCTAAAATAAAAGATTAGGTTATATTAAATTAATAATTTTATATTTTCATATTATTCACTTAATTAACTTGCTTACGAGCTAGTCGTGTATGTCAAGCTCAAGTTAAGAAGCTAAATTTATATAGTAAACGAACTTCATCAGGCAAGATATCGAATTTAGATCCAAGTAACTGAAATTATTTGGCTCATTTATAGCCTTATAACAAGATAACTAAATTAATCTATAAAAGAAGTTTCAAATCAAAGATCTTGCAACTTTTTTAGAAGATATATAGTTTAATTTATAAATGACCAAATGTTCTTTAAATGAAATCTACGTCAACGACATCAAGAACCCGATTCATTATCGTGTTCCACGTTGATCACAAGATAAGAAGAATCCAGTGATAGAAAAAAAAAGTCCATGTTCAAATGAGATTCGTTTCTGATGGGATTAAATAAGGTTCAAAATCCAAGCCAATTACGAAAAATATCGGCGATGGATTTCGGTGTGGGAGGTGGAGATAGAGCTCGTAGCAGGGAGGAGTTCGTGAAAACGGCGAAGGAGATGGAGATGGAGAAATGGCTGATGAATTTTGACTACGATAAAGAAGGGAAGATCAGCCGGGAAGAGCTGCGCGCCGCCGTCACCAGAGAGCGGCGCCCCGCCGTCCCCAGAGAGCTGCCCGTCGCCGACCCCAGACGCAGACGCAGACGCAGACGCCCCCCGTGGAGGCGTCCCGACGACAGCGGTTACATTGATGAAAATGAGATCGATTCGCTTTTGGATTTCGCAGAAAGGTCTATGGGCAAGAAGAATTTAGAAAGCCTTTGCAGCTTCCAAGGGTGAAATGGATGACATGATCTTTACAGACGTAATTTGTGTTGCAAATCATAACTATATATTATTGTGTATGGCTTTAGCTCGTATCATGAAATGTACTCTTAAATATATAAGAGTTTCATTTTGGTATATATTACTCATGTTCGTGTATGTATTTTTGCTGCCCTTAATTAATGTATTTATGGAACATAAAGCTTTTGTTTTTTTATGGTGTTCAAGATCATTGTGAGTATTAATATCATAATATTATTGATGTTGGTGTATGAGAATTCCTAGCATATATAGAGTTTTAGGGTATTGTGAGAGCTAAACTATTTTTATCAGTAAATTGGATTGGTATATTATAGGAGTATAGAGCCTAAATGAACTGTACACTCAAATCCGATCTCGGTGATCCGAGGGCGATAGCCCCCGAACGAAATTTTGGGCTCAAAAAGAATTCTAATGGGCTTAGGGTTGGTGTTTGATTATTGTCTATATAATAGTTGTTTCTCCCTATAATCTGTATCCGAAAAATATAGTAAAATCTTTAGTTTGACATCGCCTCCAGACGTAGTCGCAAGACGAACTGGATAAACAATTCTTGTATTTTTTTTAGTGATGTATTTCATAAATGTTTAACAAGATGTGAAAATGAAATCTCATAAAAATTCGATGAGAAAATGGTAGAAAGATAATTATTATATTTGAATAAATGGAGAATTTATATAAGTAACAAAGGAAATTTGTGAAAAATCCAAATAAAATAGAAAATCAATGTGGTGTATTTGCTCCATAATTGTATATATAGTTTTGGGGGAAAAAACTGGGTATCATGCATGTAATTTAAAGATGACTTGCCTGTAGATGAAATATAACAAGATAGGGGTGCAGTCAAGTTGTGCCAAGTCGATCAATGTTAAACTCAAACTTGACTCGTTTATTATTTGGTTTAGTCGAGCCTGAGTTTTATATATCGAACATTTCGAAATTCACAAACTAAATCGAGACTAAACCAGCTTTCTAATTAAATATTAATATTAATTATTTAAGAAATTAGTAAAATACTTATACCTAAAAAATATAACATTTTTACTTGTATTCATCGCTTTATTATAACATATAGAAGTTAATAATAATTTGCACTGGTAAAAGTATAAAATAATAAGTAATATGAAGTTAATAATTTTATATTTTCAAACTAGTTCACTTGACAAACTTGCTTACGAGCGAGTCGTGTTAAGTTCAAGTTAAGAACCTAATTTTATATAGTAAACGAACTTCATCAGACAAATTTGAACAACATTTTTTATCGAGTTGAGATCTAATAACTCATGAAATTATTTGGCTCAGTTATAGACTTATAACAGGATAAATAAATTAATCTACAAAAGAAATTTCAACTGAAAATCTTGCAACTTTGTAGAATATACATAGTTTAAATTATAAATGACCAAATATTCTTTAAATGAGAATCTACGTCAACTACATCAAGAACCCGATTCATTATCGTGTTCCACGTTGATCACAAGATAAGAAAGAATCCAGTAATAGAAAAAATTCCATGTTCAAAAGAGATTCGTTTCTGATGGGATTAAATAAGGATCAAAATCCAAGCCAATAACGAAAAATATCGGCGATGGCTATAGGTGTGGGAGGTGGAGCTGGAACTCGTAGCATTGGGAAGCACGAGATAACGGTGGAGGAGTTCAAGAAATGGCTGATGAATTTTGACTACGATAAAGACGGGAAGATCAGCCTCAGGGAGCTGCGCGCCGCCATCCGTAGTCGCGGCGCGTGGTTCATGACCACCAGGAAGAGCGGCCGCGGCCTCGCCGAAGCGGATGCCGACGGCAGCGGTTACATTGATGAAAATGAGATCGATTCGCTTTTGGATTTCGCAGAAAAGTCTATGGGCTTCAGATTTAAGTAATCGACTCTTCTCAATGTTAATTTTGTCTGTGTATGGCTTTAGCTCGTAACATGAAATGTACTCAAAAATAAATAAGAGTTTCATTTTGGTACTACTGATCATGTTCGTGTATGTGTTTAAGCTTTTGTTTTTTTTATATATGGTTTTCCAGATAATTGTGACAGTATTAATATGACAGATATTGGTGTGTGAGAGTTCCCAGCAGAGGGTTTCATGGTATTGTGAGAGCTAAATTATTTTTATCAGTAAATTGGATATTGTATTTCAATCAAGATTGTAATTCTGCAAGTGAAAGAGTAGTTGACTGTGTTTCATCTAGGCAAGTTCCCTCCCAAGTAAATGTGTGCAAAACTAAACCAGATTGCCAACTATATATATTGGTGTGGTTTGCTTATTTACTTTTATATTTTTGTGGAGCGTTCTTGATTAACGTTGAAACATAGGTCTATGACTTCTTCATGGCTATTCGAGACTTCACAGCTATTGGGCTTCATCACTACTATGTACAACCAAACGGACGTGTGTTCATTGGTAGAGTGATTAATGTCTGAGGCCAAAGGTCTCGGGTTCGAGTCCACCGTGATGCTGTCTTTAAATTTATGTATTTAATCGGGAAAAAAAACGACTTTTAAGATATGAGATTGCGATAGTATGAGCTTAATTTAGCATTTCGAGGATCTATGGCAAGTAGGATTATTGAATGAAAACTATCAGAATTAATTAAGATCTTTCAAGAAACTTTTTTCATATATATTTATATATATAGGGGAGGGTTAACGTGAGAACCATTTTTATTGTGAGAACGTGAGAACCAAAAACTGATGAATTCATAGTGAAAGTTGATGAATCCTTTGGGAAAATTACTGAATCCAAAAAAATAGAAATTTCGTCCCTCATGGGATTCGAACCCGGGTCAAAAATTCTGAATTTTTGAATTCATTAACTTTCTCAACGGATTCATCAACTTTCATAACGAATTCATTTGGTTCTTAGTTTTTAGGATAAGAATGGTTCTTATTTGAACCAAACTCTATATATATATATATATATATATATATATAGGGAGTGGATCAAATGAGAACTCCAACTTTTTTGAGAACTAAGAACTAATGTGGTCCATTCATTTTTATAATCTAATGGTCAAGATTAATTATAAATAGTTAATTATCCTCATAATTTAATGATAACCGTTTAGCCCTAAAATCAAGGGATTTGTATATTGATTTTCGTAATTATTCTCGTATGCATAATTACTACTATTATATGCATAACACCATGAATTACATGAACATAACAATGAATTGGAATGAATAGCATGCACAAGAACTATGATTATATGCATAACAACATGAATTATATGAACAACGAAAAATAGAATGTGGAATATCCAAATAACGAAAATTTAGGGATTTGGCTATTTTTATCATTAAATAATTATGTGTCGTCCGATCTTACTTAATCTAACGGTAGTTATTGGTTCTTAGTTCTTATCTAAGAGGTGGTTCTCTCTATAACCAACCCCTATATATATATATATATATATATATATTCTATTGATTGCTAAAAACTACATATAGTATGAGAAGATATATATATATAGTCCTATGCACACAACACGCATAGCTAGTATATGAGTACATGATTTACACCATAAAGAGTAGAGTATATTCTCTTTTTTCTATTGTCATCGAAAGAGTTGTTTGATTATTTGTTTGGGGAACAATTAATGATGACTATGACTTATGATTTATATATAATCAATCCGTTACAATTATTCACCAAGAATTCCTTTTTCAAAATGTTTAAAAATTGAATATGATTTGTGCACATGTTTGAGGTAAATAATTATTGAAAAATGTTATGTTTGGTTGTGTTGAATCATTTGAATGGTTATTTGAGGTCTTCAACAAATCTAGGGGGATGGGTCAAAGTCTTGTAACATTGTTTACAGATCAAGATCGAGCATTTGTGAATGCAATAGAAAAAGTTTATCATACGACCAGACATAGACTATGTATATGACATCTATACTAAAATGCAGTAAGTCGTTTTAGGAAAATGAAATCTGACAAGGGTTTTAGTGATGCATTTCAAAAATATTTAACAGGATGTGCAAATGGAGAAATATTCGATCAATTTCTTCGGTGTACTATGTGACTTGGTGCCCTCTAGAAATGGCAATGGATCTTGGACCTTGTCCAGATTCGTGGATACAGATCTATTTTTTAGAATCTGGATTGTCAAAAATTTAGATCCGACAAGATCTGGACCGAATGTTGATCATATCCTCAAATTTTAGATTCGGATCTGAGTTTTAATTTTTCAGATTTGGATCCGATCCAGATCCGACCCGCAGACCAACACAGCTATCGTCGAGTATTACATCACGCCGCCTTACCTCGTCGTCATCTCCTTGCTGCCTTCACTTATCGCCGTCCCCTTGCCGCCCTTCACCTCGCCCAGCACCACCCTTCGCTTGGTGAGTTGCGGGCTACTATGCTTCCTGTTTTTCAACTGATACGAATATTATGTGCCTCAAATATTTTCCCTTGATCTTGCAATAATTGTTATGGTGTAATGGTGTAATTGTGAATTTTGTTAATTTATTATTTATGTTAAAAGATAAAACATATGTATTTGAGTCTAGATCCGTGAACTGTGTGGATCTATGGACCCAATGAATCTAGACTTGATCCAGATCGAAGCAAAAAAGAATTGGACTTGGATTTAAATCTAATAAGATCTGGTCCATTGCCATCCTTAATGGTGGAGAGAAGCGACGATGGTTGTTGCTGGGATTTTCAATCATGAAGAGGGGCGGAGAGGGGAGGTGGTCGGCCACGTCTTGTTGTCGTAGGCGGCAGAACAGGTCTCCGGAAGAAGAATTTTGTAGGGATTTTTCTTTTAGATTTGAACTGTTCACTGTAAAGATTTGGAGTGAAGAATATAATGGTGAGAGAGAGGGGGGAGAATATTTGATTTGATTTGATTTAATTGTGTTTGGATTATTAAGTTAGATGTCGGGAATTCCGATTTGAATGGAGGTGATGAAACAGAGGGCAGTGAAGATGCAGAATATCTTGTTGCTGCCATTTTTGAGCTCATGGAGAGAGAGAGAGATGACAATGGACAAGAGCAACTTAATTTTTGTTGTTGCCATTTTTGAGTTCATGAAGCTCAAATACAGGCTTAGAGAGAGAGAGAGATGATGAGGTGGACGTGGATGATGAAGATTGATTTTGATTTTTTCAAAAAATTATTCAGAATCAAAACGATATCATTTTGATTGAAATAGTGTCATTGGACTGCAACGTAATTGGATAAAAACAAAAAATCGTGGTAAAACTACAATAATATTAAAGTTGATGTATGTATTAACACGATTTAAAATTTGTGTGTAAAATTAAAATACACCTAAAGTTCGTATATTTAGATGCAATTAACCATTTTGTTTATGAAAGAACTCATTCCTTATGAACTTATCGTTAACTGAATATAATTTTGACTTATACTTCCTCTAGAAAAAGAATTTATGTATAAAACCATTATTATGTCATTGGCAGCCAATTCTAATAAAGTCCTTAGATAAATAACTTTTTCTAAAGCTTGATTTTGTAGAATGAAATACAAATTCATAGTGTTTTCACTTGTTTTGTCTTACACTTCCAAGATTCCATTAGCTATCAAGATACGGTACCAAACACTGGCCCAAAGATCGCCCAATATAAATTGGTCCAGACATCGTTTCGGCTCTACGCAAGTTCGACCAGAAAGACTCCTAAACCAACTACAACTCAAATCTCATGAGTGGAGACGTGAAGATTCGGATATCTAAAGGAATCCTGATGCATATCTAAAGAATCCCTATTGAGAAGACTTTGTATTAGAGTCAAACTCAATATATTTGTGTATAAAGAGGCTAGATTAGACATAAAAGATCGCCTACACTTTTGTAATCGCTCCTCATATTATCAATACACAAATACTCTCTCGTCCCGTGGACGTAGATCTTTTTAACAGATCGAACCACGTAAATTCCTTGTGTTCTTCGCGTATTTAATTCCCTAACGAAATTAGGATCGATCACTGGCGCCATCTGTGGGAACCGAAATTCTGTTCTTTCGATCAACCTTTATTTACAGCGAATCAATCACGACGATGAATACAAGAAGTCATACATCCAGAGCCGCTGCCGGCAACAACAGCAACAATGGCGGCAGAACGCGCCGAGGTCGGTTATGGAAAAGCCCGATCAGAGAACCGACCCCCGAAGGGCATGTCCAAAGCCTTGACGAGGAGGGCCATCCTATCCTACATGAAGAAGCGAGTATAATAGCGAGGAGGCCGCAACAAAGAACCGAGAGGAACCTCCACTCGCAAATAAGCGCGACGAGGCGGTTAAAGGATTCCTTGAAAGAACAAGGAAAGCTTCTCCAAGACCTCGGCCCAAGAGCAAGGTCGGCACCATCACGAAGATAGGGACGCCGAAGCCTCGTCAAAGCACGAGGCAGCACAACGAGGTGAATCCTCCAGCCTCCGGATGATAGGCGCTCATACCTCTACACGGGTTGGGGCCCAAACCAATCGTGCAAGAGACGAACAACGCGGGACAGGACGTCGTGATCGTCGCGAGGTCGGTCTCCGTCATCAAAATGAGTTCGGTCGACGAACTCCGCCTCACTCCCCGGGAGGCGGGTTCAATGGATACGGAAAAATAGTTACCCCGTTCTCAAACGAAATACTCGATACTCCCCTCCCGGACAAGTACAGGGTGCCGAGCATCTCCCCCTATGACGGATCGAGGATCCGCAAAACTTCCTCTCACAATTCCAAGATAATATGATCAACCAACGCCAACACCATCCATATGTGCAAACTCTTCCGGAATTACGGTCGATAACGCCCGCGGTGGTTCGACGGTTACCTTCCGGAGTATCGGATCATACCGCGACCGATGGAAGCCTTTCATCGAAGGTTCTTCCAAAAGGCCGAGTCCAAAACGACATCGGCACATCTCCTCACAGTGAGGCGAGGCTGAAACGAGTCCATTAGTGACTTTATGATCGGTTCAACAAGGAGAGCCTGAAAGTCGAAGACGTAAATGATCTCCTCATCATCTCGGCCTTCCAAAACGGCATCTCGCCGGGGGCCCTATATAAAGAGATTGTCAAGTATGAACCCCGTACTACGCCGAATCGTGGCGATAGCGCATCGGTTCGCCAAAGCGGACGATGCTGATAAAAAAAAGCGCGAAGCAGAAAAGGTAGAGCCCTCTGACAAAGGGAGGAAGAAGATGGCCGAGGAGACCGAAACCAAGGCCAACGAAGTACTTTGGAAAGGATACGTCGCCCGATAGAGTCTAGGCTCGGGCACGAATAACCGGAGCGATCCAAGATAAACCTCGACGAAGTCAGGCGGAGATCTGAGCTCCACATGAACATGTTCGAAAGCCCCGACCAATGACGGGGGTCAAAGCGCCAATCGAAGGACAAATCTGCTCCTTCCATGAGGATTATGGGCACGACATGAAGAATGCAGAGACCTCATGGTAGACATCGAAGATTTGGTACAAGACGGAGTCCTAAAGAAATACCAAGGGCATGGTCACCGAGCTGGTCAGTACGAAGTCCCCTACCGAGGTCAGAAGAAGGAAGCAAGAGAAGAGGGGAAACTGTGCCCCTCACAAGAAAACAAGGCGCGACACTGACGAAGAGTGAGATGACGAGCCCCAATACGACGGGATCATCTCCACCATCACGGGGCTCCCTCGCGGAGTTACAAAGTCCTCTCTTAAGGCTGAGGCCCGAAGTCCTCATACCAGCGAACCTGTAAACAAGAGGTTTAAAAGAGATATGATGAGGTGGACGTGGATGATGAAGATTGATTTTGATATTTTTTAAAAATTATTCATAATCAAAACGATATCATTTTGATTGAAATAGTGTCATTGGACTGTAACATAATTGGATAAAAACACAAAATCGTGGTAAAACTACAATAATATTAAAGTTGATGTATATATTAATACAATTTAAAATTTGTGTGTAAAATTAAAATACACCTAAAGTTCGTATTTAGGACGTAATTAACCATTTTGTTTATGAAAGAACTCATTCCTTATGAACTTATAGTTAACTGAATATAATTTTGACTTAGACTTCCTCTAGAAAAAGAATTTATGTATAAAACCATTATTATGTCATTGGCAGCCAATTCTAATAAAGTCCTTGGATAAATAACTTTTTTCTAAAGCTTCATTTCGTAGAATAGTGTTTTCACTTGTTTTGTCTTACACTTCCAAGATTCCATGAGCTATTTTAAAACGAATTGATATTGACACGATAAGATAGCACGACACGAATATGATATCAAAAAAAGTGAATTAGTGTGAGAGCATATCGTTGTGTGTATGTTTACGTCGTCACATGGTAGCAACTTGTTAAAACTTGTAAACGATATTACTATAATTTGATAATTAAGACTTGTTGGTGAGAGGATGATATGTAAAATATCAATAAACTATATATTTATTAGTGGTATTATTATTTATAAATTAAAATATATGTATTTTAAATGTTCTTATTGTCATAACACTTGAGGTTTATATTGTATCGTAAACCAATCAGATCATATTATGTCTGTGTAACACAAATTTTTGTATTTAAATGTTTATAAATACAAAATTGTATCAATTTGATTTGAATTTGATATTTTTGAGATGGATTCGATCTTCTATTTATCCTCTGATTCTACTTCTTCAATGTGATTTCTTGAACGATCTTGATGTTCTTCGAGTTGTTTAGAGGGGATGTGATTCATTGATCTCCTTGAACTTGAAGTTTGAATTTGATGATGTTGATCTGAAGGACCTTGGCCTTGTTTTCAGAGCAACTGTCGGATTTGGCTTGATATGTTGAAGAACGTTTGAAGATCTTCAAGTTTGAGCGTCAATGCGGAGGGTTTTCACCTTGTTTCCGAATTGAACGCCATCTTTGATTTGATTTGGAGGATGGTCTTGGCGAAGAACGTGGTGATTTGCACGAAGAATGCCTTGAATGCTTGAAGAAGACTTCGAATGTTGGAGAAGACTTCGTCGAGGATTCTTCGAGTGTCTTGAACTCTTCGAATCTTCACTTCACTTCACTTCACCTCACTTCACCTCCCATTTATGAGAGCCTTCACCCCTATTTATAGATTTAGGCTAGTGGGCTTAGTGGGCTTTTGGGCTTATGGGTCTTTGGGCCACCCAACCATGGGTTTGTACTTAGGCTTGGGCTTATGAGCCTTTTGGGCCAACAAACCATGAGCTTGAGTTTGGGCTTGGGCTCGTGGACTTTTATGGCTTATTTGACGCAATTTGAATGATTATTCCTCTCCGAGGTGTCATTACCACATATCATTCTCCTATTCGTCGATGAAATTAAATATTAATCACATATCTATTTAATTTTGGAATAAATTCCATTAATAAAATAGAAATATAATCAATTATTTAATTAGTGATTTACACGTAACGTAATATAATTCGTTAACAATTAATCCGTCCGTGCCAACATAATTACATAGCTACGCTTGTTTATTCATCCTTATTGTCTACGCTACTCATAAGTTTAATAGATCTAATAGTAATATAATAATAATAAAATTGCTTGGAAAGTTGATATTTCAAAAGTTGACTTTGGGTTAATATATCTCTCACCAATTTAAAGAAAGAAGAGAGACAACATATTAAACTAAAGAGATAAAAGCCATCATCACTTGCCATAATTACATCCTCTCCGGCGCCACCATCCGAATCAATCTAGAAGATGCCCCGAATCTCCGGCATGTGCTCCCTCTTTCTGTTGCATTTCCTAATCATTATCACTCACTCTCACAACATGTGATCTAGACATACTCCCCTTCCAAATCCCAATGCCACCACACTCCAATTTTACAACATTAAAAAAGTCAAAATTTATAATTCGTCCACTCCTAATTTTATAAGTTTTCTTTGGATGTCATTATGCATTTAAGTGGAAAATTATAAGTTCTTTAATGAGTGTAGAAAATCATGGGTTAACTCTAGTAAGTGCAAATTTTAGAGATAAAATACTAAAACTCTAGTTCGGAAACAAAATGTAAAGTCAAATATACTGAAATATGTGACCAATAATTTCGCAGGTAGTATTAAATAAGGTGAAAAATGATATTGATATTGCAAGTTTGCAACTACTAACAAAATGTGGGTAGAAGTAAAAATGAATAAATGAGCTCAACCTGTTTGGCTTTTCTTTGAGAGGGAGAATATGCGGCTATGAATTTCATTTTCAACTTGTTGCGTGCATAAATAATACTCCTTCTGTCTACGAATTTTCTTTTGAATGTCCAAAATTTTCTTTTTCTCTTATGATAAAAAACGCACATAACTCTCATAACTTTCCCACCATACTATCCGCTTTTTAAAAAAAAAAAAACTGATATGGCCCACCTTTTAAATTACACTTAATATTAATTTACTCATTTTTACCTAATACTTCTTATAATTATGGCTCGCCTTTTTTATTAACTCTATATTCATTACAATTTATTAAAATACGTATCATTAAAGTCTATAAAGAATTTAATAGACTGGAGGAGTTGGAAAGTTAACTAAAAAGTTAAAACATAGGGAATCAATATTAGTTGGACGAGAACTATAACTCAATAGACATAGGGGTTGGCCTACCACCTTTGTCACCTTCTCTTTCAAGTTCATGCACCAATTTTATTATCGGCAATCATGGACCACCACCCCTCCATATGAGCCGCTCCTGTTCCCTTTCCTTTGTATAAAAGTAACACTGTCCCAATCTCCCTCTCTCTCTCTATAGATATATACTAACAATCAATGTGTGGCAAACACAACAAAAGAATGCAAGTAATAATAACATCAGCGCATTTCTTGTACTTTGTGATGCACCTAAGTGGGGTGTTAGAGAAAAGGGAGATCAGCTAAGAAAAGACATCTAAGTTCAAAATTCACACAAAATTCTCACACTCACCTTGAGCCACATGGGATCGGATCAGCTTTCGCAAGTTTGAGCACGTGTCCGTAGCTTACACGGCAAGCTCTATAACTTCGGTTTGGCTGAAGCTTACACGAATGAAAGTTGGGCGGGCCATACACTTAAATTTTACTTTCCACTACGCCTGCCCAACCGCAGTCACATGACTTTTGTCCATTGAGTACTTTATGGCTTGTTATTCTAAAATATTCAAATATAACCTGAAAATTACTTCGTTGTTACAAATATAACCTGATTATCTAACGGCGTCGAAAGAAGAGTGAAGTTGATCAAAGACAATGTAAGAATTGTAACAACAAAATAATTTTTAGGTTGTATTTGAATATTTTAAAATGTCAATTTAGACCATAATTGAATATTAGCCCTATTTCAAAAGTACACCTTACTTGTGTGTGCGTGGCTAAAGGAAGAACAAGTAAGGGAAGAGAGAGATAAGAGTAAATCAGTTTAGGGAAGCCATACAAATTGGTTGGTGAAATAGGAAAAATAACTGCAAGTTACAGTTATAGGGTAAAATTTATGAATAGTAGCGTCACAAGCAGCAGAGAATTGCAGTCCAGAAATAACTGCAAATATAGAAAGAAAAATTTGATGGAACAAACAATGATCGCGAAACTGAATGAAAGAGCATTTATTGAAGTGGTTGATTCTTCAAATTTTTCCCCAAAAGAGATTGATTTCCATTCGACTGCATAGAGAAGCTTCTTCTCACATGACTAAACAACTTACCTCATTATTCAGGAATATATATATATAGATATATATCTTTGATACGTATTCTCTACCGTAGAAAGAGAGAAGAGCTGGCTATACATCTCAGCTGAGCAAGAAATTAGTGGAAGAAGACACTAAATTTGATTACTTGAGTGATGAGTGAATATTTATTTGGTTATTCTGGCCTCACTTGAACTTGAACCCAATCGTAGCGCCCCTCCAGTGGCTGGTCTTTCACTATGTCATAGTTGTACCTGCATAAACACGTATAAGATTGTCGACTACCAACAATTGCGTGTAGAGAGAGAGAGAGTTACTTGTCAATGAATTTTTGGTGGAGGCTCTTCTCAGCTGCGGCAAAGAATTCCTCGAGCTCAGCTTCCGACGGCATTTTCACCGCTGCAGGACGATGGCGAGGATCCGGTTCGCGTGGCCTCGCCGTCGACTCCAGCTCGCCTGACTCACCTTCCAACGGCGTTGTTTCACTTCTGCATTTATCGCATCCCAATATAAGAGAGAGAGAGAAAATTTCTAGAAAACGATGCCGTTGAGGATCACTGTTCCACTACTTGGGATTTCAAATTTTTAAATTTAATTTGACAAAAAGGAAGAAGAAGCAGAATTCACCTCTCTCCGCAATCCAACGAATCACCAGCGGACGTCGTGAGCAACTCCACAGTCGCCTCATTGTCCTATAAAACGAAATTCAAAATTCAAATATCGCCATCATGAACAATTAAAGCTATATTAATTCCGGCATCAGTAACGTCTTCCATCAAAGATTGAATAGCGTGACACTAGAATCATGTAAATTAAATATCCACTATATAAATATATACCTCCAGATCTACGAATTTCAAAGTTTCCCTAGTCAGCTCACTGGATCCGTTACTTGAGCAACAAGACGCCAACGCATCGCTAGATAAACCTCCTGAACTCGCCGCCAATGCTGAATTCGCTGCCGCCACGTCATCTAAACGCCGAGTTTTTAGCTGAATTGAGGATACCGATTCTCCTGAGACAATTTTCCTTTTTCTCTCCCCCGCCGCCACCGCCTTTTCCATCATCAATTCCTACCAGTTTCTGAAAAACCTTCGCATGCGAGAATTCTCCACAGTACCTTCTCTCTCTATGCCATAATTGCTAACTGAAATTCACATATTCTTAATGTTCCTGCGCACGTACGAGTGCCGTTGCAGACCTCAGAATTATCTGCTTTTCTGCCGCACTTTTTCTGTTGCTCAAGGATTTTTTCTCTTTTTTTTTGTGTGGAGAGAGAAGTTTTTTTTTTTGTGTGAGAGAATGGTGGTGGTGGTGATGATGATGATAGAGATGCTTATGGGCATAGAATGCCGTTGAAAAGGGTTAAGATTGGGCTTTGGCTCTTTAACGGCGACGGACGGAATTATTGGAGTCTCCCGTTACATAGATCTAGCATGAATACTTTGTCCGTTAAGTATCGCGAGCTACCACTGCACACCCGACACGTGTATAACTTGAAGATTGTTACCTAGTTTTCCCGGTACTTCCGCGTGACTCGAGGGTTGTTAGAGCTCAATATCAATGACGGTTTGTATTTTCTCTATTTCGACCTATACTGCTAAACCATATTTCCCAATTTAAAATCTTAGTAAATAAATTTTTGACGTGGAGATGGATCATATGTACATGAGGTGTGACAACTGATGACTGAATCATCGTAACTTATATATTTGAATCTGTCGCACTTGATGTTCGTAGTATGATTTACTCGTCCTTTTATAAATTTGAGTCTATCACGTCATAAAGAGTATCGATTAGCACATTCGATCAAAACTCGTCTCGAAATTTTTATACTTTATATACTCAAACTATCGATTCTTGATTCATTCTGGCATTTGTTGTAGTGGACGGAACCATTAAAATCAATGTTATGTTGTGAAAATTATGCATGAACAAAACGTTTCAATTCGCGAATGACGTTCTCTCTCTTTCCAACAACAGAACAGAGTAATTCTGAAATAGAGTGGCAGCGATCATTATATAGTCATACGAGGCAGCATGCCTGACCCACATGGTGCATGACGACATGATAGGAAGTTGGTTGGCTCGGTGAAGGGTAGTTTATTGAGCTAGATCATCATTTTGAGTAGAGTTGCCAAAAGTAGTGGTTCGGGTCGAAAAAATATAGGCTACTAAATATGAATCTTAGCCCAACCCAACCCCAGGCAGGCTATTGGTGGGACGGGCCAAGCCTGTTTAATATTTTTATTTTTTTAATTATAAAAATATATATTTAATTATTAAAGGATAAATAATTATATAAAATAACAATTTAAGTTTAGAAACTAGTAATTTAATATCAATAATAATAAAATTAGATGCTAATATAGCGAAAATAAATAAAGCATCGAAGTCATAATCTACAATAACAAATAATCCAAAATAAAATAATAAACCAACTTAAAAAGAGAATTAAAGATAACGATAAGAAGAAAGACAAAGAATTAAAGAGAAATAAAAAATTAGTATGAAATAAAAATATATATTTATCGGGATGACTTTTTAGCCCGAACCTCGGGCTATTTTGGCCCCAAGTTCGGTCGGCCTGGGATTTTTTTGAGACGGACTTTTTAGGTCCAATTTTTAGGCCTCTAATTTTGAAATCCAACCTAACCCAAACCCGAGTACTCCGAGAGGGTCCGTCGGGCCAAACTCATTTTACCGGCTCTAATTTTGAGCACTTGCATCAACAAAATTTGTTTTTGTTGCAAAACACACACACCACAATCACGATAGAAAATAAAGAATTTGTTTATCCAGTTCGTCTTGCGACTACATATGGGGACAATGCCAAGTCAGAAATTTCACTATGATTTTTCGATATAGATTACATGGAGAAACGACTATTAAATAGACAATAATCAAACTCTAACCCTAAGCCCATTAGGGTTCTGCCTGACCCAAAAACATAGGCCCAAAAATTTGGCTCATGGGCTACCGCCCCCAAACTCTCATCTTTAAGGATCGGGGTTGAGTGTACAGTCCACTCAGATTCCATACTCCAACAGTTTTACTTACGAACATATGAAAAAAAATTGTGATAAATTTGTAGCTAGATTGGTTTGAATTTTTTTAGTGGAAGGAATTAATTGAGAAATAGGTTCTCAAAAATGCAAAAAGATAAAATCAATCTTTATCTTACGTACAATTTGAAGTGGAATAATCTTGATTTTCTTTTTCCTTTTTTTTTTGTCAATCTCGCTCTTAATGAGTGTAAGAAAAACAATGAGTTATTGACGTATAAATATACAAACTTTGATGTGATTTTGATTTTGTATATGAACTTTAAAATGAGTATATAAATACACGGACTTTGATTTAATTTTGGTTTTACAGACAAATTTTAAAAGGAGTATATAAATATACGAACTTATTAATTTTAATAATTTTACCATGATTTATTTTTTCGACAAAATTGAAACTGACATGGCATTAGATATGATGAATTGATAACGACGTGAAATAAAGTAATAAATAAAATATAAAAGAAATATTTACACTACACACATTGACTCATTAACACACACAAAAACATATACACTTCACGAGAAAGAAAGAAAAAATAAATTAATATAACACAAATACACAAAATGAAGAGAGCACTTCAAATCTTAAACTCATCATTTGTAAATGAAGTAAATGACGAAGAAGTAGGCTACTATATATAATTGTTTACTTCTTCTTCACACACGAACTTTAAGATTCAACATCGTTGACAACTCATCATATCTAATGTCATGTCAGTTTCAATTTGACCTAAAAAATAAATTGTGATAAAATTACTACAATTAATAAGTGCATGTATTTATTTAATTTTTTAAAGTTAGTGTAAAAAAAAATCAAAGTCAATCAAAAGTTCGTATGTATCAAAATCATATCAAAGTTTTATATTTATATAATAACCCAAAAATCAATCTTTCATCAGTGGAACAAAATGGAAACTATTTTTGAAGAAGAGAGAGGAAATATAAAAAAACAAAATTTCCATTTTGTTCCTAAGTTAAATTTCCAAAATTTCGGAAAAAGGTTTATAACAGGAAAACAACCCACCTCCATACAGTTTGTGTGCGGCATCGGCGGGGAGAAAATACAAGATTCGAACTTTGTTTTTCATTTTTCTTGTAAATTTGGTCATCAATAATTTAAAACAACGTAATATTAAAACAAAAAAAAATGTGGATGCTACGTTGTTCCACGTCGACGAACTTGAGTTGAGTGCTCATGATAACTAACGGATGTCGGAGTGGAATTTTGGATTATTTTTTGGATAATTCTATTAGTACGACTCATTATTCATGTAAACGAGTACAACTTAGATTATTTCTACGATGTAATGTCTTAAGTCTTTATAAGTTGTTAAAGTCTTTAGATAATTGATCTTATAAATTGAGAAAGAATCGTGAGTTAGAGAGAAAAATCATAGTTCGAGAGATAAAATTGACGAGATGTGAAGTTGATAGTGTATATTGTAGCAAATAACGAACTATAATAAGGTTATTTTGGTAAATTCATGGTTGCTTATAAGTTTATGAAAAAATAAGTTAGGGTTGGCCAACTTATTTTTAGGGAGCTTATAAGTTGTTAGAACTTATTTTCACAAAACATTATTTCGCTTAAGAACTTATTTTCTAAACATTTTGCAATGAAATTATAAATTTATTTTAAAGAACTTATAAGCATTTCTTTCATCCATCCAGAGTATATCACTTAACTTAGATTATTTGTATATACTCCCTCTGTTTATTAAGAGTGTATCAATTGGTAGACGACACGAGTTTTAATAAAACTTTTATAGATTATTTGAGTAGAGAAATAGTCTCACTATATATAAAATAAGTGATTGAGATCCAATTATCGGAATTTGTTTTAAGTGTAGGTCATGACTTTATCGGCTTGAAAATATGTTGTCACGTATGACATTTGGATTTAGGGGTGTTTGGCTCCAATATTTAATTTAATAAAATATTATTTTAATTTCATTAATAAGATAACAATAAATAAATTATAAGATACTAACATCAATTTCATAAATAAGATAAATTACGGATAATTGATCTTATCAAAGTAAATAAAATAAATTAAGTCTAAAAACATAGTCTAAGATCAATTTCAACGTAAATAAGATAAATTGAAAGTTTAATATATGAAATAACATTTGAATCTTTAACAATTATTTTAGTAAAATCATGGTTTGTGTAAGTTTAAAAAAAAATGTGTGGAGTTTTAGGGTTGACCAAAACTTTTATAAAGTCTTGGCCGACCGATGGGCTATGTGGGAGGCTTTTATTTTTTTCAGATCATATATTTTCATTTCCGATCTCAATTTTCTTGCGGCAGGCCATCTTCGGAGCCAATTATAAGTTCTCTAGTCTCACTATATATAAAATAAATGATTGAGATTGAATTATAAGAATTAAGTATAGGTCATGACTTTAGGCTTGTAGTTGTACGCATGACATTTGGATTTAGAATTAGAGTATAAATAAGTCAAGCAACTCAACAAGTTACTCGAGTCCTGACGCAATAGAAGCTCGTATAGTGAAGCTCGTTGAACTTGACTACTCAACTAAGTAAAAGCCATATTTAAAATGTTAGCACCTAATCTTAATTTCAGTTCCCAATGTTGAAAATCATAAGATTCTTGTACCTTAAAGGTAAAAGGAAACTAGGATTTGCAAGTAGCCAACTTTAATCATGGCTTAGATACTAAATCATAGTTTCAAATTAAAGTTAACCAAATAATGTGACATACTATTTAGAAACAACACGACAATTAAACCAAACAGTGTATTCATGGTGTTGAAGATTAAAGCAAAATGAGATTCCTTTATCCAGATAAGACTTGATTGACAAAAGTCGATGTGAAACTACAAATCAGAAAGTATATGAAACAATATACACTTTGTGTGCCTTTTGTGGCTAAATACAACTTTAAATGAGGATTTGCTGGTTCCCAGTTTTAGTGGGCATAGAATGACAAATTTTATTGACTGCATATTCATGGATAATGAATTGACAAATCATTCTTTTATCAATGAAAATAATATTATGGATAAAATAATTGCACTACTATATTTATTCTAGCTCGTTGCATTAGGGATGTCGATTCGGGTGGGTTCGAATTTTATCTATCCGAACCGATCCAAACCCATTAAATTTTGAAGTAGCGATTCGGTCTCGGTTCTAGACCGCTTATTCGGAAATTAAGATCCAAAGTATGAATTTTTATAAAAATCCAAAATTATGAAAACCGAAAACCGAAATCAATTTTTATTAATTAGTTATATATATATATATATATATATATATATAACCTAAGTAAAAATACTTAAATAAAATATTTTATCCATATAAATTATAAATCACTGGGATAATCCATTTTTTCAATTAAAAATCCAATCCGATTCGAAAATCCAAAATTTTGAAAATTTCAATTCGATCCGAAAGATCCGGAATCCGCTTAAATTCCATATTTGATGGTCGGTTCAAATAGGATATTCGATGTTTAATGGATCGTTTTGCTAGTTGCAACATCATATTTTGTGGAGAGCAAGAGTATTACTAATTGCTGGGAAATTTTCTCTGCGCAGTGTGCACTAATGAATTATGTCTCGCACGACTAAATTCTAATATCAAATAAAGAGATGGTCTCTTGTACATCCGTCCGTACATACGGACTTTGATAATTTTCTTCAATGTTAATAATATTTTACTTCAATATAAATAATATTTTCTAAATTATAGTGTGAAAAATGATATTTTTTAATAATAAATTATACTTTTATCAGTCGGCACGCCATAGATGGGTATACAAGAGATTTTCTACAAATAAATAATGTGTTTGGGAGTGGGAGGGAAACCCACTTCCCAAATACTTGTGTATGGTGCCGCAGTTAATAGTTTAATTAATAATTAAATAGAGCTTATTAATTATGGATAAGATTTATTAGTTTCAATTGACATATGTCAATTTGGATTTGGATTAACTAATCACATTAGTAATTATTAAAACAGTTAAAACTCCAATTAAAATCACTTTATTTTCTAATCAAATTATACGAATTATTAATTAAAATTTCATGATTAATTTAATTAAATTAATAAATAAAGATAATGGAGTCTGACTGCATGGTGCGCTCCGGATGCACCCAAGCTCACCTCAACTCACTTTTGGTTCTCACTTTGAAGGAAAGTAGAATAAAGCTAGAAACGTAATTTCCAATAGGCTTTTCATTTGTAATTATTTTCTCCCACCCTTTTTGAGTAGATCGAATTCTTTTTTTTTATTAGTATCAGTTTCTCTTTCTAGTGCAAGCATAAAGCATAAATTTTCCGGTTCTGATTGTCTTGATGATTTAAGGAAAAAATTAGGACTTCTTTGTGTATGAAGAAACTTTTTCTGAGAATTGGTCGCAAGAGATGTTTCTTTTCTGTATTCTGAATATAATTACTTCACTTTCAAATGCACAAAGCCCGCACGCACACAAACATCTAAGAATGAGTGGCTAGGAGACGAATCATAATATTACGGGTGTTTACTTTTCATGATTAACATTTGAAGGATTTAGTATTTGATGGATTAAATATGTGATAAGATAATTTTTATCTATCAATCTTTGTTTACTATAAAATGATTAGTGAATGATTAAAATTAAAATAAATAAATCACTCTTTATTTGAAGGATTATTTCAATCCTACCTATATTAGTTGGATTAAAATTAATGGAGAACAATTTAAAGGAATAAAATAATCACGGCTTTGAGATATCCTCAAATGTTAATCCTTAAAATAAACATTCAACCTAATCATGTAAAGTAAACACCCTAGGCTACGAATCATATTTTCTAAGCCTAAAATAAAAGGAATTGGAATGTTTCTCTTTTGTTTTTCTTTTACACCTCCTTGAGCTATCTTTACATCATACAATGTATGTAGAGTTGTTCCTTGTTATAAAATGGTAAACTCTCTCCCGGGAGCTCCCAAACCCCAGCCCCATGAGAATGTAGAATGTATGTAGACTATCTATATATTTTGCGGATTATGGTTATTCATAATGTGGTTATGTATACATTATACATAACTAATACTTATATATCATTTATACTTGCTTTTGATTTTTGATTGGATCTAATGATATCTATACTCATTATCACTTAAAAACAGTTAATTGGCATTTCAACTAATGATACAACGTGTGGAAAAATTTATATTATTTCCAAAAGAAACCAAATTCAAGGTACGATTGTGTTTTCAATAGAAATGATATTTAAGACCGTATTCATTGAAACTTATTAGAAATAAATAAAATATTTAACAAATAACGTTTAATAAAGTAATAATTAAAATTGATTTTCTATAAGTAGGATGTTGTAGTTCCATGCACTGTTCTAACCTCTAAAGAGGATGACACATGGAAAGTTGTGAGCCTCAAACGTTTGGTATCAAGTAGATTTGTTATATGTCATTATTCTCGATTGGAATGCAGTGTATATGATTGCAGCATCAAATGTACCCATGTTTCTCTCGGACAAACTTTTTTTCCCGATAGTTATGGTCTCTATAATGATGTATACATGTAGATGCTTCATTTATTCACAAATTCACATATCATTACATAGAAGAGAAATGTGTGCGTGTATGGGGGGTGGGGGTGGGGGGGGGTGGGGGGGGTGAAACTAAAAATTTAGTGTTGGATCCAACACATAGAAGAGAAAGACATGAGGGTCAAAAAGGCTAAAGATCATCTTTTGCTGTCTATTCAAAGTCGTCCTAAAATTCGAGCTGAGTGATTGAGAATTGATGAGCAGGAAAAGGGTGACTGAAAAATAAAGCTAATAAAGTGAAGGAATCTTAGCATTTATCAGAATTCAAGATTAAGTTTATTGGGAAAATATAAAATAAAGTCTAATTGAAGGCGTGGATTTCATTTCCATGTCGGCGACATGTTTTCCATTCACTTATTTAAAGCATTTTCTTTTACTTTCCACAATTTCTGTAATCTTTTCACCTCTCTTGTATACCAAACTGGGGTCATCCTAGATTCAACTATATTAGAATGGGAAAATTACATTTTAAATCCCAACGTTTAAAACTTTTGTTAACTAATAGCTCATCATAAACATATTATTCTCCCTATTTTTAATTAAAATTAGAAAAATATCCCCAAAATTCCTTGGAATCTCCCTCCCTCTATCGGGTCCTCCCTCTCCCTTTTCCCGGTCCTCCTCCCCTTCTCATGAAAACCCATGTTTAGTGTCCTCCCTTCCCATTTGTTTCTCGATGGCCAACCATCCATCCCTCCCTTGCCGCACGAAACCCCTCCTCTCCCTTTTCCGTGCCAACCCTCTCCCTTCCTATCTGCTTTAATGTAATATTTTCCTGCGCCAATTAGTTTCTTTGCAATTTTTCTACCCATTTTAATTTTCCGTGGTTGCCCGGCGAGGAGGAATGTGGTTAAATAAATAGGTGGTTTTTATGTTTAAGGAAAAAGTTGTACAAATGATAAAAGATATAAATAAAGAATATTATAAAATGATGGTAAAATTAAAAATAGTTTTCTATATAGATTTTCGTCCAAATTACATTTTAAATCCCAAAAGGAAAACTTTTTTAAAAATGGCTCAGGATAAACATATTATTAATTTTGTCCATAACATTTCATAATTTTTTTCATGACTTTCTGGTGAGTTTCCGACGTTCAAAATTGAACATTTCCAATCCAAAACCAGCATTAGACAGTATATCTATTGATTTTGCAACAATTGCAGGCATCTCAACACACCATCTACAAGAAACATAACACAAGGATCAAAATCTTGAATCCCTAATCAAACAAATGATTTTCTTCATTTTGCATCACTTCTTCATTTTTCATACCAGATGACTTCAGCAAAGTAGGCGGACTTAATCAAGAACTTTAAGCAATTGCATGTTGGATCTAGGATGATAACCGAGGGTGATGATGCTACTTTCTTTCTTTTTTGGTCAATTAATACATAAATTTAAAGTTTGCGTCATGGTGGACTCGAACTCGAGACATTTGGCCTCGGGCATTAACTATATGACTTTTCTTTAAATACAAGTTCTTGATGGAAAATATACGTGTAAATAAAATCTTCAATTGATCCTTTTCAATACGAGCATGTGCGAATCATGATTAAGTAAGATTTGTACATTTGGGGGCGTTTACTTGTTTTGAAAAATAGATTATCTAATGGATTAAATGTATATAACATGATTTTTTATTTTTCAATCATTTGTTTACTATATATAAGGGATTAGTGGAAGACTTGAATTGGGATAAAAGATTCGCCATTTGTCTGGAGGATTACTTCAATCCCACCTATATTGGTCTTCAAATATTAATCCTTAAAAGTAAATATTGAATTAGATTTGATTAATTTTATTTATTCAGTCTAATCATATAAAATAAACACCCTTAGAATTAAAGGTTAATTTAACTCGAACATGTCTTGGGATTATATAAAAGTGAACCAAGAGGAATTAAGATATATCAAATTTGAGCATGTCTTATGCAAAGTTGGTACCGAGATATTATATATTCACAGACGCTTTTTTATATATTAAGAGAGCTGTGTTTTGTATGTAAAACTTAAGACATTTTAGTGTAAAATTGTTTCAGACCTGTAAATGGAGGAGTATGTGTTTGCTATTTTTGGAAAACGAAGAATTGTCTTAATTCCACTTATAATTTGGCTACTTACCTTAAAGTGATGCAAGAGGAATTAAGATTACTTAAAACTCAGACCAGCCAAGTATTGGATCAAGCTTGAGTTTAGAACATAAGAGCTTAAGCCATAAGGCCCAATAGAGATAAATGCATAACTGATAATCACACTTTTAAATGGAAGTGGCCCACCAAATCTCATCCCAATCGAACTTTATTTATTATTTTTCAAATGGAACAAGTTACTGCTCTATACTGATTTCGAATATGCCCAAGCCCGACTCTCCGACCCAAAAACGATAGTTATGATGTTAATTGTCATCTAGTCTGATCTGATTGCATTGATACTCTAGGACTTCCAACTTGGTTTACCAAGGAACTTTTTATGCTCGTTGAATCATGGTGAAAGATGGACTTTATGTTTCAAATTTATTTTAAGTATTTATTTAAAAATGTCGAGCATGTTTAAAATATTTTAGTTATTTAATAATAGTTGTGTGCTAGTAAATCGGTTTTACCAATGTCACTTGATGATATCTATGATCTCCTAATGTCAACAATTGTGTTTTCTGTTACCATAAATCAAGGTAGTGTACATAAAACAACGGAGTTATGGAATTTGATCAAATTATCAATTCTGGCATGAATCATCATTGGGCAAAGGTTCATTTATGATTTAGTAGGGCAACAACGTGCCGATAGCTCAATCCATTTGGGTTATTTGTGAAAATTTATGTTGTATCATGAGTAACTATTTCTTTTAAAATGTCTCTTGTGCATAACTAAGCAAATTAGACTTAACTGTTATATGATGTTACCATTGAGTAAATCAATTACTCATCCTTCAACTGTTTTAATGTTTTGAGGTATTGATCTGAAGTAAGAAGAGGCTATGGACTTGAAACCTAACTGTGTTAGGTGTCTGTTTTCGCTTCTAAGTTACTTAGCCAAAATACATAGACCCTCATTTCTTGCATTTGCATCACCTTAAAATCGTGTTCATTTATTGTCCTATTATTAAGATTATTATAACAAACTTATTACAAGCTAACGAACTGAATACGATCATACTCAAGATTGGTTTGTTTAGCTAACGAACTTCACTAAACAAACTTGAATTAACTTTTATCGAGTCGAATTCCGAGTAGTTCACGAATAGCTTGACTCATTTACAGCCCTTTTTTGTGGATGTATGAGGAATTTATTCAAACCACATTAAATCTTTTTATCTTTATTGTTTTGTTTGCTGAATATTTTTTATCTTGCGTATCTTACATTGAACATATCATCAATATATCGTCTGCATGTTATATTTTAATGTTTCTAATTACATGAGTGACAAAATTTTATATTCCATCACATTTCGCACATATAAGTTTGAAATAGATCTTGTTGACTGATAGTTCTTATCATCAGAGAGATCAATTGCTGCCTCAACTACACTCTCATTAAGGTTGACAATTTTTTTAAAATTTCAATCATGTGTATTCTCTCTCATATACATAACACTCTTTTAAGAATGACCTACATTAGTATTATATGGGGACATAATCATATGAATTGTTAAAAGTAATTTATTATTAATTTTAAAATATATTTTGTTCTTTTTCTTTTGATTTATTGCATATAAAAGAGGTGGAAAATGAAACCAAGAATGTCCACTTCTATCTAATTTTATATATGTTAATTTCACATGTTATCTGCAGTTATTTTTCTATAATAATTTAAAGTGTCATGTTACATTTACTATTACATCAAAATCCATTATTAAATAGTTTCTTAATTTTTTATTAGTAAACTATAATGTTAAATGATTTCCATCAAAACTCGACGGAACAAAAACAATATATATATATGTCTAATAATTACTTCAAGCAATCCAGGCAATAACTTCAAACCCCTATCCAATTCCCCCAGCTCGAAATCCGTTTTTAAATCTGATTGACCAAACAAGTTACAATTATATTGACTATTTATTTTGATGGAAATCATAAAATAATATGTACAAAGTATTAATTAATAAATTTATTTGTTTTAGAAGAATTTATTAAAAATTGTTGGACGTAACGAAATTGGGGATTTTTTGGTTTTCCTTTTCAGAATTTCGTCCCCAATTTGGGAAAAGAAACAAACAACCCTCTCCACTCTCCTCCCCTATCTCCCGTCGTCCTCCTCCTCCGCCCTCCCTCAGCCGCCGCCGCAGCCGCAGCCATTCCGACCCCGAACCACGTTCCTTTTACCGAACTCGAAGTACCTGTGCTTCTCTTTTATTTCACCTGTTTCTCTGGCGTCTTCGACCTCGCGGCCGACGAATTTGCCTGCGCTGACTCGTTATTTAGCTGGGAATTTCACCTCCTAAGCCAAAGGAGTAGGCAATTACTCCTTTATCGGTTCAATTTTTCTGTTATTTGGAGTTTATCCTCGTTTTTCCCCCCTTTCACTCTGTTCAATTGCGATCGTTTTGTCGGACAGTTTTTCCTTTGTTTTTTTTTTCTTTGTTTTTTTTCTTTTTGGGTTTGCCTATTATTCAGTGTCTGCGACTGCTACTTGTGTTATGTTCTTCTCTGTAATGATCAGTGTTGACTCTAAATTGTTCCAAATTGGTTTCTAGATTTAGAGCTTCCTCTGGCTTGTGCTGTAGTTATGGTATTTTCGATGGGCTTACTGCGTTCTTTTAATTAATTTTCAGCACTCTGGCTCTCGTTCACCCGGCTCACTCAGCCATCATTCGCAGGTAATTTAATTTGCCGTTTTATCTATATAGTATCTCGTTTTGAATACCGGAAGTTACATTTACTCAAAGGTCTAGAGACTATTAAAATGTGTTGCCCGGTGATAATTATTCTTTGAATATTATTGAATAAAGAGCATATTGATTACCTCATTAAGGATTAGTTCCCTCCTTGAGTAAGTCTAATTAGTTGCATCTTCAGCATTTTCTGGTTGCCTGATTGTAGCAAACTTTGTAACCAAAACAAGGGAAATTGAAGCACTTCTTATTATTTTTTTATAGAAATTTTGCGGTTTAAAATATTTAACCTAGATTAATGTGAATGTCAACCCTTTTTGTTTGTTTTGTCTATTGGTAATTTGGTATTATTATTTTGTTGTTTTTGTTACTACTATTATTCTTGTTAATTTTTTTCTAATAGTAGCAAATAGATGGCAATTGAAACCATAAGAGTTACTATATCTGTAGATGGCTATGTTGATTTATGGGTACAGGGGTTAGATTCTTTCTTGCTATAAGATGCTAAATGTAATAGTTGATAAGCCATGCAGGTTGCATAGCCTACTTTAGACAAAGTTCATTTCTAGAGTAAATTTAAAGGTTTCATTTTGTTCTCAATCAGAAAATCAAAAGAAAAATGTGAATGTATCGACCATTGTACTTAGAGGGTTTCCTCTTTCTTAATTATGTTGCATGAAAACTAAACTGAATCAATAGGACTCAGAAATAGTGTGTCAAGGTAAAGGATTGAGTGTAGCTGGAGGTTGATATATATTGATGTTATTTCCTTGAAGTTGAATACAATGCGGAGATGATTTGAGTGTTTGATTTTAGAAAGACCATTGTTATAGTAGTACACCTTACACAAATATATAAGTACTCTTTATCAATCCCCTCAGTTCGAGCACACTATTCTTTTAGCTTTATAAGTCGAGTCACAGGAGAGTCTAGAGAGAGAGAGAGAGAGAGAGAGAGAGAGTAAACCTGTTGAGAGTAGTCTGCGATTGCGTAGGTTTTTCTCCCTCATTCAGACTTGATTTTTCCTTTAATTTCTTAACTAGGGCTTTTAAAAACAGCCCACTTCAAATTAACGCTTAAACCTTAAAGCCCATTGAATTTCGAGCCTTAATAAACCAAAAAACTGAAAATAACGCAGAACTGAAACCCTAAACGCGAGGCATGTGCCTCGATTCAGACGAGTCATTCGCCTCGTTCAGAGAAGGTGTGGTGCTGCCTTAGATGCATTTTTCAGCGCCTCTCGCGCCTTGGTGCCTCAGAATCACCTTTTAAAACCATGATCATAGCTGTTAATATTGATATCATTTTTATTTCTATCAACTGATAATCATAAAATCAATATTTTTACAAAGAAAATTAAACCAGATTGTTAAATGCTCAAGATATTAGATATTTTAATATGCAAATTTACAAAAAAATTTGTATTAGATTGGGTTAGTCTAATATAATATGATATAGTATTTCATAATTAATAATATATGGCAATTGTCAAAATTAATATATGGCATTTGTCAAAATTAAATGATCATTCTATTTGTTAAATATAACAGTATGCATTACATAACAATTATATGTTATATAGTGTGTATATGTAAAAAATTGTGGATGTGGAGTTTATAATATATTATTTTAGGACCTATTGGAGATGATATATTAGTAATTAGTCAATATAAGGCAATAATACAATAATGTTAGTTTCTATAACCTGTAAGTGGGTTTTTTTCTTTTTTTTTGGGGGAGAACATGTACTTTCTATGTTGGTGGTACTTCTTTTATTAATACATTATGAATTGATCACTTCAAAGTGTTATTAGCTATAAAAAAAGCAAGCAAATCCTTGTTCATCTTTATTTCCTCTGTTTAAAATGCCATTAGCCTATCTTGTAATTAGTCTATATGGTAGTAGAATTTCGATCATCAAACAAATTATCAAGAGAAAGAGGCATTACTATTTATGATGTCTTCAGCCGTACCAGCGATGCATCGTGTTGGCAGTTCAGGAAACACATCCAATTCTGTTCGTACTCGCAAGGAAAAGAGGTTGACATATGTATTGAATGATGCAGATGATACAAAGGTAATGCACATTTAGTTTAAATAAAATTCCGTGCCTTTCATTGTTGTTGATAAGAGAAGAATAGCTGGTTCAAACTTTGGTTTTATGGGCTTTTTACCATAACCGTGCACTGAACACATGCGCTAGTGCATGACACTTTTTCTATTTCTGCTTGTTCCTCCACAACAGGAGGTTACAAATGAAGAAACAATTCAGCTTTTCTTTATTGCCCCCTATGTTGGGATATATAATTAACAAGTCGCATTGAATCTGAACAGTAGCTGTTAGGTTACACTACTTATCTGGTTTTCCCCTTGTTTTTACCAAAACCTAGCAACTGGCATTGAAGAGCTGCAGTTCCGTTTCTTTTATTGGTGTAGACATGTTTTTTGGTTTTATTCGGCTGCTTAATATGCATATATAAGATAATTGCTACCGGCATGTAAATGCTTCTCTTTTGACTTTGAAGAGATCTTGATACAACAGAAAAGGTTTAGTGCTTGTGTATGGTTTGGAAGATGATATAATAGTCAGACTCTGTTTCTTCTACGTGAGTCTTTTGGTCCTTTATAAAAGTAGACCCCTTTTTACATCATCTTGTTAGACTAAGAAATGTCCATGTGGAATATGATTGATGACACATATCTTAATCTGCTTATTCCTGCCAAAGAGGAATGCATAATGGCGAATACTATTACATAATAAAATAATAATTTTAAAAACCAGTTCTTTCATAACACACTTATTTTGCTTAAGGGATGTTTATTACATCAGTCACATCTATCAAATTTGTTATTTATTTGCAGCACTGTGCTGGCATAAACTGCTTGGCCGTATCAAAATCTACAGAACAAGAAGGAAGTGAGTATCTCTTCACTGGTAGTCGTGATGGCACATTGAAGAGATGGGCATTATCCGAAGATTCTGCTACTTTCTCTGCTACTTTTGAGTCTCATGTTGATTGGGTACAAGTTTCTTTCATCTTTGGTTAGGTCTCTTGTTTAGCATTTTCTTATACTGTGATGGTTATGAAGGGAAGCTAATATAGTATTTGGAGGTCTATGATATCTTCTCCACATCTCACTTCTGAATGTGGCTCCATAAATTTGGTCTAGGTTGGTACAATTGATTCATAGCCTCATTCCATACCAAGTTGAAGAGTGCAATTAGCTCATATTGAACTGATTCCCTTAAGCAAAATAATGCTTTTTAGATTAGGATTTTACAATTGCTCAGATAATTTGATTCCATGACTTTAGAATTCTACTATGCGTCAAATGACCTTTTCTAAAAGTTTATTTTGGAACATGTTGGTGGGGCAGGTCAACGATGCAGTTCTGACGGGTGGTAACACGTTGGTCTCTTGCTCCTCTGATACCACTGTTAAGGTGACTGCAGTTCACATTTATTTCATGATGTTCTCTTTCCTAATAAAGATGAATTTATCTATTTATCTTTTATGTGGTGCTAATATTAGGTATGGAATTGCTTGTCTGATGGAATATGTGCCAGGACGTTTCATCAACACTCTGACTATGTCACTTGCCTGGCGGCAGCAGAGAAAAATGTAGTCTTTCTGCCAAATGCATTAATATTCTAAGAATATGATATTGTGCCAGACATCAGTTTATAATTCTTCTCTGTTATGCATTGTAGACCAATGTCTTTGCCTCTGGAGGCCTTGGTGGGGAGGTTTTCATATGGGATCTGGAAGCTTCTCTGAAACCCGTTTCCAAATCAAATGATGTTAATTCAGATGATTTTTCAACTAGTACTAATGGTTTGGGATCTTTGCCAAGTACTGGTCTTCGTCCTATCAACTCGAGCAATAACATTTCTGTGCACGCCACCCAATCTCAAGGCTATGTTCCTATTGCTGCAAAAGGCCATAAAGAGTCGGTTTATGCACTGGCAACAAATGACCGGGGAACACTTCTTGTTTCTGGTGGAACTGAGAAGGTGAGCTCTGGTTGTTTGTCTGGTATGTTGATCAATATTATTATTATTATTAGCTCATCTCATGTGAAAGGTCTATCAAGTGATAATTCTTTTCATTCTCTCAGTGCTGTTCATTTCAGATGACATCCCAATCTATTGTTTGACCAATAGTTTTCTAACGGATCCCATATTATGTGATGATTTTTCATAGGTTGTGCGTGTTTGGGACCCCAGGACGGGCTCTAAAACCATGAAGCTAAGAGGACACACAGATAACATCAGGGCACTGTTACTGGATTCTACAGGCAGGTTAGTTGAGGGGGCTTCCTTAAAGCGTATTCTCAGGGTCCTGTGATATCAGCATCACCTTTTGTGGCAAACATTTACGCTGGCAAACATTAAATACACAACTTTGCTAGTTACTCTAGATTGATGCAGGTACTTGGCTTAAGTTAAATCAGCCGTGACCTTGAACTTCATGTTTAGCTACACAAGCTCAAAGCTGGTAATTATTGTGTGTTAATAAAAGTAGTTGGATGATAGTTCTGCTAAGTGTTGTAAGAAAACATGAAACTTGCCTGGATGATGCTAGTCTTTATTTCTAAATCCAAAGTTTTATTCTAGGACCTAGTTAAGTTTAAGTTCAACTTCTTCTTCTTCTTCTTCTTCCCTGATACTTTCTTCCATAACTAGAATTTTGGTCTTTTGTTGTCTTGAAGAGTAATGTTGCATGAATTCCAGACACTAGTTAGCCAAAATATTTGTTTAGTAGAGATTGCTCCCATAAGCTTCTTTCTTGTTTGCAGCAATAGGAAACAACACAAGGTGCCTTCACTTGGTTCCAGTTATTAAGCTTCTAGTGCATTTACTGTGACCTCTGATTACATTGAAATGTTGAAATGTATAACGCATATCACCATTTCTTAATTTGCAGATATTGTTTATCTGGCTCCTCTGATTCTATGATCAGGTATGTGCTATTTTTTGCATATACCACTTACCACAGGAAGCATCTTTGATGAAACAAGTGTTACTATAAACCATGGTATGACCATGCTTTTTTATGACCCCTCCTTGATTTCTATAATTGTTTGGCTAAAAACTTCACAGGTTGTGGGATCTTGCTCAACAGCGATGCATTCATTCCTATGCTGTGCACACAGACTCTGTCTGGGCACTAGCTGCTACTCCATCATTTAGTCATGTTTATAGTGGTGGGAGGGACCTTTCTGTGAGTGTGTCTAACTTTAGCATTATGGATGTACCATTCTCCCCATATTGTGCTGCTTTTGTTTATATTGCCTTACCTCTTTCTGTAGTTGTATCTAACTGATTTGGCAACAAGAGAAAGCGTATTGCTATGTTCAAAAGAACATCCTATATTACAATTAGAACTGCATGGTGATGGAATATGGGTTTCCACGACGGATTCTTCTGTACATAGATGGCCTGCAGAAGCGCATAATCCCCTTAAAGTATTCCAAAGAGGTGGCTCATTTTTAGCTGGCAACTTGTCTTTTTCAAGGGCAAGGGTTTCACTGGAAGGTTCTACACCTGTGAGTTATATATTTCTGTTCTTCTGCTCTTAGTGACAGTTTTCAACTTTCAGTCTCAACATAAGAAATAGTTGGATGCATCTTTCTATTTAAATGAGACGATTTTCTTTCAGTTCTTGGTATTACAAATTTTGAGAGGGAAATTGCAACCGGATTGTTTTCTGTACAGTTAGCAAATGATGGATTGCTTACGAAAATACTTTGCAATTTTTGTGGATGTTTAGGGGAAGATATTCTGGGAAAGGCTTTGTGCAAAATGTTTGGAGAACTCCAATGTTGTCCTGTTTGTTTTTGGGATTGGTTTAGAGTGTAGCTATAATATTTGGAGAATTTATGGGAGGTACAGAAGTATGTATTTTGGATGGAAAAAATGGTTTTGAATGTTTTCACTTCCTTATGGGGAAAGCAAAATTGGGGTTGAAATATTGCCTAACATTCCTTTTCCTTTTCAGTTATTTCCTTAGGCATATTTTTATTTGTGGTAGTAGTAGCTCCATGTTGAACTGTTAATGATCAAAATTCAGAATGAAGGACAAATTAGTAATCATAGTGAGTTTTATTTGTTGTCTGAATATGTACCTGTTCATCAAAGAACATTTCCTAATACCTTTTATGATCTGTATTTTACTAATTGAGGTTTTGATAAAATTGTCATAGTTGATTCTTGTGCAATTGACCATTTAAGTTTCTGTAGGTTCCTGTTTATAGAGAACCGTCTCTTACCATTTACGGAACTTCGGCTATAGTGCAGCATGAGATTTTAAATAACAGAAGACATGTCCTGACAAAGGTAACTTGATGCTGATTCCTGTCTTAGCCTCAACTCGCTGATGCAGTTTCCCTACAGCTATTGCTCAGCTTGTAAATTCAATTTTCTAAACTGATTGTTCAATTTTACATTTTCAAGGACACTGCTGGTACTGTAAAGTTGTGGGAAATCACAAGAGGTTTAGTCACAGAAAACTATGGAGAGGTCAGTGATGTACATGAAGTCATGAACCAAATAACTTTTTTGCATTAACTGTTTCAGTGAGAGGTCTGGTGGGTGTCTGTTAGTACTCTCTGTAGTTTCCAATTCCATGCAATCTGAGTTTTTTTTGTTTTGCTTTTTCAGGTTTCATTTGAGAAGAAGAAAGAGGAATTGTTTGAGATGGTATGTATTTTTTGTCAGCGTGTCCCATGTTTTCATGTGCATTTAGACTTATTGGCCCTATTCAGGTGAATGTTCCAACATGGTTCACGGTAGATACAAGGCTTGGAAGTCTGTCTGTGCACTTAGATACGCCGCAGTGTTTTTCTGCTGAGATGTACTCTGCAGATCTAGGGATTGCTGGGAAACCCGAGGATGACAAGGTATTTTCTCTTTCTGTCCCTCTCTCTCTCTCTCTCACACACACACACACACACACACACACATATATATATACACATGCATTACTTTATACGTTTTGTGCATGTATATAATCCATTTATGTATTGTTCGCATGTTCACATGTTAAAAGGTGTATGTACGTGAACTAGTCCCTATATATCGATATATATATATCATCTCTTGATCCCTACTCCCTGTGAACATAAAGATTGCTACCTCTGAGTTCGTTATGCATGCCTTTTAGTGTATTAATTAAAACTAACTTTGTAAGTACAAAACTTTTCTCTGGGCTTATTTTCTCCGATTTAATTGCAATCCGTAAACCATAATTACTGAAACCAGTTAACTTATTTATCCCCAGGGTCTGTAGCACCTTGTATTTCCTTCCTTGGATCACTTTTTCTTGCCAATAAGATCCTTATAGTAGTTTTCTTTCCATTGTGACGATGAACCGATAAACATGCACAACCTTTCTAAATCTTTATTCTTGTCATTTAAAATTCTTTTGTATTACATTACTGAAACTAAGTAAAATTGTCTTTTGTCAAATATGTAGATTAATTTGGCAAGAGAAACCCTCAAAGGGCTTTTAGCACATTGGTTGACTAAAAGAAGGCAAAGATTTGGATCTCAATCTTCAGCTAATGGAGAAATTCCACCAGGAAAGGAAATGTCCACAAGAAATGTAACCCTGTCTCGAATAGAAGGAGATGGTAATTCGGAGAATGACTCTGCAGTATATCCACCCTTCGAATTTTTAGCAGCTTCCCCTCCTTCCATTGTTACTGAAGGCTCTCAGGGAGGACCCTGGAGAAAGAAAATTACTGACTTAGATGGAACTGAAGATGAGAAAGACTTCCCTTGGTGGGTTCTTGATTGTGTGCTGAATAATCGTCTTCCTCCAAGGGAAAATACCAAGTAATGTCAATCCCCTTTCCTGCTTGAATTGGTTATTTTGCATTTCTTGAGCCTGCTGCTAGTAAGTTATTGTTTATAATTTTCTCTTATGCAAGGTCAAAAGTCTGTTAAAAACGGTCACTTCTGTCTGAAGCTGCATGCCATTGGTCATGAAAACTTCTCCTGATTGTTATGAACTTACTTTCTCAGAAATCTAATAAATTGTTAAAAGATGCTGGCCCTTGTAATTTCGTTAGGTCTGGAAGACCCATTCTTGCACTTGAGCAAAAAAACTCATGTGGCTTTGGCTTGTCAAACTTCTGTATTTGCTTGATGAATGTGGTTTTGTCTTTTACTAAACTTAAGAATGGGATAGAGCTATCTTGAACTGGATTTGTTCTTATCTGAATTTTGTCTTTATAAGCTTTGAGTAAGTGATTTACGATTATATTTTTGTAGTCATCTCTCCTCATTCTCATATGTTCGCTTAAAATGATGTGATTGATGTTTGGCGAGTAGGAAAACAACCCTTGTTTCGGTGCCTTCCAGTGCTTGGCTTGTCCTGAGCTCTCTTGTTGTTTTAATTCCATGTACTTTTTTTTGTTGCAGATGTAGCTTCTATTTGCATCCATGTGAAGGTTCTAATGTGCAGGTCCTCACACAAGGGAAACTGAGTGCTCCTCGCATTTTGAGAATACACAAGGTAAGAATTTCCACTTGATACCTTAATGCTAGTCTCTTGAGCACTTTCGATTTTCAAATGAAACGAAAATAGATATCTAGTTTTCGACCATGCAGATTTCTCTAGATTAGTGCCTTAGTGTAAGCTAGTTGGTGATTTCCTCGAACCTAGCAATTATTGTCTTCCAATAGTTTCAATATAAATGTCCATAATTAGATGAAATAAAAATAGATATCTAGTTTTCAGCCATGCAGATTTCTCTCGGTTAGTGCCTTAGTGATTGCTATAAAAAATCTAGTAAATTTTATGGTAGTTGGTGATTTCCATGAACCTAGCAATTATTGTCTTCCAATAGTGTCAAAATTTGTCAGTAATTATTTCGACACTGATACATTATGTAGAAAGTCTTCCAATAGTGTAAATATTATGCTGGTGATCTGGCAATCAAAATCCACCCACTATGTGATGTTTGAAGGTTCCACCCTTTCTTGGTTTTTTTGACAGTCGTCTTAAAGCTCTAACTCCATTAAGCATCTGAGTATTGGGTGGCCCCCAAGAAAAGTGATTAATGCTTAACATAATAACAGGTTCTAGGGGAAGGAATCTTAGTGCAGTAGCAGTGGCAATGGAAATAAGTTCAGTGGGGCCACCTCTTATTTTTTTTCTTCTTATGGATCTCAAATAGAAAATGTCCTATTGGCTCATCAGTTTTATGGTTTCCCTGCTTTTTGTATTGTAGGTTGTCAACTATGTGGTAGAAAAGATGCTTCTTGACAAGCCAATGGATAATCTGAATGCTGATGGAGCTTTTGCTCCAAATGCACCTGGAGGTCAGATTCCACATCCAGTTGTAGGAGATGGGTCTCTGCGATCTGGGCTGAAACCTTGGCAAAAACTCAGGCCTTCTATAGAGATTCTTTGCAATAACCAGGTATGGTGTTTGCTTTTTCTGCAATAGAGAAACTGTAACTCGCGCCTGAAAAGGTTAATTTTACCTTCTTGAATGAACACCTAAAATTAATTAATAGTTTTTCACGGAAACCTCGAAGTGCATTTTGTTTGGAAGGGCTGTTCCTGTTCCTGCATTACCGCTCTTGAACTTGAGATATTATGATTTTCTATACTTCAAAAGGCCTGAAAGCTGAAAGACAGGGGAAGCTTTTGGTTATTTCTGTTGCTGCCTTTGTGGCCCACAGATTAGCATCTTCTCTACCCGCAGTTTGCTGTTGTTACATTCAAATGCTACTTTTCAGTTCCTTTTTATTGACAGATTTCTCTTATTATATGTAATATTGTTCGATTGTGTAATGGTGGGATCTTTTCCTCCCATGTTAACTTCTCTAGTGATGCTCCAGGTTTTACCTCCAGACATGAGCTTGGCCACTGTCCGGGCTTACATATGGAAGAAATCTGAAGACCTTATCCTTAACTACAGAATTGTGCAGGGCAGGTGATGAATAGATTTCGCAGGTGATGCTACATTCCTAGCCTAAGCTAAATATCTTATATGCGAGTTTGATGTAAACTGGATTCTAATCAAGTCTAGGATAGGTTACAATCTGCCAATACTGACATGATTTTACTGTTTCTTGAATACCTAAGACAAGAAAACAAGCATACTCCAATCGAAAAGAATCGAGTGGAAATGAAAATGAGGTGTAGCAGAACAAACTATTGAAATCTCAGAATTCCAACTGACGTTCCAACAGAAATTCAAAAGTCAAAAACTGTTGAAACAATCCAACATTTTATTCCAATTGAGTTATTTCTATGGTTTTTTCTATCCAAATATTATGATGGAATCTTCATGATAGCTCCGCCATTGAGTTAAAAAAGAAGGAAAATCTTAGGGCTTTTACCATTAAGAGTATGATGCTTTTGGAAGTCTAGAAATCCAATCAGCAAATTTCTTTCTGGTTGGACTTCCTTGAAGTTTTATTAATTTCTTCTGGCATTTGATTATGTTTTCAACTGAAAATGATGTTTCTCATTCCATTTGTAATTACTTCTTTTTGACTGTATAATAAAAAAAATCTTTTAAAAAAAAGGAAAATATAACATGCATGAGACTGATATGTGCACATGCACACATACGCGCACACACACAGATTTAAACCTTATCAATTGACATACTTGCTACTCAGAACATATCAAGTGGCATGAATTGCTCATCTCATTCATCAATTTTCTATGATACTAAATTGCAACCTCTTAAAGAAAGAAACTACTAGGCTACACATCTTATTTTTGTGAATATGACTAGTTCTGTCAACAATGTAAAAAAAAAAACTTTGCACTTGAGCAGCATGTAGAGTTGAAAGTAGAGAGATTGCTAGTTGGATCCTAAGCCCTTTGCATGGATTTGAATGGACTCAATGGAGAATCTATATTGGAAAGAAAAGTTAGATTGACTACTGATGGTAACTAATATTTTAGAGCGACCAGATTCTGATACCAAAGATATCAATTTAGGCTGTTGTGATAAATCTTCATTACTGGCATAACTTTAAACCCTAGAAGGAAAATAATACAGGTTTACTTCATCCACAATATAGATGAAACCACTTTGAATGAACCATATTTTTGAGCTATAACTTAAACAATTAAAAATTGGATACCTAGGGTCAGACAGCCATAAAACAAAGAATCCGTAATTTGTAGTCTTACTAGAAGATGCTTAGTAAGACTTGAAAAGGTCCAACACCCATTTCTTATGGATAAAGAAGACATCGTTCTAAGTTCTAACCATTTTCCAAGTCTATTCTAGAAACATAGATAAGTATCAATGAAAAAATTAATATACAATAATTCTGAGGATTGCATGAGTTACACCTATGGTGTCACCTTACCCTGTTTCTAACATTTGCCTGGCTGCTGAGAACTGAACAATACTTCTCCTGCCTTTGCTTGATTCTTTTATGCAAACATCTTTGAAGTAAGGATTGCTGCAGATAAACCTGCCTTGAGCTAGAAAAACTATACAAAGTAGCAGGTGATGGGGAAAATATAGTTAGTATCCCACAAAATATACTCTTTCCTACCAAAAAATCTAAAGTAGGAAAAATTAAAATACTATCACTTTTGAAAGATTATCCAAGAATATATGTCGTCTGTATGGACAATTTATGCACACTTGGTTTATAACTTTTTACTGGTAAGATTTGGTTAGCATATGGCTCAGGACAAGGTTACATGTAACAATTTATTTATTCTGCATGCAAAAAAATCCCATGCCGTATTGAACACCGAGTTGGATTAATTATTTGAAATTTTATATTTATGAACAAATTTCATCTGGTCGAAGTACCACTACCCGAACCACCAACATGCGAGTAACTAGAATTTCATGGCAGACAATTCATGCAGTAAACTGACTCCAACTCAAACTACAAGTACTGCTGTTAAACCTATTAGTTCACAAGTTAGCATCAGTTATACTTTTTAAGATAAAGGCAATGACCAAGCTGATGTATCAAAGATAAAAGTCACCAAAGCTTGAGATTGTATCTTAAGGTTTTGGATTTATGGATTTGGTGGCAGTTTGAGGGACAGAACAAAGTGAGGAAGAGAGCTCAAAAGCACAGGTAGGAATTGAGTTGGGGCTTCATCGTTGTGGTATCAGGTATAAGGGAGTGCACTTGGCAGCAGTGAAAGACACAAATGAGGAGTATATGGTGGATAAATCTAAGAGAGAGACAGAGAGAGAGAGAATTTGTGTTAAGCTGATTAAAATTCGTAATTAATACCTTAGAAAATAGCATGAAACTCTTAATACTGAAGTAAAACCTGAGCTGGTATAACATGACCATTTGGTTAAGAAATGGCCAATGGTAATCCAACAGATTATTTCTGCAATCTTTCCTTTGAGTTTCCATTGGAATTTCCAGTGTATGTCTACACTCTCTTAAATATGGCATTTGGATAGTGGATCATGAACTGTCTTTTTATTTATTTTTTAGGTTTACTCCATATATTTGATTCAAATTGATCTTTGAGTAGAAACCGTTTTCTGCAGTCATTCAGTTTAAAATGGTGTTAGTCCTCCTTATGGGAGTATCCACCGTGTTGAAAATTGTGGTTTATATATGCATGTGCTGTTAATGAACCCAGAAAGTAGAATGAAATTGGCAATCAAAATTTTGGCTTTCACATTTTCTACTTGTAAAATTTATGGGCAGTAGGGTTTTCAGTTCTGTGGGCCAACTGCCTGGGTGTTTTCTTTGCAATGCTTGATTGTATTATGAATTTCTTTGAAGGTATCTCGATGTCTCAAAGTTAAATAATGTGAAGGGAATGATTGTTTATTTGGGTAATTACGAAGCATTTCTTGGATATCTCATGTCACCTTGAGATGTTTTTTACAGTTTTTTTTGGGTATATTCATTGAATTCTTATTAGGGTTTATTTGAACCCATCATTAGCTTACTTGTCACTATTTTTGAATTGTAGTATTTTGCTGTGTACAGGAGCCAGGTAGTTCTATGATTAATTAGTTTGCTTGTGCATGTAAATACTGAGAAAGTTGTGCATCTTCAGAAGCTGGAAATGTAGCATAGCACCGAATCTTGGAGAACGAAGCAGTTGCTGGAGAGAAGAAAAATCTCATCAAAACTGTGTGCAGAATGCTCACTGAATCGAAGGTATCGTGATGTGATGCGCGACCATCTTCCTTTTTGGGCGCCAGCATGGATGGGTTTAGCCTTTTGATTATTTGGTGACTCGCAGACATGCTGGGAGCTAATAGCGTATGTCGAAATATTTGAGAACTTTCAACGGGTATCTTTACCCTAAAGAGTAACCAGTCGGAGGGATTTGTATTCAAAATATTACTTTTGTGAAGCAGTGAAGGTCAATAGTTTTTTTTTTTTTTTTTTTTCAAGAAATAAAAAAAGGCTTCACCAATTTTAGTTATTTAATTGGTATTTGATAAGATAACAAAAACTTCACCTGAATCTGTTCAGGTTTGAATTTCGCTGCTGAAATTTAGGTGGCATCTTTCTGAACCAAATTTAGGTTTCCTTAGATTGAAGACTGAAATCGAACCCTCAAAATGTATTAATCTTATACTGAGACCTGTCGTCTGGGAATGCGGATATACAATTCGACAAATGAAAAAAAAATTAGCTTATATCAAGGTTCTAACAGGAATAATCTAATTTCATTTTTATTAGCTTGTATCATGGTTCTAACAGGAGTATAACTTTACGTACATAACTTGAAAATACAGTGTGCTTGAAGTTAAAGTCTTCTTTTATTACGTGCCACAATTTATATATATATATATATATATTTTTATATTCTTGTAGAACAAGTAACTGCTTGCATTTCATAGGGAAAATAAAGAATAAAGATTGTATTATATGAGGAGGAATTTCAATACAAAACTCGCCACTCGTTTCTCTAGCCTAGCCATAAAGGGAAAAAAACTAAAAAACCAAGGCAACTAAAAAAGAGAAAAAAATAAAGGTGTACACATTTTTAGGGAAACTACAAACTTTAAAATTTGAAAATGCAAGCGATATTTTCATGTCGAATTATGTTCTTCTTTGAGTTTACAAATTACAAATTTTTACTATAAATAATAAATAAATTTAAATATTCAGTTGGGCCTAAAGTGGACCTTGACTGGGCCTAGGACAGGACAGGCCTAGCCTAGCCTCAGTTGGGCCTAAGGTGAGCTTGGGCATGAGTTTCAGGAAGAAGAAAAAAACCCAAATAGAACCATTTCGAGTGGGATGGCCTGCCCTGGCGCATCAAGCTGCTCTACCAGATCAACTTGGGTGGAGCTGCGTTGCCACAGCCCGACCAGTTGACATCTCTAAATTTGACTATATGTTTCTTGTACTTTTGTCATGCCCAAATTAGTTTTTTCTTGCCCCTAAACTAACTCACAACAAGAAAAAAAACTACACGGAAAGATGTAAAAGGCCTAAAAATTGCGGATGCATCAACATGCTCGACATTGTGCATTGCGCTCGTGACATCAATTGTGCTACTAAGTAATTGATAAATAATCCCCACAGACTTAACTCAGTCGGTTAAGAGTTGACATATTTGGAGTAAGAACCAAAGATCGAGTCATAACAGCTGCAATGTGAAAGTTTCACCTTTTTAGGGTGGCTCTTGTAGACATTATGCACAAATCCTCCTTACTAGTTAACCGCTGAATCACTATGACATTTTGCATTTTGCATTGCTTTTACTGCTTTTTTTTGTATTGTTCGAGTCATTTAGGGTAAAGAGTTATGGTTTAAGAAAGGGCATAATATGTTATCTACTCACAATGGACACATTGATCACATATTGTGCAGCTTCTACGAAGATGAGTCTCTGAAGTCTATCTGGTCTAGATTACACAATGGAGATCCCATCTTTACGTTAGGTCTTTTGTGGAAGGCAGTCGGAGCAGATAAGGATGTAAACCAGTAGAGACTAGCGAGAGAAAAGAAGAAAGCCGAGTTTGATCTTCTTCTATCTTTCTGTTTCAAATTGTAATACGTTCGGCAAGTTGTACTGCTCTGTACACTTTTCTAACAACTAGTTTCACGTCAGTTAAATTGCTTCTTCCTTTCAATTTATGTTTAGTGAGTAGATTCCTCGTTTAATTCGAATTGATGAAGCACTCCGCCTTCAAACTCGTGAGGCTAATCGCTCTAGTAGTTTATGTTAATTGATTTCTAAGTGACATCACATTCAATTCTAAGGATAATATAACACATTTAATTCTATTAATACTTGCTCCGAAAGGGGAATATCTCCCCCTGAGAGCCACTATACCCCAACCATATGAGAATGTAAATATGTTAAAATTACAGTGACTCAGTCACTCAGCGACTAAGTAGCAATGAGAATCAGTGCATAGTGTCCACAAAGAACCACCACACTGCATTCTTGTATGACTCGATCATTGGTTCTTATTCCAAATCTATCAACTCTTAATCGACTGAGCTAATTCTTGGGGATTATTTATCAATTACTTAGTAACACAATTGATGACAATAGTGTATGGGGTCAGGTTGATCAATGTGAGCCATAAAGGGTCCCTTGCTTTGTTTTTCGTGTCGTATTCTTCTAGATTGAATATTGTAAATGAGTTACATGAACTAGGAGTCCCAATCATGCGTAGTTAGTAGGATCTTAGTGTAGGGGTTCCTCAGTTTGGTTATACAGATAAATGTTATGATAATATTGTTATATTTCCACCAACGAACCAAAAATCTCTTTTTTTCTAATTTTATGATAATATTTTAATTAAATATGAACATTAAATGTAAAATATTTTGTATATATTTTTGTTAGATATTTTAAATTAAATAAAAATTATAAGATAATACTTAGTAAAATAAAGAAAAGATATGATTTAAGTTGAATTGATGTCATTGATAAGAATACAAATTAAATTAGGTTATGGGTTATGATATGAAAAGAAAGAAATACAGGTCGAAATTTATTTCAAATATGGTAAATATCAATTTAAACCCTGAATTATACATATTTTATCAAAAATATCCTGAACTTTCAAAAATATCTATTAAAACCTCAAACTATCATATTTGATACACATTAAAACCCCAAACTATGATATATTTGATACAAAATATGATAATTTAGGGTTTTAATAGATATTTTTAAAAGTTCAAGATATTTTTGATAAAATATGTATAATTGAATGTTTAAATTCATATTAACCCTTCCAAATAAGGGATATGTCAGCCAATGGTGCTGTGCATGTTGATGCCTGAGAGGCATTGGGTCCCAACATACGAAATCTATAATATTTTTTGACACGTGGAAAAATTATAATTCCTAGTTGTTTGAGTGGTTGACCGTTGACTTAAGACACCCATGTTTTACGCAACGTCTTCAAATTTCACCAAACTAGCGTATAATCAGTGAAATTCGCCAAAATAAATGTTTGATGTTGTGTTTATGATTATAGTAAATTAATGTGGGATTTAAATATTTTTTTGTTTAATTGTTAAATTTTAATAATCTTGCAAAAAAAAATGTGTAATTCAAATTGTATCCATTTAGAATTTCAATTTGCTATAGGATTTAAAAAGAATCATCGATGGACCAGTTTCATTATGGAGATTAGAGGACACCTTTGATTGTTCACCTCTAATTATTTTATTTAGAATTTTAACGATGAAATCTCATGAAAAATTAATGTGATATTCAAAATTTGTATATAAAAAATATATAAAATATCTCATTTTATGACAAAATTAAGTTGAAGAAACAATCGCTTTAGCCAAAACTATTTTATTTAAAAAAAAAAAAAATAGACGTGAGATTAATAGAAAAAATTATTATTGTTGGACTTTAACAATGATGAGAATGTAAGTAAATTGAAAATACGTAAGATCAAAAAATGATGTACCAATATTTTTCAATAATATTACCATATTAAGATGAGAATGTCTATAGTCCAAACTATAGAGCTACAAATCATGATCCAATTGAAAATGACGTGCCATTAAATGTACAACGAATGATGGTGATGTAGCCTACTTAGAGCCTTAAAAAACTACAACCGTAGCAATTACGTTGTTCCCATTTCCAGAAACATCTATATTTGTGCCCCAAATGGCAAAATCTTCAATTTCAAGAATATTCAATATCGTCCGGGTTTATTAGTTAAACAATCGAGAATTATTTTCTTTTTAATATTTTATGGGTATATGCCTTTTAAAATTATTAGGGTTATTGTCCTCTAAATACATGAATTTTTGCATATTTTGGTTTTCTCTGAACTTTAAAAATTATCAATAAATACATGAACTTAAAATTATTGTAATATTTTTCACAAATTGAATAACGATCAAAATTGAAACTGATATGAAAGTCGACGTGATGCTACTTCATCAAACGATGTAGTTTTAGTTATACAGTATATATTTATTGACGCTTAAATACATGAACTTTTGGTCCATTTTCATTTTTCCCACTAACTTTAAAAAAATTTCAATAAATACACGAACATAACGTTATTATAATATTTTCCACAAATTGAATGATGGTCAAAATTAAAGTGACATAACAATCAATATGACATTATTTTATCAAAACGACATCGTTTTAGTTATACAATATGTGTTAAAAATCAAATACATCTCACAACTCTTTCGAACCCAAACCTTATCGTAAGTTGATGTTAGAGAAAGAGAGATGGTGGGTTGCAATATAGGTGTGAGTTAAGGTGGATTTAAGATTTTTTAATACATATTGTATAAGAAAACGATGTCGTTTTAATAAAGTGATGTCACGTCGATTGTTATATCAGCTTTAATTTTGACTGTAATTCAATTTGTGAAAAAAATTACAATAATATTAAGTGTATATTTATTGACAAATTTTTAAAGTTCGTGAAAAAAATCAAAATAGACCTAAATATGTATTTAACCGTCAATTAATATATAATGTATAAATAAAACAACGTCATTTTGATGAAGTGGCGCCACATTGACTGTCATGTCAACTTCAATTTTGATCATCATTCAATTTGTGGAAAAAATTATAACGATGTTAAGTTCGTGTATTTATTGATAATTTTTAAAATTCATGGGAAAAACTAAAATATACCAAAAGTTCGTGTATTTAGACGCCAATAATCCAAATTATTACAACGACAATTTTCTTATTAGGCTAAAGTATGTTTTTCTTACAAATTTTTCAAATAAAATGGTTTAATTGATAAGTAATTAGCATATTTCACATTGAGTAGTGTCGTAGGAAATTTTTTATTACTGACATTAGATTGATATTTGATCTTACTTTGAGGTGTAGTAATATGTCTTAAAATGGGCCCTTCATTTATTAAGGCTCCATTCAACTTATGCTAAATAAATTATTTAGGTATATTAAATGACCCGTCTAGATTTATTATCTCATTTATTTATTCATTAGGACTCTAATCAACTTATGAACAAACTCACAAAAAAAAAGAACTTGGGAATATGTTATTGTGTTTATTATGCATGTAAGTAGCCAAAAAAAAATAGGAGTACAAGTTTTATAGCCTAGTCCATAAAAACATGAGTTTTATAGCCATTTTGGCTTAAAAAGACAAAAATATCCCTTGAATAAATTAAAAAAAAATAGGTTTTTTTCTCTCTCTCTCTCTCTCTCAGCCGCCTCACTCTCTCTCTCTCTCTCTCTCTCTCAATTCAACTCTCTCTCTCTCAACCTCACGGACTATCTCTCTCTCTCTCACGGCCTCTCTCTCTCTCTCTCACCCTCTCTCTCTCTCTCCTCTCATCTCTCACTCACTCACTCTCTCTCTCACGACTCACCCACACTCCCCGGAAAATGAAACCCACGACTCCCTGAAAACCCACGACTCCTCCACACTCCCCGGAAAACCCACGACTCACGACACACTCTCACGACTCACGCGAAACCCACAACATGAGTTATACGGATACGGATACAGATCCACGGTACTCCCCGGATGCGGCCGAGCAAGCGGCGGCGAAGGAGAGCTCCTCCACGCGGAAGAAGCTTCACGGAGCAGCCACCGCCACAAGACACAAGCACGCCGTCGACCTTCCGCTTCGGGTCGACGAACTTCCGGCACCGATTTAGGAGCACCACAGCCTCCGGTGAGTAATCGTGCATCTAAAATAGAATTTTAGTATGTACACGATATTTTTCATGTAAGACACGATAGTTTTCATGTATGACACGATAGTGATGAAATTTCGATAGTTTGTGTGTTTAGAAACTTATAAATTGAAATGAGATTGCAATCTTGTTGAAATTATGTGAAAATAATATCAGATGCGACACGGTCCTAACTGTATGCAGATCTTGAGTACACGTTAGCACCGTACTACGGTTAGTTTGAACGTGTATTACGTTGTTAGAACTTTGTTTAGTGTATCTTGATTAATCTTGTGCATTTACCCTCGTTATAGGTGGTTACGACCGATATGCAAGGCTACGCCGGACGATCAACCAATACATCCGAATTGATGTATTAGCCGAAGTGAGGACATGTCTACAGCAGCAGGATGTATCGACGATATTTAGACAGAGCGCTGGGCATCTTCTTCATCTCGTGAGAGGAAAGCGCTAATAATGCGCTGCACAACTGATGGCCCGGCTGTTGTGGATCCTAGTTTTGCGGAGTTCGAGATTTGGTTTCACGCTTGTGGAACCGATATCCGATTGGGATGGTTGAGTTTGCCACGTGTCCGGATTGCGCTTTGGGCCGCCTTCCTTGATCCGAACTTGAGGCACGAGATTCCCTGCACCAGCATGTTCCAAAGGTTATTTCGGCCTGAGGACGACTATTTCGAGCTCGCACCGATTCATCAAACAACGGCTGGGTGATGATACCGCAGATTACTTGAAGGCGGCTTTCATATTAGTAGCTTACCTTATCGTCCTTTGCCGCGACAGGGAAGCCATCGA